>CM038642.1:26077260-26427260 GCA_021554675.1 Leuciscus idus
TGCTAGTTATCCATAAACTCTCAAAAACCTTATTACCTTTTGTTTTACTTATTTTGGAAACGAGACATTTGTACCAGTCGCACTGTGACATTTTAAATGATACCAAACATGAAAAATACTCTGTGATAATCATTCACATTAAACTATACATTTTCTTGGGTGATTTACATGTGGTCTCAGCATGTGAGAGGGGGAGTGAGGAAGAGGAGGAGAGATGTGTTCTGAGGTGTGACTTTGCCTCACAAATGCTGAGTTCAAATGGTAATTTCCAGAGAGGTCCTTTGTCCTCTCAGGGTCTGGGTGCTCCCCAAACAGACTGTCCGGCATTTCCTAATTTATCAATTCTTACAGATTGAACACATGAGCTGCTCTTCAGGAACATGATTCTGCAGGACTGAGTCACTGAAATACACACTGTCACATCACAATCAACACTTCAGTCTCTTGATTTTAAACCGACTCGATCTCAACACATTCAGAACTGAGAAATGAAGAACATGCTGGATTTATTCTTGCAGTTCATCACGTTCATCTTTCTGCAGGGACTGTTTTTAAAATATTCTTTACACAATTAAAACAAATCATTACTCCATACGTACTGTATTAGTACAGATCTAAAGACTAGATGTTTAATAATCATGTTTTGAGCTCTTTGACATTTTAGATCTCAGTCCAATGATCCATCAAAACATTTTATTTGTGCTTTAAGTTTGTATTTTCTCTTTAATAATGGATTCACTGCTAAACTGATCTGAACTGAGAGAGTGAAGAGTGTGTCATTGTTCTCTACAGGTTGTGGGATTGTGGAGTCACAGATGAAGGTTGTTCTGCTCTGGCTTCAGCTCTGAGATCAAACCCCTCACACCTGAGAGATCTGAATCTGTCTGGGAATAAACTAGGAGAATCAGACGTGAAGCTTCTCTCTGATCTGAAGAATGATCCACATTATAAACTGGAGACACTATCTTGTAAGTAGATTATTTACTACAGATTACAAAATACAGTAATTTGTAACATATTTCGTTGGATTACACAAGCTTTGTAACCTAATCTAAATAATTTAGAATACTTTGGAATACTAATAAGGTTTGTAACACAAAGGGTCCACCAAACATAAGACTTGGTTTTCCCCTGCATATTATTTTAATAACATCAGTTTTACACAGTATTTCTTGAAGAAAAAAAAATATTTTTAGTTTTTAGTAAACATTTAGTTTAATATTTTATTAAAATATTTGTTTTATATATATATATAATATTTTTTTTTTTTTTTTTTTTTTACTGATGCAACAATGCATTAAAAGCTGGGGTGTGTAAACTTTTTAAATTGCATGAACAGGATAAATTGTAATTATTTTGTCTTCTGTGAAACCGGGAAGTATTCGCTTCTGAAGGGCAGTACTGAATGAAAAAAAAAGATGATCTTTGAACAAAATGTACACATCATCATAATCCTGTTTAAAGTTTACACCCCCTGCTCTTAATGCATAGTTTCCTCCTTAAGCATCAGTAAATGTTTTTACCTTTTGTAATAGTTGTGTACGAGTCACTCAATTGTCCTTAATGTAAAAATATGGATCTCAAAATCATACAGTCATTGTTGGAAAGGTGTCAAATATGCAGAAGATTCTGGAAAACCTAAAAATGTGCAAAACCTGGAGGATTTTTCTGGAGAACAGCGAGTTTAACTGCTCAGTTATTTAGATCCTGTAATAAACATTATTTGTTCTCATTATTCTGAGAACACACACAGTCTCTATGGAATGGACTACATATGCCGTATTATCATTTAATCAGTTAGTACATAGATGTTGTCCGACAGGAGGTCCGCTCTGACTCTCGGCTGCAGGACATTGTCACAGAAGAATCTAGATCACTCCCAGAAAAGATTACAATTAATTGAGAGAGTAGTTTCTGTTCATCACATCATTCATATAATGCGAATAATCGACTGAACCTTTCGTTTCCACGACGGTAAGTGGGAAGTGGTCCTGACACGATGATCTGTTCACAATGGTCTTGATCAGGATCTTCATCATCTTGACGTTCACCCGCGTGCAGAACAACAGCTCTGATGTTCTCCTCACCTTTATATCTCTGGCTGTAATATTAATGTACTCTGTATGTATCTCTGCCTGTGTTTGTTCTGAAATGAATCTACTGATGTGATGTGACCGCAGTAATGTCTCATACTCCATATGTGACTCTGTGTGTTTAATTGTAGTTTAAGGATCAGCTGATGGTGAATAAGGAGCCGCTACAGAGACCGAAGACACAGAGACTGAAGACACAGAGACCGAAGACACAGAGACCGAAGATTCATTTCATGACATTGATTAGATATTGCTCTGCTTGATTACAATGTTGATGATGTAACTTCCAATATTCAATGACAATTAGATTATTTTAATCAACAAGATATAGACGGTGTATATTAGTAATTTATTATTTAGGAAAAGGTAACAGAGTTTAGAGAGTTTATAGATTCACAAGAATGTGATTACAGAAGAGTAATAGAAGTATTTTAAATGAATATGTTACCGGCAAATAGTGACGAAGATGATTTCATCAAACATTCATTTCTGGGTTTTTTCTTTTTCTTTTGTTTTTTAAATATCATGACCTATTAAATTTTATCCTTAAATCTCAGTTTTCCCTCATGTCTCAGTTTATCAGTAATTGCTACCAAGGCAATTCGAAATGTGACTTGTAATTCACTGAATCTGTTATTTTTAAAGGGATACTTCACCGATTAGCATTAAGCTTTGTCTCAGTAGAAACCCGGAAGTATTTTCGAATGACCGTGCTTCCCTCCCTCATGTCCCCCTGAGACGAGAGATCGTAGGGCAGCGAAGCAAGTGCATTCTGGGAGTTGTTGTCTTTCATCTATGAGCCAAAATACATTTTCTGGCTTTTCTCAGTCTAGAAGGCACCAACTTCTCAAATAATTTCACATTCCTACTACATAAATGACCCAATTTAAATACACATTCATCTTTCCAGCGGTGAAATATCCCTTTGAAATTATATTTTAATGAGCTAAATGGTCTAGTCTGCTCAGAGGGAGTCGAGGGAGTATCTCAGGACTTTTGAACCTCATAGGAAAAAGAAAACTGAAAAGGTTTGTCACTTAATGACTTAAAGCTCATTCAAAGTCTGATATCATTTAGATTTTATATGTGGAAACCTTCAATGCAGTCAATCAGGTCATACAACAAGGTTGCCATTTTTAGCACAGGCCTATAAGAAGTGTTAATGTTCAGACTCAACATATCATTTTAAAATGATTAAACAATATTGATCTTAGGCTATAGATGCCATATTTCCACGATTGAAAAAATGGCTGAGAGACAGACATACAGTCCATTCTATGGGATTTAGAAACTATCCAAAGTCCAACAACAATGAGGTCATGAGGTCTGTGTGATGTTCTCTGCAGTAACTCTGAGCTTCAGTCCAGTTATTGTACTGGGAAACAAACACATAACTTGCACTAGCATTCATTCTTCCTGTAAAAAAAATATTGTTGTAATTACTTGAAAAGCCCAACAGCAGTTCTCACCATTAGTGGTTGAGACTGGTTGGTTATTTCAGAATGATTAACCTTGGTCTATATATAACATTGTCCTATAATGAAATTGCTCCGTCACCGTCATAGATAAATGGTAATTCACTATACCAGAGTAGCATAAGCCCGATAAGCGAGGATTTAAAGGAAAAGGAAAGAATTTTTTTTTTTTTTTATGAGGTTAAGATCTCACAGAAGAGAAGAGTTTTCAGCTCTTTTTTGAATGTTGTCATGGATTCTGCATTCCGGATGAGGGTGGGGAGATCATTCCACCAGCATGGAACTGTGAATGAGAATGTTCTGGAAAGTGATTTTGTGGCTTTCTGTGATGGAACCACGAGACGTCGCTTGTTGACCGATCGTAGGGTTCTGGTAGGGATGTAGACTCGTAGGAGTGAGTGAAAGTAGGAGGGAGCTGAGCCTGTGGTAGATCTGTAAGCAAGCGTCAATGCCTTGAACTTGATGCGAGCAGAGAGAGGTAGCCAGTGCAGAGAGATCAACAGAGGAGTGGCGTGGGCCCTTTTGGGCTCGTTGAGACAAGACGGGCTGCAGCGTTCTGAATCATTTGTAGAGGTTTAGTTGCACATGATGGAAGTCCAGCCAGAAGAGCATTGCAGTAGTCAAGCCTAGATATGACCAGGGCCTGGACGAGAAGTTGTGTTGAACTCAAAATCTTTTTTTAGCAACTTCTGTGATGATAAAATATTTAATGGAAATGTTTGGCTTACCTGATAACAGAAGCAGGATAAATATGTTTACTGTAAGAAACATTATATACTTTAAATGTGCAATACATTTTAAATGATTAATATTTTTTAGTTAGTTCCGTTCCATCTTGTTTTAAACATGCAGTAGTTCATCCGCTGCTCAAAAAGGCAAATTTGGATCCATCTGATCTAAATAACTATAGACCTATTTCAAAACTGTCTTTCTTATCGAAAGTATTGGAGAAAGCTGTTTTAAATCAGTTATCCCCTTACTTAATTGAGAATAATATACTCGATCCGTTTCAGTCTGGGTTTAGATCCAAGCATAGCACTGAATCAGCCTTGTTGAGAGTGGTAAACGACCTGTTGTTGTTATTTGTGGATTCCGGAAACTGTGCAGTTCTGGTATTGTTGGATTTAAGTGCAGCTTTTGATACAGTGGATCACTGCATTCTTTTAAACAGGTTAAAAACTGAGGCTGGTATCTGTGATTCAGCTGTAGAGTGGTTTGGATCCTATTTCTCAGAGAGGAGTTTCTCTGTGGAGATAGGTCAGTCTCATTCATCACCTGTTCCTGTCACGGATGGAGTACCGCAAGGCTCCATTTTGGGACCTCTTTTCTTTTCTTTTCTTTTCTTTTCTTTTCTTTATATATGCTCCCCCTTCGTTACATCTTTGAATCTCATCAGGTTCCTTATCATATTTATGCGGATGATAGCCAGACATGTCAATAAAGCCTGGTTCTAAATCTTTATCTGATCTATTAGCCTGTGTAAATGACATTAAAAGTTGGATGGGTGAAAATTTTCTTCAGTTGAATGAAAAGAAGACTGAGCTTATTTTATTATCTTTAATGTTCATCTTTGTATATCAGAAACATTCCCTGTTGGTACAGGTATCACACATTTTGTTTGTCAGTGTAAACAATAATTGTGTAAACAAACAATATATATTTAAAACAAAATCTTTGGCAACTAACATGCTAACATTTATTGAAATGTTTGACTTACATTATCTGACTGTAAACATAAGCAGTTGAAGCATATCTACTGTGTGAAGAAACATTATGTACTTTTAAAGTGTGTAATAATAATATACATTATATATCACTAGTATTTACTATAGTTTTTCAAAATTGTTTAAACATAATTTCTGAAACTATGGCTACATTTCTTTAAAACAGAAACCCACAAAACATGCACATAACACGAAAAACACCACACATCTCTAACAAAAGCAAAAATACTATAGAAGAATTGTTTTTTTGTTTTGTTTTTTCATAGGGACTTTAATTAATATTTTGTTGCGCCTCCTTGTGAATACTTGTCTTTAATCCAGCTAGATTATATATATATATATATATATATATATATATATATATATATATATATATATATATATATATATATATATATATATATATATATATATATATATATATTTAACCAATGAGTGTAATAATTTTTATACTATAACGTTATTGTTATTGTTTACAATAAGATCATTATTATTTTGAACTATCGCACCTAACCAATTAGTGATACGTTATGGGCCACCATGCACGCCCATTTTAGTTTGACGCCTATTCTTCCCGTTTATTCTATTTCTAAAACGACCCTCCTCTTCTGCATCACATCACGTGACATTATTATCTTCCGGTTCATGCTGCGGTTCCGTAACGTGTCGTCACTGGGCATGTGCCGCTGTTGGTCGGGGCATCATGGCGGTGCCGTGGAGCCTGTGCTGGAGGAGCAGTGCTGGAGCTGCTGTAGTTCTGGACTGGTGTTGTGGGGTCAGCAGAAGAGCTTTCACACACACGGCTTCTTCCGCGTCTTCCTCCGCTGTGACACAGGTAACGCGATCACACTGATGATGATGATGATGATGAAGGTCACCGGTGTGAGCCGATGAATGACAGATCACTGCCTAACATGATCAGGTTTGAGATGAGGATGAGTGCGAATGGCTGGCGCTGTAATAGTGTAAGATGTCTTAGATCAGATGATTGCAGTCGTGTGTGTACAGAACTCCTGCCTGAACTCTGTGTTAAAGGTCATGAACTCCTGCATTAGAGACTCACTGATCAGTGTTACATGCCATTCAATGTCACTGCTACACAAGATTGTTGCACAGGAAGTCTTGTGTTGTGCTTGTGTAAGTTGTGTTGGCAAATGTTAAGACACACTATATCCTGAGGACAGTTTGTACTATTGTTTTGATAAGTGTTGCACAACTTTCAGCTTTATATGATATGGTATTTATGTTTTTCAGGTTTTATTCCGGCAGGGCCCTGTACATAATTCTGTACATAATTTTAACAAACCAATGATCCTTGCAAGGTATGTCAATGTCATGGATAGTAAATGTGCACTACTAGTGTATAGGCACACTAGGGCTAGTTGTCACAGGGAAGGTGTAACATGGACTATAACAAAAAAACTATTAGGGTCAAAGTCTAGTTGCATAATGTTATGAGTATTACCTATGACAGTTTCAGTTAGCCAAAACAGTTTTGTGTGTATTCTTTTTTTTTTTGTTTTTTTTTTTTGTATGAAATTATTGAAACAAAACTATTTAGCTGCTGTTCAGAAGTTTGAGGTTAGCTGGATATATATATTTCTCTTTAAATAAATAAATAGTTTTAGTTACAGTAAAGACATTTAAAATGTTACAAAAGATTTGTTTCAAGCAAATCAGCTTATTAATTATTTTCTGAAGGATCATGTGACACACAAGACTGGAGTAATTAAATGGATTACATTCTACTTAAATATATTCATTTATTATAAATATATTTACATTTAAAATATATTCAAGTAGAAAAAGGTTATTGTTATATACATAAAATAACTTCATATTATTATATAAATGATCTATCTATCTATCTATCTATCTATCTATATATATATATATAGGTATAAACATTACATATAAATTATGTGCTGGGCAACGATTAATCGCATCCAAGAAAAAAGTTTGTGTTTACATAGTAACTGTGTGTAATTATTTTGTATATATAAATACACACATATGCATGTATATATTTAAGAAATATTTGCATGGATATACTGTATATATACTTATACAACATTTTTTTATATAAATAAAGAATTTTTCCTAAATATATACATGCATGTGTGTGTGTATTTATATATACAAATTCAAAACAATTATACACAGTACACACATATATACTATGTAAACACAAACTTTTATTTTGGATGCGATTATTCGCGATTTAATCACTAATAATCACGATTTAATCACCAGCACTAATAAAAATATATTTAAATGGGTGATTTGGTAAAATGTATTTATACTACCCCTTTCAAAGTTGCCAAGCCATTAAACAGACTACATTTTAAGTACATAGCCTACATAATTTAAATACATTACAAATGTGTAATATGTAATTTCAAGTACATTGCATCATTTTAATTGTACATTTTAAATACATTAAACTATTGACTTTCAAAAATAAACCAAACCTAAGTGTCAATTTGTCAACTAGCCCTTGCTCTCCCTTATTTAAAGATTCATTCATACATGCACATTGCTTTTTTTTGTCAATAACTAGAAACATGTTTTTTTTATTGAATCTGTTTTCCCATGTTTGTGTGTCAGGCACAGGTATAGATGTCTGTACTCAACACCGCGGGTCTGTTGCAGTATACACAGCGATGCAAAGTTAAAAGATCCTTTCTCACTCGCACAAAAGGACTTGCAAGATTTATATGAAGACATAAAAAAGGTACAGCAAGGAAACTGCACAGTACTACATAGCTTTTACCACTAAACATTGTTTTTCTTGTCCACTGTTGTTTTATGAAGTATTATATTTAGTAATTAGTAATGCCCAAACATGTTTTATGCTGTTCTATGTCTGTTCAGCAGCTGCTGGTGTCTAAAGCCGAGCTCAAAGCACTCTGTGATTATTACTTTGATGGAAAGGGAAAAGCCTTCCGACCAATGATTGTGATCTTGATGGCTCGAGCTTGTAACGTCCACAGCAATAAAGAGGGGTGAGAACACACTTCAGTGCTGTGTGTGTGTGTGTGTGTGTGTGTGTGATGCATCAGTCAGTGTTAATAAGGCACATCTGATGTCCTCAGGGTCTTGCTGCCGGCGCAGCGCTCTATCGCTATGATCTCTGAGATGATCCACACTGCCAGCCTGGTGCACGATGACGTCATCGATGACTCGGACACAAGGCGTGGGAAAAACACCATTAATAAATTGTGGGGAGAGAAAAAAGTGAGTAACTCGCCTGATTATAAAACAGATCGGTGGTTTTCTGCTGTTTATCACACATTGTTGTACTTTGTTGATGTCTGATTTGAAATCTGAAGGACAATCAGTTGGGAACTATGGAAGCTTGTGTCCGCCAGGCAATAATAATAATAAAATAATAAAAAAAATCTTCAAAAATGTTTTCTTCAAAATGTAAAGTTTAACCCCTGTTTTCACAAACACAGTTTAAGCCTAGTCCCAGACTAAAATGCTTGTTTGAGCTGTTTTAACTGAAAGCAACATGCACTGACATATCTTATAATATGTCAGTTCCATTATTTTGTCTCAAGATGATCACCAGTAATGTTTTTTTCTAAGGCACGTTTATGAAAGCTACTTAAATGTCTTAATTGAACTAATGCCTAATCCTGGTTTAATCTAAGCCCTGTCTGTGAAACCAGGCCTATATCTTGCTATTCGGACTTTATATAACTCGCAATTGCGAGTTAATCTTACAATTCTGAGAGAAACAGTCGCAATTCTGTGATAGGCAGATCGGTGGTTTTCAACTGTTGGTCACACATTTTGGTTCTGTGTTGATGTCTAATTTGAAATCTGAAGGAAAATCAGTTGAGAATATGCAAGCTTGTTTCCGCCAGGCAATAAAAATAAACTAAACGTAATTGCGACAATTTCCTTCTTGCAATTGTGAGTTTATATCTCACAATTCTGACTTTTTTCCTCAAAATTGCAAGTTTATATCTCGCAATTCAGACTTTATAACTCGCAATTGCGAGTTTCTCACAATTCTTAGAAATACAGTCGCAATTCTGAGAGGCATTCTGACTTTATTTTTTGCAATTGCAAGTTTAAATCTCTACATTTCTAGAAAAGCCAGCACTGCGAGATATGAACACACAATTCTGACTTTTTTCTTGCAATTGTGTTTATATCTCACAGTTGGCTTTTTCCCCCTCATAATTGTGAAATATAAACTCGCAGTTGAGAGAGAAGTCAAAAAAGTTGTACTTGCCTTTCTTGGCAGAAACAAGCTTCTATAGAGTATTGAATTATGTTGTTAAATATAAATATATTTGTATCTGTAATTGTTAGGCTATCCTGGCTGGAGATTTCATTCTGTCTGCAGCCTCCATGGCATTAGCGCGTATTGGGAACAATACAGTAGTTTCTGTGCTGTCACAAGTTATAGAAGACCTTGTACGAGGTGAGTCTCTAGAGATTTATGCACGAGACGTGTTTTATACCTGTTATTTATGTTTTTCATTGATAAATTCCAGGTGAATTCATGCAGCTAGGGTCTAAAGAGAATGAAAACGAGAGATTCAAGCACTACCTCGAGAAAACCTTCAAGAAGACTGCAAGTCTCATTGCAAACAGTTGTAAGGCAGTATGTACGTTCCGTTTTGACAAAAATAAGATGAAGTTCAGAGCTGAAAGAGAAGTTGAACACCAGCAATATTTCTTTTGAATTTTAGGTGTCAATTTTGGTGAATTCTGACCCTGAGGTGCATGAGATAGCCTATCAATATGGACGAAACGTTGGCATTGCATTCCAGGTAATTTTTTCGTTTATATGTGAAATGCTATTTTCACTTGGTTTAAATAGCATCTAGTCTATCACTGTTCACACTTGCTATAATAGCATTACATTTTCTAAAGCATTTCATCTACACAGTGTAAATAGAATCTGTGGTTGTTTGCATGTTAGTTGTAATGCAGTGGTCTGTGATCTCCAAGTTAACAATGGTTCTCTTGTTGCAGTTACAAATGCAGAAAGTAATTGTAGTTAATTATGAATTATAACAGGAACTTCAGCAGTAGAAGCTTCTTCTGGTTAGTGATGCACCAGAATGAATATTCTGGGCCGAAACTGAAAATTCACGATGCACTTGGCAAAATTGAAATTGTCATTTAGCCGAAAACCGAAGATTTAATTTAATTTAAAATTAATCATATTTGTTTATTAATAAACGCTCAAATAAAACTGAGTTGTACAAACATTTAAATTGTAAATAAGGCCGTTTTTATATCAAATTTGAAATTGTTTCTACTCAAATTTGCTGGTGAAATATAAACATTTAAATGATTGTATTTTTTTCATGACAGATTTATTTAAACATATATTAAAAGAATGAAGAAAACAGGTTAAGTAAAAATATATTTAATATGTAATGCAGTGCATGCATTTAGAAAAATGCTGCTCTCTAGAGTTCTTTTTTTAGCTAACTCTTGAGCTATTGCCGAAATGACATTTATTGTTTGAATTTCGTGATAAAATTGACAGAATTTGAAAATCGAGAAACTGAAAATTGCTGTTCCGGCTAAAAAACGTTTGGTTCTTCCAGTTAAAGCTGCAGTGTGTCATTTCTTTCACTAGTAACACTAGAAGTAAAGGTGAATAAGTCTCAAACACTTCACCCTGTCATCGCTCGCTCAGACAGCTGGTCAGATAGATTTCAGTTCTGTTAATAGTACAAACATTTTACGCTGCAACTTTAAGCAGTAAAAATATGGCCCAAACATTTAGGCAGTGGCTGCATATTTTAATAAATCTGTGCTGTTATTGCTGAATTCTTTAATTACAAATGATTCATTACAGGTCACATTGGTTTTATCTTGAATTATTATGTTTAAAGTAAAGTAAAATACAACTTGTCTTTTTCAGCTTGTGGATGACATTCTGGACTTCACGTCCTGTGCAAACCGCCTGGGGAAGCCGTCAGCCGCCGATCTCAAACTGGGTCTGGCCACCGGGCCCGTTCTGTTTGCTTGCCAACAGGTACGACAGCTGAACAGCCTCACAATATGACGTCACGTCCCTGAAGTACAGAAAGGGGAATCGGGTCTAATGGCTGACTTGGTTTATTACAGCCATAAACTGAATTGTAAAACAGTTTGGATTTTCTAAAGACCTTTCACTCTTCTTTCTCTGTTTAGTTTCCTGAGCTGCATGCAATGATAATGAGGCGCTTCAGCTCTGATGGAGATGTGGATCGAGCCTGGCAATATGTCCTGAAGGTGAGGAGGATTTGTGTTGTATACATGTGAATCTCATGAAAACATGTCCAGGGACTGGTTTCATAAAACACTAAGACTAGTCTTACAAGTGAGTCATCCAATTCTTTCTCTTAGACTGTTCATACAAGTCTGTTACATAAAACGTAGATTTGTCTAATTTGATACCAATTAAAAGTAAGACTCTATTACCCCTAACTAACTGCTAGTTCTTAAAGGTGAACTAAGTAACTTTTTTACCTTAACCGAACAGCTTCGGAGTCATTGGAATGGTTATATGACATTTTTCGGGTTGAATGGTGGTCGTCTCGCACCCCCCGAGCGCCTGTGAGCAGAAAAACCACACTTGCAACTTTGGGCCATCGGGCCGCCGGCCTCAGCGTCAGGGAGTATCGCGTGATATCAGGTCTCGCGATGTAATGAATTGCTTTATGGCGCTGCACACATACATTTATTTGCTAGCCTTCTGTGTATCATACATACCTCAGTGGACATGGCTCCGTGCGTTCGCCGGCTTCTTTGAAAACAAATGCACATGACCAGCGGGAGAAGATGGGAGGGAGGAGAGTCGCCAACGAGTTTTGACGACAGTGTTGTCAAATATCTATTCTGAAGCTGTAGGGGGAGCTCTATAGAGAAACCCGCGAGAAAACAGCGAAGAAATCGGCAAAGCTGCATAGTGCTGCTTTAAGACACAACCTGCGTCCCAATGTGCATACTATCCACCCTATCTGCCCTAAATAGTATTGACAATTACTAATGTCACATACTATTTAGGATGGATAGTATACACATTGGGACGCAGGTACAGTCTTAACTTAATGGCTATGTTTATGCAACTGGCCCCGGGTCACATTTCTATGGAAGCTTGTTTCCGCCATGGAATAAAATTCGTAAATGTATAAAAAGGCGGAAACAAGCTTCCATACATTTCACCCCAATATCACAAGAAAAAAAGGCAGTAAATCAAACCTGTAAGAATTGTATGAAATTTTTATAATGTGACATTTTGTATGACAGTTTCCCCCCAAAAGTCTCATTAACGCTAACAGATGTTTTACTTTTTTTGTTATTCTTCTTGAGCTCATTACTGTAATAATGTCATTTTTACCATATTCAGAATCAGGGATGCAAACTTGTCACCAAACAGGTCATTTGTGTGATTTGTGTAGATCCGATGGGTTTTTAAAATTGCTTTCAAACAGTCTTGCGTGTATTTGTGTGTGCTCTGGTTTCTGATTGCAAAGGTTTCTACAACGTGTTTTTGCAGTGTTGAATATTGTAGCCAATCACAGGCAGGTCTGTTGAAAGCAATGGCCAATAAGAGGTGTTTACTTTATGTTAGTCAGAATCTGCTCAATATCCCCCAAAACACTGTTTAACTAAGTTCTACACTCCAAATCATCTCATTATAACAATCCAGTCAAACATACAAAGTCAGCGCTCTAGTCTAACGTTACAACTGTAAAGTTAAATAGCCTAAATATAAAGTTATGAAATTTCACTTAGCCCTCAGCCAAAACGATTGTCCAGATAACAAATTATAGATTCACGAGACCAAAGATCGCTTGTTAGATACACACAAGACGAATTATATCTCATGTTTAACCACTACAGAGACGCCAGAGTCGGCGGCAAACGTCAGAAGGACTAGCCGAGGAAAGGCTGTTCCAGGCGGGGTACATGTACCCTACCTGGAACAGCTATAGCTATATAGCCTACTTCATACCTACAAATACAATTTTGTTATAAAAGTCAGTTTATAAAGGCAAAAGCAAAACAAGAAGTGGAAATGAGCAAATGAGTGGTAATCTGCTGCCATCTACTGGTTGTAGTGGTAATTTTATGTTATCGTCATTTGAAAAGTGTCTAATAATTAGACTTCCCCTAATCCTCCACTAAAGCATGAGAAATTGTCCATGTGTTTAAAAATTATCTTAAAAATATTTTATTGTGGGGAAGGAGGGTGGTTATAATAATATTATTGTAAAAATATGTTTTTATTTAAATTATGAAGATGGTGGAACAAATACTACACAAATATGCATAACTGTAAATATTTACATATCATTTTACTACTACATATAGTATGTAATATATTTTTGTAATATATATTTTTTTGCATTACATTAATGAGAATGGGATTATTTATTATTATTATGATATTGAGTTTGAAAGTTTTGGTGTGGAAATGTTCTATGAGGAAAGTAATGTCATAATGACTTTTTGTTTTTGTCTTCCTAAAAATAGGCTTAATTTTCTTAAAGCAAAATACAATATCAGTTTGATTTGTGGTGAAATATATGGAGAAAGTAAAACATTTTAAAATATGAATGAAACCTTTTTAATTGTCGATTTTTCAATTTAGAAATACTTTTTGATTTAATTGTTTCTTACACCATTTTAAAACATGAATAAAAAAATAAAAAAAACTTTTTAAGTATGTTCATTTAAAAAAAAAAGATTTCTTTTCCAGATTTGTTTGAAATAATAAATGTATAACTTATGCCGTCATTTTATATTTAAGTGTTACTCCTAGTTGAAAAAATCGGAACCAGTCAAGTTTCTTGGGATTCATCCGGAAGAGTTCCAGAAGCACTGCAGAAGTTTCTATAGTTGGTAAACGTCCTCCCTCACTCATCAGCTTGTGTTCTGTGTTCTGGTCCTCAGAGTGACGGTGTGGAACAGACCAACTACCTCGCTCAACACTACTGTCAAGAGGCCATCCGTCAGATCAGCCGCCTGAGGCCGTCGACCGAACGAGACGCTCTCATCCGACTGACCGAGCTGATGCTGCGCAGAGACAAGTGAAGCTGCACACAGACTCACACTCCGGCAGCTCCACCTCTGCAGGGTTTACCGTACTGTAATCGCAGAGCCCTGACCTCCGCTGACCTCTGTGAGAGGGGTCTCACTGGTACAGGAGGACTCACTCTGCGAGATCATTGTAATTCCAGGTGTAGCACAGATGTGCTACTGTCACGTGTGTGTGTATCCATTACAGACGCTCACTTAAACATCCGTCCACACTACGAAAGGCCAAACGTCTTTGATTCCACTGTAAGTGCTCAATAACAACCAAGGCCTTAAAGTTCACTGGCTATTTACTTAAATTAAAGAAGGTATTTTTTAAAGTAAACAGCCTGTTTGACTCTTTTTTTTTCTGATGGAAAAAATACATTACATTTTTTTTACACTCAGCATTTATTTGATCAATCAAAACTTTAAGTAACTTCTATTTTAATCCTCCTATTATATTCCTGTGAACAAAGCTGCATTTTCAGCATCATTACTTCAGTGTCACATGATCCTTCAGAAATCATTCTAATATGATGATCAAGAAACATTTTTGATAGTTATCAGTGTTGAAAACTATTTTATAACAATGTAAAAGTCTCTGCTGTCACTTTTGATCAATTTAATGCATCCTTGCTTGGATAAAAGTATACATTTCTAAACAAAAAACACAGACACCAAACTTTAGTTTGGCACGGAACATTTTTAAATGAAAGATAATATGACTTTTTTTATAGAAACTCGGAATCGTGAGGAAAAAGTCAGAATTGCAAGATATAAACTCAATTCAGAGAAGAAAAAAATTAAGATAAGGAAACTCGCAATTCTTACTTTTTCTAGCAATTCCGAGTCTCAATTGAAAGTCACAAATACCTTTTTTTGTTTTTATTCCAGTGAGGAAACAAGTGTCCATATTGAACTGTATTGTATCATTTTAGTAATTCCACAAAAAGGGTTTAAATAATAATTATGTTTTCTTGACAATTAGGAGATCATGTCTAATCCATCTAGAGGTGCAGAATCTCCACCAGTTTACTGATGCTGAATGCCTGTCTGTAACATTAATGGGTTAGTTCATTGCTATAGCAGATTAAACAACATTAATCCAAAACCTGTAAATCTCAGAAAACAGCTCATCCAGTAGATTTAGTCTGACCTCCTGAACATTTTGACCCTTCTTATGTTGTAAAGACAATTATTTCTAATTAGAAATTCTGTGCATGTATGATATAAATTCAAATATGGCTCTACATTCTTCTAAAAAAGTAATTTTAAAAAGTTTTTAAATGAATAGACCAAGGTTTTACATAGAATGATTTATTATAAAAGACTGTACAATTAAATTTCAATTAACATTATAAATACAAATTCTGGGCTGAAACGAGCTTCAGCGCAGCTGGAATTCAGTTGAACACTTCAAATGTTTCAGTATGACAAAAAAAGTCTCAAGGCATTAGCTTTAAACTCCTGAAATCTCTGTACTCGTTTCTCAAGACGGTACGACTCCTAAAACAGCTGAAAGAGTGAAAAATAGACAGAGAAAGGTGTGATTAATGCCAGACCTGAGTCGAGTAACTAGACCAGTTCAAGACCGTACTGTACAACACAACACGCCAGTTACTTGTTACAGACCATGGCGCAAAAGAATGAGTCCAGCATTGTAAGAACTGTGATTTGTACTGATTAGAGACCTTTAGATACTTTACAGCTTACATATTCAAGCTATCTACATAGAATTCATGTTTGTTCATTGTAGCAAATACTCTAAGAAAATATTAACATGGAGGGAGACGTTGTTGAAACAAATGAAAAAGTTCTGTGCTTTGCATTCATTAACCAAATTAATAAAGAAATTTATATCGACGTTTCACTAAAAATTAGAGCATAAACATGAGTAGTCTACAAATGCCTATATTTAAAATAAAGTGTTCTGTAAATAATACACAGATGGAAGCTGAATGGAATTTAACGTTTAGGTTACGATACATATTTAAATTTTGTATGCATGCTTTACGTTAAGATTTTGATACACTTTGGGGCAATGACATGGTGCTTTAAGATAAAACACTGAAATTAATTAGTTTTAGATGAAAAGATGACATTTCCACTTTCAGTTGGAAATGTCAAAAGAAAAAATGGTGACAATCATCTACTTTACATGTTCACATGATGTATTGACTGTTGAAGATAATGTGATTGACATTCACTACGGAAACCCCACAGGCTAACTTTTCATTTTATGTACACTGACTGACTTCCTCCGAATAGTTGCTCCATCCCGTTTGCCCACATCCACCCATCACCACAAAGTAAAGTTCATAGATTTTCATGATCCGCCATTTGTCGGGAACAAACATGTATCCTTGCACACGGTTTATACTGTGTTTGGGTATATATGATTTTTGGGGCGAGTCCCGTCAGTCGGCGTAGTGCATGATGGACTCCACGTAGTTCCCGGGAAACAGACCCGTGACGCCGTTGCTCACTCCCTCGAACCAGCCGTCGTCATTCTTCTTGATGATGTAGATGATGGCTCCTTCCATGAACGACAACTCGTCGTCCTTATCCTTGATGTAGTCGTAGATGGCAACCACTGCAAAGATGAACGTTATTAGTTATTAAAACAATAAGCCACATCAAGAGTGTTATTAGGTAACTATAATATGATCAAAGACACTAATGTTTAATAAATAGCTGTTTTAAAAACGAGTATTATGAAAAATATAAAAAAAATACAAATGTTACGTTAATAAAATAAAAATAAAATGCCACTACTACTACTAATAATAAATAAATAAAAACATTACATGTTGACTTCAAAATATAAATGTTGCATACATAAAATAAACGAAACAATGGTAAACATTCTTAACCAATAAAAATAAACATAATAAAAATCTTAATAATAATAATAAAAAAATATTTAATTGCATGTTGATTATTTAAAAATTTTTTTTTACATATGTTAATAAATAAAATAAACAAATGGTAAATAATAAAACTAATTCTAATAATAAAACAATAAAGGTTATTTATGTTACATTCATAAAAATATAACATCCCTAGTTGACTATTAAGACCAATATTTTATTTGTATTGTTATTTTATTAACATATGTAACTATTTGTATTTTTTATAATGCCACTACTACTACTACTACTAATAATAATAGTTAAAAAATAAATAAATTACATGTTGATTTCAAAATATAAATGTGACATAAAAAAATAAACAAAACAATGGTAAAAAATAATTGTTAACCAATAAAA
The DNA here is from genome assembly GCA_021554675.1 of Leuciscus idus. Classification (NCBI taxonomy): domain Eukaryota; kingdom Metazoa; phylum Chordata; class Actinopteri; order Cypriniformes; family Leuciscidae; genus Leuciscus; species Leuciscus idus. The sequence continues at coordinate 26,094,867 of CM038642.1, forward strand.
ATAAACATCATAAAAAATATATAACATTGATAAAAATGCTAATAATAATAATAAAAAATATATAAATCATTGCAGTGCGATCATTTAAAAAATATAAATGTGAAATGATCATGCATTTTAATAAATAAAATAAACAACAAGCTAAAAAAATAATACTAATTCTAATAATAAAACAATATAGGTTGTTACTTTACATGAATAAAGATTTGTTGCAGATTAATAAGGTAGATGAAAAACCTTTCTCCATGTAGATCTTGGGGGCCCACTGAGGGTCTCCGTCTGCATAGGGGTCACTGTACTGCACTACAGCTGCCTCTTCATCTTCATAGTCCACTGGAGGAGGAGGAGGAGGAGGAGGGGGCGGAGCCTCGTCGAACATGGGGATGTCATCAGGGGGAGGGGGGGGCGGTGGAGTCGGGGTCTCTGCAACTGGACACGCGTCACACAACAGTCAGTCAAACGCATTAATGACACGGCTCCAGAGCGAGCATGCGCTTCAGACGCTCTCATGCAGACCGGTTAGTAGACATGCAAATCACATGACCAACGGTGAATCTGCATAAACACTCGTGTCACGACGGGCGCTGGATTACATACACACACACACACATCTATGGATCTAGGGAGATTATTGTGTATGTATGAAGGAATGCACGGATATGCATAACTTACAGAATAATTAAAATAAGAGTTCTTATTTAAACTTCTTTGTTTATTACAATCATTTTAATACATTTTGTATTGCCATTTCAGTTCGCTTTTAAACGTCTGGTTAGAAATAATGAAATTAATTTTTATTCTATTGACAGTTGATATTGTTATCTAAAGCTAAAGGATTTAAAATTGTATTTATGAATTGGGGGGGGGGGGGGGGGGGGGGGAGTATTAGATAAAAAAAGAAATGTTGTCTTGGCCACAAACTGAAAATAAAATAATATTTTATCATTTATAATATTTTAATAAAATAAAATAATAAAATAATTCAAATTAAAGCTATTATAAATACTAAAATTCAGGTTGTCAGCTTAATACAAATTTAAAATTTTCCAGATAATATTTTATTAATTTTATTTGGCTTTAGTACAGTGACTTTAAAAAAAAGATATATTCATATTCAATTATTTAACAAATTACTGTATATGCATATCATGTGATTGATGAGATTTCTTTAAATAGTGATAAAATATTATAATATTACTTATAATGACACCTAATATTTTTCTAAAACAACATAAATAGTTCTTTATACAAGAAAATAAATAGCTGCCTTTATATTTGAGTGAAATCATATTTTAGGGTCCTTGTTTCAAAAGTGGTTGAAAACATTCCCTCCTTGAATTTGCTTTTTACACTATTATTTGTATATAATTGTTCTAAATATTTAAGATAAACATATACGTGCATGGCACATGAAACCAATATGAACTATACTTAAACAAACAATTACTTCCAATTTAACAACTATCACTTGGACACAAAACAATAGCAAACTGACCAGACGTTGTGCTCATAGTCGACAGTCTGGCTTTGTGAGACTACCTCATAAATGCCTCACAGTACCAGAATGCATCAGGAGAGGGCAGCAAAACCCACTCTGTAGGCACTTTAAGACCAAACCTACAATGATAACTTCATCAACCTAGAGTTTCCTTCTTTCTGAACGATTCAGTGCACTCGAAGTGTCCTTGAACTAAACGTCTCTGTCAGCAGTGTGTGAGTTAACCGACGCTGCCGCTCTGATGACTGGCGAAACGTTGGGATAAAAGGTTTCAATCCTTCCCATGGTGCATCAGTGTGGTTCAGCCCTACCTTAAGCTTGCTCGGTACAAATGAAACAAAAAGCCATACACAAAAGTAGCCCATGAAACAGTGTCCAATATCACACGCAGGGCAAGTGTATATACGAGGCATGCTTTATCGCCATTGAATATAACCCAAGGTAAAACAAACCGTAGAGCACACGCAAAACAGACTGAAAACAATGAGCGCCTTTCAAGTACAAAACGTTAAGTTCTTGCCCCAAACAGCCTAGTAAGCCTCTTTAAGGTTACATAAAGCAATAGACACTTATGTAAATGTGTGACACACTTTTTGTTTTCAGAAAACGCAGGCTTTAGGCGTTAGCAAAGGCTTTATTTCGATCTGTTGTAGTGAACTGAATTATACAATGGCAATACGCATGCACTCTTTGACCTGCAGTCGCCACGCAGAATGAACACTGACTACTTCACAAACAGATGGAGATGGAGATGGAGATGGAGGCATGCAGTGAACCTCTAACACATCCACATGCTAGGGTGAGAAACGTGGCCGTCAGACTTACTGTTTTCCTGAACTCTGGCCACAAAGCCTGTGAGTGGGATCTGTGGGGTGAGCTGGGGCATGGGTGGAGGAGGGGGGGCCATACACACTGAACACCACCCATCACGCACGCACACACACACACGCATACACACACACACACACACGCATACACACACAAAGAGCAGGAGAGACCAAGAGGAAAGAGAAAAAAAAAAGCAGGAAGAGAAAAGAAAACATCAGTCCCACATAATGAAGGTGGGGAAGAGTAGTCCTATAGGAATAGGAATCCTATATAGATATAGAGAGACTGAACATGACATTCTCTCTGGTAATATGATATCAAATAACAAATCGGCAGTGTTCTCATACCTTTTGACCAATGAATATCTTGCTTTTCAGTAACACTTTAAGCTGTAGTTATATCAATATCACAATTCTCATTTAAGATTGTATTAATCTCCATGTTTTTTTTCTAGGACTGAATGTTTCAATTTAAAACATTTAAAGTAAAGTAAAAAAATATATATAAAAAAGTCCAGATATTTTTAGGTTTTCCAGATAAAATAGCATTAGAATAATTTTTGCAACAGTTGTTTCATTGCTAGGTAGTATTCAGAAGAAGAAGAGGTCAAAAGGCCTTAACTTTGCAGTGAGAAAAAAAAGAAAAAACCTTAATAAGTATTGTGTATCATAATAAACCCTTCTGTTCAAAAGTTTGGGTCGGTAAGATTTTTCACTTATGCTCATCAAGTCTGCATTTATTTGATCAAAATAATAATAATTATAAAATAAATATAATAACATTACTAGAATTTAACTAACTTTTTTTCTATCTTAAAATGTAATTTATTCTTGCAATGCAAAGCTGAATTTTCAGCATTCTTGATCACATGATCCTACAGAAATCATTCTAATATGATGATTTGTTGCTCAAGGAACATTTCTTATTATTTATCAATGATGAAAACAATTGTGCTATTTCATATTTTTGCGATGCATTGTGATAAATGTTTTCAGTATTCTTTGATGAATAGAACTATTCAGAAGAAAAGCATTTATCTGAAAATCTTTTGTAACAAATGTCCTTACTGTCATTTTTTTTTTTTGCATTTAATCCTTGGTAATTAAAAGTATTAATTTCTTTTAAAAAATTAAAATAAAATAATAATAATCGTACTGACCTCAAACTTTTGGACCGGTGGTGAATATCATCATCACCCAAAATATAAAAAGTTATGATAAATTGTTCTAAACACTTGTTAAACACTTGTTGCACAGTTAGAAGAAAGTAACATTAAAAAAAACTAAACCCACAGTCCCCATTGTGACAGATGATTGTGATTAGACGCTGTGATTAGTTCATTACATAGACCAGTTAGTTAAATGAGTAGGATTTTCCCCTGAATGCATGAATGATGTGTGATTCATTCACGTCTGATGCTGATTTAACCGTCTAATGCTCATGGACATCTGACAGTGGGATCTCAAATCTCACACTAAATCTCCATTCATAAACAGGCGGCCACGGGCCCTGTGCTCTCACGAATCATAAATCTGAGGCTTTCCGCTCTTAATGACATTAGTGTGTACGTCCGCACACCTGTGGGAAGAGACAGGCTGTTCCCTTCTCCACAGACGGGACGAGCATAAAAATAACTGCCTTTTATGATGCATGGATATGGCTTTCCACTTGCTATTGCTGAATTTAAACTGTCAAGTGCGTGATTCAATTTGATGTGAGTCTGTATATTCATGCAGCGTTCTTCGTGTCTTACTTGCGTTTGTGCCGCCGTTAACGTGCGGCTGCTGCAGGGAGAACTGGGAAGACACGGACGGGGCTCGGCGGTACGTTCCCGTGGCGGAAACCATGGAGACGGAGGACGAGGTGTTGGAGTTGTGTCGGGAGATCTGCCGAGATATCGTGCCGAACTGGGACATGGGGATTGGCCCGAGACCCGGCCCAGCAGCCACCGCTGTTAGTGCCCACAGAAGAGGGTACAGAGACAGGAGAAAGTCCAGGAGTGGCCGGTGAATTACATACAGCAGACAACACAAGATTCCCGACATTTAATAGTTTAACAGATTCATTTGAGGAAATAACTAATAGGCAGAAGAGTGAATCCAACGAAACACGTCACACACACTTCCAGGTCATATTTTATACTTTTCATAGTTTTTATAGTGCCGTCAAATCGATTAATCGAGATTAAAGGGATAGTTCACACACACAAAAAAAAATTATTCTCTCATTATTCACTCTCAAGTTCAAGAGAGGCCTATCAACTGTTTGGTTACCCATATTGTTCAAAATATGTTTTTTTGTGTGTTTAGCAGAAGAAAAACATTCATACAGGTTTGAAACAACTTGAGTAAATGAGTTTAATTTTTGGGTGAACTATCACTTTAAATCAAATCTAACAAAAGTTTATGCGTCTATAAATAAATAAATAAATGTGTGTATATATCACAAACTAATGGTAGATGCGATTAATCGAGTAAAGCCTGATTTTTTTTCTTCCTTATTTTCACAAATATTAAGCAAATTTATCCCTTCAAACATATATATTTGAGACAATAAGGCAAGAAAACAAACCAAAAAGTATATTTATAAAACATTATACTAATTTAAATAGTTTTAAAAAGTTTTCGTTTTTATTATATTACTGTATTACAGTATGAGAATTTAATCAGAATCTTCATAGAAATCAATGAGAAACTCAAAAGTGATTACATTTTATATAATATTCCTTTAGATTTTTGGTTTAAATATGACCAGGACATGTTTCATCAGATTCACAAAGAAAATCTGGGTTTGAGAAACCCAATATTAGAAGAAAACTCAGAAAACTCACAGCCATTTTACTTTAATAACTACAAACAATGGCAATGTAATTATACAACACTACAACAGGACCTGCAATAAAATGTGCAAAGTTAGAAAAGGCCCTGAGAAAGAGTACCATGTTGTAGTTGTAATAATATAGTCCTTCTGTGTGTGTGTACACTGCAGATGGGATTTCCTCTATAGGGACATTTCCTGTTGACAGTGTCAGATATCAGATTACAGGGAAACCCTAGAGAGACACGCTCTCCCTGATAGTGATGGCCAGAACCAAGCGAACAACAAACACAGTGGACAAACATCACTGTGGCACCACAAGCCTTCACCAGTGACATATGATATGAACACAATACAAATATTTAAGGATGAACCTCTCATTCCAAATGTGTCGTGATGGAGCCAGTGAAAACCCCTTCTAATGAACAGAATTATGGGATATGATGTTTACATATTACATTTAAGCATTTAGCTTTTATCCAAAGCACTTACAAAAGCAATTAGTCAATTCATCATGCACTGGCTAACATGATCTTTCAAAAGAGCCTGCAGTGAGGAAGTCTCTGACAACTCCCCAACACAATGCTAGGTTGTTTAAGGTGGTTGCTAAGGCATTGCTATGCAGTTTCTAAGTCTGGCATGAGTCAAGAGAGCCCACCCTCAAGATTCTACAATATTTTGGTTTCTAGATACAGCTTGAGTTTCTCCATGTCAAGGTTAGGTAACATTAGTGAAACTTCAGTGAAATTTAGCAGAAAAAGCAAGTTCATTGTCCATTGCCAACACTAGTGATTCATGAAACACCACTTACTTAGAAGTTACTTCCAAACCAAGAAGCTTTATATTGGTAAATTTGCATGTTCAAAGTTCAACAAGCTTAAATCCAATGCCAAATCCACATGGGGAAATGTTTCATGAAATTACCAATCACGCAGATTCCTAATGAGAGGGGTTAGTACACCCAAAAATGAAAATACAGTCATCATTTACACACCCTCATGTCATTCCAAAATTGTTGCTCATCTTCGGAACACAAACGAAGATCTTTGATGAAATCTGAGAGATTTCCGTCCCTGACAGTCTATGCAACTACCACTTTGATGCTTCAAAAAGTTCATAAAGAGATCGTAGAACTAATCCATATGAATTGAACGGTTTAGTTAAATTTTTCTGAAGAGATTCAATCGCTTTATATGATGAACAGATTTAATTTAGGCTTTTATTCACATTGACATTCATCGACTCACACGGAAGCTCAAGCATGTTCACATGACGTGCGAGAACCAATGAGGATCATTCTCGTGTTACACAGCACGTTTCGCGCGTCAAGTCTTTTAAGCTTCTATTTGTGTTCACTGATCAATGTTTATATGTGAATAAAAAGCTAAATTAAATCTGTTCATCATATAAAATGATCATGTTTCTTCAGAAAATTTGGACTTAACAGCTCAATTCATAAGGATTAGTTTTACAATTTCTTTATGAACTTTTTTAAACGTCAAAGTGGTAGTTGTGTAGCTGATTTCATCAAAAAGATATTAATTTGTGTTCCGAAGATGAACGAAAGTCGTACGGGTTTAAAACAACATGAGAATGAGTAAATGATGACAGAATTTTCTTTTTTGGGTGGACTAACCCCAATAACCCATTAAAGGCCCATTCACACCAAGAACAATAACTATTAAGACAATTATAACAACAACTATATTAGCGTCCACGCCAATGGACAATAACGTTTTGTTTATTCTAAGCGCGCTCTGCAGTTCTGTGCGATCTAAGTGCGATCTGCCGCTTTAAATGCTTAAGCTTTTCAAAGTCCGATGGATTCTGATTGGCTGTCAATGTTTTTATTGTTAATCAGCTAGAAACAATCGTTCTGAAAGTGATTCCAACAATATTGTTCCTCTTTTGACTTTATCATTATAGTTGCGGTGTTGTTCCTATTCTCACAGAATTAAAATGATTATTAAAACATTATAGTTACTGTCCCTGGTATGAATAGGTCTACTGGATTTTTTCCATTATCAAACAACACTAACATAATGAATTATGTGAAATTCTTTTAGGCAGTTCAGAGACTTCTTCACAGTGCATTGATTTAAATTGGTTGATTTAGCACAAATCCACCACCCAAAATAACAATTATCACCACCACCATCCCCAAAAGCGTCCCATTCTGACACCCACAGACGGACAGGTGGATGGCGGGACGGTAACGCCGGTGTCGCCTGGATCAGATTTTGTGCAGTTGGCGATGGGATCGGGGGCGGGGCTCACCTATAGCAGCGGCTGGCATTGGTGGACCCTGACCGGGGAGGGGGGGTGGAGGAGGAGGGGCTGGGGGAGGAGCAGCCCATGAGGGTTCGACTGCGGGTCAGAACGTCATATCAGAGAAAACACACCTTGAGCGCAACTCATTCATTAATAGCGCACAAAAAACTAAGCTCTGTTCCAAAACCCAGTGAGCTACATCGCTGTCTACATAGACAGGAAGCATCCTAACCATCCTAACCATCCTATATCCTTGTAAGTGGACTGATTTTAACTTTTCGTGGCACACAAATAGCACTTGATACATGAAGCACATGGGAGACTCGACTCTAAATTGACTCCAGTGGATTTTGAGGTTAGAAATGATGCTAAGCTAACAACACAATCCTAAAAACATAGCAAACATAGAAAAAACATGGGATTTTTCCATTGACTTTTGTATTATTGCAGAAAAAAATCTCTCTGACCAACAAAAGCTTAGAATTCTCACACGTTTTGTTAACCATGATAATCTTCACAAATGCGGAACTTAATATAAATACAATTGCCATAAACGAACTATGCCACAGTAGTATGACATCATCTCTAGCTTCTGACAATTCTTTCAATCTTTATTTATAATCTACAAGCTATAATAGTTTGCAAGAGTGTGATTATAAACAAAATGAGGCAGTAAAAGTGAGTAGATGAATTTCCTGTGAATTTCCTTTATCAAGGCACATAAAAGCTTAAAAATATCACAAGGTTTTTTTTTTTTGTAGAATAACACTTGAGAATATCTAGAGCTTTTGTTAACCACAGACTTTTTTCAGGCATTTAAAAAGCAATGACAAAACCCATTAAAACCCATTGACTTCTGGACAATGGACCCGGAAGGGTGAAAATGCTAACTTGTTTCCGTGTTTTAGGACTCACTCCTGCAGTGCTCTGGATTTAAAATACTTACAATAGACTGAAAACACTCCATAACCAATTTTTATTTAGACAGAACTCATCTGAACTGATATTTTTGATAAATCCTTTTATTATATATAAACTATTTTGCGTTCAAATATTCAGAACTGAATGAAGCAAGTATAATCAACATTCCCTGAACTCTAAGCGCCATCTTGGATTTATTTTGTAATGCAACTGTCTTCTCCATAAAGGGTTCAACTGATGCTGTCTAACGGGAGCTAAAACAAGGCGTCTCGGCGTAAAAGTTTAGAATAGCCAACATGTGTTTAAGATGCCTTAAAATGCTGCCTAAGTAGGTAGCTCACTAGGTTTTGGGAGCCAAAATAGTCCTTCATCAAAGCCTAGAGGAAAAACCTTAAATGTTATTATGCAAGTACACAAACAGATAAATAAAAGAGTACAAGGACAGAGAAGCTGCATTCAAAAGTCCTGTCAGCACTAAATAACCTTAATCCAGGAGAAGGAAATCAGAGGTGCTGATGCAGTGTTGCTATGGTGACTGGAAGGATTCAGGAGACAGGACAGCGACCTCTTTTCTCACTAAACTCTTTTCTTTTCTCCTGTTCTCTGCAGACAGACCACCCTTTAGAGTTTTCCACTTCCTCTCTATTTCTACCTGTCCTTGTTTTGTGTAGTGGCCTACTTTGACAAACCTTTAGCTGGAAGAATCAGGCCATGAACAACTAATCCTGCTTCTCACTCGAGAGAACGGGAAACACTGCAGCGTTAAATACCCACATGTGAAGTGTAAGTCTAATTCTCCGGCTGGCCCTAACCTAGGGCATCGTGCTTTAGCAGCAGCTGTATGTGGGCTGCAGCTCACCTGGGACTGAGTTGGGAATGGAGGGAGTCGGCACCGCGATGGGAATGCCGATGCTGCTGCCGCCACTGTTCTCTCGACTGCCGCTTCCCCCGCTGCTGCCACTACAGAGAGATGGAGAAGTCAGACACAGTTCTCAGCATACATATCAAAACATCTCTTTTGTTGACAACAGATGCTTTCTAGGTGCTTTTCAAGATAGTTGCCAGATTTTGCATTCCCAAATACACAAGTAACCCAAACTCAATACTGGATCATGAGCTGTCAGTGTGTAAATGAACACAATGCAGTGCTTCACTCTGTCTATATCTATATATACATTTCTGTATTTATTTATTTTAAATCGCAGCTTTTACGGTTTGATAAGCAAACTAAGCCATATCGCGATTATGTCCAAGATCACTGGATGCCACAATGAGGTCATGATAGCATACTACTGTTAAATGCTTTTCATTACATCATGCATAATGTTCCACATACTATCTTAAAAGAACAGCAAGCAGAACATCGTATACTGTAGTATTCAGTAAGAAGTAAGCTAGTGCTCCGTTCTGAGCATCACAGGCTCACATGGTAAAGTGACCTAGATACACACTTGGCTTTGAGACACATTGCACTACGTTAGCCATACGTAGTTACACGTACGTTCAACACAGATCAATTGATGGATTATTCAGCACTGTGGAGCTATGAGCATCATTGCATCAGTGTTACACCCCCACATATGATCCTCTGTGTGTCCATGTAGAAACCAGAGCAGCAGGGGTTCCCATGATGCACTGCAAGAGATCTCATCATCACAGCACAGGCTTTATCGCTCCATTATCTAAACGGAGACCGAGTTAAATGATCTGATTTTAACTAGAGATGTGCAAATCTTTTCCAATTGAATAATTTTCTAATTTTCTAATTATTCAGTGGGTTGTCTGAAATTCTAGTATAGGCATTTAGAGAAGATCATATAGAAGCTAGTTTCCGCCATTGCATAAACAAAATAAAAACGGCAATTATACTTCACAATTCAGACTTATTTTTGATTAAAAAAAATATAATTGATTTAACTGTCTATATGTCGCAATTGTGACTCGCAATTTAAAAATGTAACTAATAAGCAGTGTTAAATGTAAATTATATTATCACCCATTGATATATACAAAATTATACATTACATACAGTATACTCATGTAAAGCAATTAATACAATATAGCACATCTTAGCTGTGTGATTGTTTATATCGTTATATATAGGCTATATCACATCTAACCTTATCCACATACATACACTACTCACGTAAGCAATACATACTATAGTGCAAATCTCATTTGCCTGATTGTTTTACTTATTGCCCAGCTCTTTATATAAAGTTGAATATAAGTATGTCCAACCTTATCCGCATGCATAGAGCATTCTCGTAAAGGCTGATATATCCTGTATCCATTTTAACTGCTTGATTACTTATATTGTCGCAAAATGTAACTACATCATCGCCCAGGTCTAATAATATATTATAAACATTAATGAAACAATGTGTATAGTGAAAAGCGCTATACAAATCAATTTGACTTAAGTTGATATCTGGTCATCTGACCAACATCTAAACATTCACAACTGTTTTGAAGAAGAAGAAGAAAAAAAAAATATATATATATCACTACTCAACATCACCAATTTACTAGATCCATTTGTAAATGTAACCTTAACTAACACTGTAACCCATAATGCATCGAGTACCCAAAGAATTTAGGATGAAGGCAGCATAAACAGAGCTGAATAAGCAGCAGTGAATGCTTCTGGAGAGCGGATAATGGCTCAGGTGGAGACAAGCATTCATACTTCATCTTAATCACACATAAGAAGTGCATATAAAAACTGCTGACGCTGCAACAATCACATCGATTGATAAACACTGTCGGCTACACATCAGTAATCGAGAACAGCATTCAAAGATTATTCAGTAAAAATTTGAAGTGAAAAAACAATAAATCTCTGTTCTCGTATGTCGCTCTTTTTCATACATTACAATGACCAAGAGCTGAGACTGTCAAGAGTGACGCAAAAGCACCATATCCTTTAAAAGTTTGGAGTTGGTAAGATTTTTAGTTTTTGAACTACATGTTTTTGTACTTACTGTAGGGTTAGGAATAGGGGTTGGTTTAGGGTTAGTTGCATATGTATTTATGCACAATTTATGGTAATTACTACAGTAACTACATGTAACCTGTGTAAAAAGGACACTGTGAAATAAAGTCTTACCCAATATTGTTTGTAGTCAAATTGCAGTGAGCTTGCATGGGGATTTTACCAGTACAATTCTTCAAAATTTCTACTTTGTGTTTTTATGGAGGAAGGTTTGGGGCAACATCCTTTCTTCCCTTTAAGACAAGTATTTGATTGATTCAGCAGGCCACACTCACAAGACCTGGCGTTGTGGTGCCATTATTTACACAAATGAAAAGTTGTGTATTATTTATGGCATCACAGTCAGCATTAACTAATGAGGCCAAGTCATTCCGTCATTCTGAGCACGGACGCTGCAGTCCTGATTGTGTTTGGCAAGCGCTGGGCAGAGGGATGAGGGGTTATTCCCTCTGGTCTGGAGTGCGGTTGAGGTGTGGGTTGGTGTGATGACATTATTTACAGATGTTAGACGAGTGGGTGTGAAGAGTGCCGAGCTGGAAACATTCAGAAACCCCCCGATCATCGTCATTTAGACATTAGCAACATGAAGAACATGAGCGAAAATGTTAAACCCCCAGAGGACGTCAAATATGCGCTGACATTCAGAAATAAAACTGTGGAGGCTCATGGAAAAGAGTGGGAGAGGACTAGTGGAAAAAGCCAAATTAAGAGGGAAAATGAGCTATCCGACAGACAGACAGACAGACAGATGTGTGTTACCTGTGGGTTCTGGGTCTCTGGCTGAGAGATGCGGTGCGTCCTGGACTGTGTTGGCTGCCCAAGCGAGCTGGACTCGTCATGTAGTCATTGGGAACGGTTGGAGGTTTCACCGGCTCAAGCGTTTTATAAGGATTGTTACGCCTGCATATTTAAAACAAACAGGCCTATATGATTTATGACATACGATTTCCGACTTTGCTACTGAAAATTGCTGTCAGTGCCGAGGTGTTGTCTGATAGCTTTATCATACAGCTCATTCTTTTCACACTGAAGTATATAATAAGATCTTACCCAAGAGTGCCTCGTCCTGCCAAGGGTGGGCTGGGAGGTTTCTGTGTCGGGGGATTGGTCCTGGACAGAGTTCCTCCTCTGACTGACTGATTGTTGCCGTGTTGCTGATAGGACAAGCAAAACATCAGTTTAAGCATTTGACCAGAGCTCGACCATCAGGTTACATACATAAAGCTAAAGGAATGGAAGAGGACTTTACCAGACAAAACAACAGATTTCATCCAAAAGTTCAGTTTTCTACTGTAATAAAAGGGCCTCATTCATGATTATATAATACATATATGAGTAATTTGTGTGAAAAATTGACCTTCCTGAAAACTCTTCTCATAAATGATTGGTAACCTTGGATTTGATAGTTAAAAGTGTGTATGTTAATGAAATAATTCATAAATAAGCTACGCATGCAGGCTCCTTCACAATTAGCATAATCTCAAATCACAACTACTTGAACTACATGTAATGTGGAAACTCCCAGTATAATAGAAATCTATAATAAAAAGGAAAACGGACTACATAGCTGTTACTTTTGTTTTACCGAATTAACTTATTTTAATTTTTAAATTAATTTAGGCACTATATCTATAATTATTGTAAATAGTGTTATTAAAATGCAGTCGTATCATCTCAAAGAACACAAAATGTTTGGATATTTTATGCTATATTTATGTAAGGTTGGGAGCAGGTGTACATTTCTTGATAATACGCTTTCATGAATCCATTAATTTACCTCAAGCGGATTTACATACGATTTACATATATTTTTTCTGCTCATGTTTCATGAATGAGGACCATTGATTCAAAATGAAAAGACAAATAGGAATATTTAATTGCATTTAATTTTAATTAGGTAATTAAAAAAAAAAAATGTACACACAATATGCACAATATGTTTATTATCCAATAACAATTATTAGCAGATTTTAATAAATACACAATGGGAAACTAACACTTATCAACATACTCTTCTACAATCTCAAAATGCTCCGATATCAGTTGACGTATTGGCCTCGCCAATATATATCAGTCTATCACTATCATATAGACTAAAAACATGACACTGACAGTCGATAAATGACAAACAAAATAATAGAAGCCCAAATACTTCAATTACAGCCACATATGAACATGATTTAGTGTTAAAACATGTAATAATCTTTAAATAATACAGCTATGATGGATCACTTTGCAATGGGATTGATCTACAACTACAGCACATGATGAGGTTATGAGTAGGCCTGTCACAATCATACATTTGTATTGATGAATAACTGTCAAAAACAACCATTAACATTTTACTTCTGTAAGCCTAATATGTTATGATTCCAAGTTAAATGTATATATACTGTATAATCTAATATAAAATCTAATCTAATCTAATAAATAACCGTGATATGATTTCCCTTATTTGGATGGTAATATGTGCTTGAAATTTAAAATCGCACAATTCTCACATAATTGTGATTAGACTGAATAACCAAACCAGATGAATTATCGTGACAGGCCTTATATGAGGTAAGGATGAATGCAGGAATATGAATATGTAATTGGATCACAGGGAAGATTGAATCAGTTGATCAGTAATAGACTAAAGCAGGAGGGGTTCATAGGACAAGTACACTTACCTTGGCTTTAAGCCACTAGCGAGGGCAAGAAAAGAGAGAGTGTGATTTATAGAACAAGAGAGAAAGACAAAAAGAGGGAGAGAAAGAGACACAGGCACGTCAAACATCGGCATGTGTCAGTTCAGAGCTCTTAAAGCAGGACAAAAGCACTTTAAATCTCGAAACCTGCATTTTACTGCATTAGAGCTGAGAGTGGCGATGCTGAAATGCTTTTTCCTCTTTTCACACTTTCTTCGATTGAGTGGTCTGAAGCAGACATCAATTCAATCCCTCGGTCTCATTTCATACTGTGTTATTTGGGTCTGAACTGCAGTGCGTTCACACAAACAGTGCGATTATAGGAAATATCTCTCTTGAAAACGTGAAAAAGTATTCATCCCTCTGAATTTACCACCAAAACTTTTCATGCACACAAAAGCATTTGCGTTTGTCTGCCGCATATGCATGTATATGAGCTTTTCTATGAGCAAAACTTAGTTATGCACTTAATAAATACTGCATAAAAATGTCCACATTGCAGAAACTGCAGTGACAAAACCGACTCGCACAACAAAGGCTGCAAGTGTTGTGACTGTTCTGCACCACATGCAAAGTGTGGCATTATTAATGTGCTGTCCCGTATGAGCAATGAGGGCAAAAGTAACCGAGACAATGCTCATACATTAAATAGTGTAGACCTGAGAGTTAACAATAGTGTATTTCAGCAATAAGGCACTTGAGGTCAGTCTATATTGTGAGTATATAAAGGATGATGTTAGGCACAGCGTGTTGTGAAGCAGCTGAAACCCCTTCTATTGTCACTATATTCACAAGATAACAGAACCTGATCTGCCTTATTGCTTTTAGAAAACAAGTTAACATAAAAAACAACATTAAACCAAATAAACCAACAAATAAATAAACAAAAATACATAAACTGTCCCACCCCCCTCTCTCTCCCACTTCCCTTCCGGTCTCCCATCTCAAAAAAGGCCAAAACACCAGAAATAAATCTTAAAAAAAACAATAAATATACCAAACAAAAATAAACAAACAAACCAAATGTAATAAATAAATTGAATGATAATTAAAATAAACCAAGTAAATAAATGCCAAATAAAAACAAATAAACAAAATAATAAATTAATAATCAAATAAAAGTATACAAAAAATTAAATAAACCAAAAAAAGAAAAGAAAAGAATAAATAAACCAAATGAAAACACATATAAAAAAATATAAATATAAATATAAATATACCAAATAAAAATTATAATTCTATCCTAGAAGTATGCTAATCCAGTAGTTTAACCAGTTAGACTGCAGTCTAACTGAATATACAAAGTAGAAACATCTAATTTAACTATTTCGACCTTTGGTTATATATTAGGCTTCGCCGTTTTCACAAATTCGGATTTTTGTAATTTACACAAAGACTATAACAGTAATCGTCTTCAAAAACCCGTTTTCAAAAGTTTGCATTTTCAGGCCCTGAAACGCCGTTTCTGTGTGATAGAACGGCCAAATTGCATAAAAGGTATTCAGATTTTAGTAGGAAACAGTGTTGTGTAAACGGCCCCTAAATCTTGCACAACATCAGTTTCCAGGATCAGATCCATCCCATCAAGCAAACATACATGCGGTGTTCATTTAGATCTCAGTGGAATCAGTCGAGAGCAAAACTCCTGCCTCAGCCAGACAGAAATACGGCTTAATGTATCATACTCTGACAGCGCCAAAATCCTCTGCGTTTAAGACTGCGAAAGCGCTTAATGTTCACCGAAACAGGCAAAGAAAAGGATCCCAATATTTTTCCTGAACAGGAAAAGGAAGTAAAATAAACGAGTCTGAGAACTCCTCTGCATTCCTGCGGCCGCTGACTAGATTAAGTGTCAGCTGACATTGAAAATAAATCTCATCTTTTGCAAACACAGTCAATTTGGCTGAAGACGCTGTAATCCCTGTCAGGTGACTCAAGGTTACGGCTTCTCTTACGGAACGACATCAGGTGTAATAAAACACTGCCAGGAGATTTGGTGACAGGGTCAGGATGATATCAACATTTTGGCTTTAGTTAGAAATGATACAAATTCTGCAACTTTGGTGTAGACGACAAATTTAAACTTTTAAAGAAAAGTTCACCAAACAATGTTCATTGTATGGACACAAATAAATTCATAAAAATAAAACAAATTTTAGAAATACATTATTTTGTGTTCTGCAGAGGAAAGTCTGGAATAATTGAGTGAGAAAATATAATTTTGACTTTTGTATGAATACCCTTTTGAGCAATAAATAACCAGAGAAACGGTATAAATGCCGATAAATAAAATAAATAAATAAATAAATAATTGGGGAGGAAAACAATAACGATTAACTGCATATCCCTTATGTTCTGTGAGCTTTACAAAAAACATAAAAATAATAATTAATAAATTAAATTAAAAGTACACTACAGTGTAAGTTGAGACAGTAAAATCCTAACTTGTATTCATCAAGGATGCATTAAACTGATCAAAAATGACAGGAGTAATGATACTGAAAATTCAGCTTTGCATTACAGGAATAAATTACTTTTTTTTTTTTTTTTTACTATTACAATCTAAAATAACTTTTTTACATTTTAAAATAAAAAAATTAACTTTTTTCTATTTTAATATATTTCACAACATTAGAGTTTCTACTGGATTTTTGATCAAATAAACGCAGCCTTGGATGAGCATAAGAAACAATAATGACAAGTTTGTGCCCTGGTCACTGAAACAAGGTTTTGTACATTCATTTGGCTGAACTGCCATTGGCTAAAGTCCAAAATAGACACTGAAGCTACACAAACAAACAGCAGTTAGCTTTAACCCCAATAAATGTAAACAACACATACATTAATATTGATTATATGTGAGGCTCATCCTATAAATGCTCATAATTGATTGGCTGTTGGGTCGCAGGCGTCATCTAAGCCCTAATCCCCTGTGAAGAACCACAGATGGAGGGTCATGCTGTCACTAGGTCAAATGCTTTTACATTTCAGCACATCAGATAACACCGACGCATGCTGTCAACTCAAGAGCTGGAATGTGCACTGCATTGCTGGATTTAAAAAATAAATAAAAATGAATGTCAGGTTATTTAAAACTCCAGCCCTATTGCAATGCCTTCCTCTATAAACTAGAACAGAGGCAGATTTAATCTTCTGCCATTCATCTTATTTTGTTGATAACTTTCATACTCAATTTTAATAGACATAAGGTCTCAGAAACCGTACTTTAGAAACCCTAACCCCAAGCGCAGTCTCAGCTGGCGAGTCACAAAAACAATGCTTAATGCTATTAACTAGTGGTGGACCAATATGGATTTTGATGGCAGATATCTTAGATGGGGCCGGGTGGCCGATGGCCAATATAAAGCCGATTAGGGTGCAACGGATCACAGAACTCACGGATCGGATCATATTGTGGTTATTGAGTCACGGATCAATACATTTTTCAAATGGGGGGGGAGACACATATCATTTTCATTTATTATTCAAAGAACACTTTTAAGTACTTCATAACCATAGTCTTTATGAGGACACTTGAAGAGACGGATATTTTGACAATTTTGTATGCAGGGCTCAACGTGAAGGATTTTCATATTGGCCCCACCCACAAAAATAAATAAAATAAAATAGGCCTAGTTTTCAGGTATAGAAATTAAATAAAGCAACTACATGTAAAATAACACTGCATAGTCTTTACTGATAAAGATTAAACCTCATTAAAGTTACAAAAACTATTCAGTAAAGAGCTGTGAGCAGTTTTTTTTTGTCTTGTTGTTTGATTAATATTAAAAACACAGAAAGCAGCGAGAATATTAGGCTGCTGTCACTTTAAGACCTAATTCAGGAATTCAACAGTATAGCCTACTGTTTTTCCATTTCATTTTTCCATTGTTTATCAATGTAAACACATGCTTTGCAGCGCCTAGTGCGTGGCACAGCACTCCAAGTCACTCAAGTTAAAAAACAAAGTTCAACTTTTAAGAGTGTCTCTAGACCTTGTGCTTTTATTCGTTCCACTGACCTGCATCTCGTGCTCGGCTCACTGTTTTTATACATGTATTTTAATAATTTTAAAGGCTTTCTCTAAATGCATAAATGCATCTCTAAAATAAACAGATTTTTGTATTTTTCAATAAAAAAGAAATAGTTAAAAAATATGGGGGGAAAAAAAGTAAGAATCCTGTGAGTTGGAAGCAGAGGATATAGATTAAATAGATAGCAATGCATTTACCTTCACTCCATGGCCCACATCATCCAGTACTGTGAAGTCGATGGGCTTCCTGATGTACCTCACCGGCCGCTCAATGTTGGCAGGAGCGATGATCTTATGAGTCCTTGATGTGTTCTTATTTGTTGTCAGGATGCCAATCTCTCTCCGGGCGACCTTCTCCTTATGGATATCCACCGTCTGATAAACACACAAGACAAAAACAAGATGAAAGATTGACAACAAGGTCCAGAAACCTAGCCTATAATTTGATTACATGCTTGTCATAAAATAAAGCTGTACAGCTTTTTCTTCTTTGGTACGCACTACGGAAATCATTTACACTACTGTTCAAATGTTTGGAGTAAGAATTTCTTTAAAGAAATTAATATTTTTATTCAAGAACACAGTTTCACTGTTTCAACAGATTAAGCAGCACAACGGTCAACACTGATAATAATCAGAAATGTTTCTTGAGCAGCAAATCAGCATATTAGAATGATTTCTGTAGGATCATGTGACACTAAAGACTGGAGTAATGATGCTTTGCCATCACAGGAATAAATTATATTTAAAAATATTTTCAAATAGAACTTATTTTATAATAAATAAAAATGTTATTTTAAATTGCATTAATATTTCACATTATTTTTTGATTGAATAAATGCAACCTTGTTGAGCAGCATAAGTGAAAAAATTATTACAGATATTGAACTTTTGAATGGTGATGTACATCATTATATAATAATTTTATTTTATTTTTTTAAGTGAATGAACCATGGTGAATGCTATTTTTCTTCACAGGGGTTTTGGAGACGTGATATGACATGCCAGCCAGTCGGACCGTGTACACAGGGAACAAGTCCATAAGCGTGACATGCTGTGAATGTGAAATTATGGTGGTGATGCTGGGAGCACGAGCAGCTCTACGTGCCGGACACGGAAGGGTTTCTTCAGCGGTGTGATTCACTGCAGTGTCTGTACCCTGTTGTGCGAGACATCCTCCGGGTGTTTTAGAGCAGCTTGTGAAGAAGTGAAACACTTTTGACCTTAAATAGACACTATAAAAGAGAAAAGTACCCATAATGGTGTATAAAACACCAGGCAGCCTCTGTTTTTCAAACTAATAGGGCACAAAAATCACATGCTGTGTCTCAATTTGCCTAGTACTACACATTAAAAGTATGCCAGACATACTACAGTGTGATAAAATCATTACTTTAGGTAATACATTTAAAAATTGGCATGAAATCTTCAGCCTCTGCAGCCATTTCTTGCCAATTTTCAACATTCAGAAGCATCTTAGAGATGCATCATCTCACAAATACATCATTAGAAAATCCACCAGAAAAGTACATAATCCAGGCTTACTATTCTCAGTGTACAAACGTACACGCCAAATGTGTACAGAGTATGAAAATTGGGATCCAAGGAGTATTTCTGTGAATACTTTAAATACTTAAACTAAAGTGATATACTTAAACTCCTTTCAAGACCCTAAAAACAGTGCCTGCCCACTTTTTCAGCAGCGCTGGTTCTAGAAGTATTTTTTTCCATTCCTTTCTCCCATAGGGATTTTAAAACAGTCTTCGTTAAAGCTTTATAAGCCATGAACCAAGCCAGCTAGTTCAAGGTGAATCATAACATTACAAAATTTGATTTGAAGCAGAAACATATTTGAAAATTGGACAAAATTCAATGGTTCAAGACTGTGTACTTAACAGCTTTAGTGAGTGAAAAAAAAAATTACAATCCCATGAAGACTTGCGAACATAATCGGATAAAAAAAAATAAAGAAATATAAAATTACTCATTTGAAAATTTTGTTTTTTCGTTATTTGGGAAAATCACGTAAAAGTCCTGGCAGAAAGCGATGCATAAGGATGTAGTGTAACGACCTTATGCATCGCTTTCTGCCAGGACTTTTACGTGCTTTTCCCAAATCACTGAAGTGACCTCGACGACCGGGTTAGCGGTAGCATGAGCCATCAGGCAAGTGTTATTTAATTTGTTATTTACATTTATTTGTACAGCGTCATGGGTAATGCAGTTTTCCACCATGAATTCCACTGTTAAACATGATTATTTTAAGAATAAGTTGAAATAATGCAGGCTGACAGTTTCAACAGAAGCAAATTCCATCGATTAACAACCCCGTAGCTCACAGTCTGTCTTTAAAGGTTTAAAAGTTATTGTTAAAAAGCAATTTCCCCATGAAGAGAACGAATGGAGTTTTTACTCCGGTTGCAATGAAATTAATTCATGAAACTTTAACCATTTAATCAACATTTTAAAATGAAAACTTTAGAAGTTACATCAAAATTCAGATTACTTTGAGAAGTATATTTTACTATACAATTTATTTTGGTGATTTGTAGTCAAGACCTATCTGTGTGTATTTGAACATTTTAATTACACAATTGTACCTAATTCAGTGACATTCCACGTTATATAGTAAATTCCATTTTTAGATTGTGCAATTCTGTTTTCTCCACATTATGGAAGTCCCAAGTGCCTATGTTTTTCTTGACAATTCAGGGATTTTCCATGGACCTACTGACTATTTTCTGACAGACCTCATTCTGAGAAATGCTGTCCTAAATAATATACAAAACTCACAGACATTGGAAAATGGTTAATGTGATCACGTAGAGCTCTGAGAAGAACATGAGAAAATTCCCTCATAATGGGAAGAATGTCATTATATTTTATATTTGATGAATGGCTTCAAATGAATGGCCATGCATATCATGTTTTAAACACATTCTGACTATCTACAGTTCATCCAAAGGCCGAAATCAGTGGCATAAAAAGCTGACACAATGAATGCTGGGTGTTTATCTGAACGGCTCTGCATCACTTGCACTAGTGCTGAGGTTTCAGTTCCCTATAAAGACTTTACGGATTCCTCAATTAGGCTTCATGGGCAACAAAGTTTACCAGTAACACACCATACAGCACCAATTAAAATGTTTATTGCCATCTGCTTGATCTAGTCTGTCTCTCGGAGAGGGAACAGCACTCTCTGGCACACGAGAGACTCGAGCAGATGCAGCAGGCCTCCTGTTGGAGATGAAAGGGCAGCAGTGTCTGCAGTGCAGAAACACAGAGGATCCCATTCATTTCTCAAAGGAGTCAGAGCAGCTCCAGCTCCTATTCAACATCAGGAAGAAGGAGTCTTGTGCATTGCAGCCCTTAAAAACCTCTGAGGTTTAAATTCATCCGCTTATTACTTAGTCATCTCAAAAGACACTGGTGTAATACAAGAGCTCTTGATTTACACACACACAACTGTGGAAGTCCAACAAAAATCACTTTAAACTAAATTATCCAGTTAACGATATGAATATGTTAGAACTGCCTTAATTCTTCATGGCGTAGATTCAACAATGTGTTGGAAACATTCCTCAGATATTTTGGTCCATATTGGCGACAGCATCATGCAGTTGCTGCAGATTTGTCGGCTGAACATCCATGATCCATGATCTCGCATTCGACCAAGAGCATCTCAAAGCTGCTCTATTGGATAGAGATCTGGTGACAGTGGAGGCCATTTTAGATTAGATTTCTTTATTTGTCATTGTACAATTAACATACAACAACATTTTCTAGACTCTCCAGCTTATACAGGTAAGAGTAGTTAAATACATATTGCAATCAAGGCCGTATTGCTCATAAATAAATAAATAAATAAATAAAGTGCTCGTAGTGCTTCACATAAGTTATCTTGTGTGTCAAGAATGTGTTGTTGTGGTGATGATGGTTTGGGGATGTATTTTCAGTTCATGGTTCATTATCGTGATAGCTTTGGGATAGAAGCTGTTCATGAGTCTCGTTGTGCGTGATTTGATAGACCTGTAGCGTTTTCCTGATGGCAGTAGTTCAAATAAGTGATGGGCTGGGTCATACGGATCCTTCAGAATGTTGTGTGTTTTCTGCAGACAACGAGAGGTAAAAATGTCATCCAGGGCAGGTGGTGTTTGTTTTGTAATGTTCTGTGCGGTCTTTAGTACTCTCTGCAAGGCCTTTTTATCAGCTGCCGAGCTTCCTCCATACCACACCAGCATTCCATGTGTGAGGACACTCAACGGAACAGCGGTAGAATGACACCAATAGCCGTTGTGACAGGTTTATTCTCCTAAGCATTCTTAAGAAATACAGCCGCTTTTGTGCCTTCTTGACTAACGCTGTGGTGTTTGTAGTCCATGAAAGGTCCTCAGAGATGTGTGTGCCCAAACATTTAAAGCTAGACACTCTCTCCACCATCTCCCCGTTGATATACAGTGGCGTGTGAACGATCTGTTTCTTCCTGAAATCAATAATGAGTTCTTTTGTTTTATTAATGTTTAGAGTAAGGTTATTATCTGTGCACATCTGATTATAGTGAACACATTGTCATGTTCAAGAAACCAGTTAGAGGAGATTTGAGCTTTGTGACATGGCGCGTTATCCTTCTGGAAATAGCCATCAGAAGATGTGTACACTGTGGTCATAAAGGGATGGACATGGTTTGCAACAATACTCAGATAGGCTGTGGTATTAAGGAGCCCAAAGTGTACCGGGAAAATATCCTCCACACCATTACACCACCAGCGTGAACCGTTGATACAAGGCAGGATGGATCCATGCATTCATGTTCAATTCTGATCCTACCATCTGAATGTCACAGCAGAAAAAGAGACTCATCAGACCAGGCAACGCTTTTCCAATCTTCTATTGTCCAGTTTTGGTGAGACCATTTTTACTCTGGCCTTAGTTTCCTGTTCTTGTCTGACAGGAGTGGCACTGGTTGCTGTATCCCATCTGCTTCAAGGTTAGACGTGATGAGTGCTCAGAGATGCTCTTCTGAAGACCTTGGTTGTATGAGTGGTTATTTAATTTACTGTTGCCATTCTATCAGCTTGAACCAGTCTGGCCATTATCCTCTGACCTCTGGCACTAACAAGGCATTTTCACCCACAAAACTGCCACTCACTGAATATTTTCTGTTTTTCGGCCCATTCTCTGTAAACCCTAGAGAGGGTTGAGTGCAAAAATCCCAGTAGATCAGCAGTTTCTGAAATACTCCGACCAGCCCGTCTGGCACCAACAACCATGCCACATTCAAAGTCACTTAAATCACAGCTCTTCCCCATTCTGATGCTCAGTTTGAACTTCAGCAGATCGTATTAATCATTTTACATGCCTAAAACAACAACAAAAAAATGTTTATGACAATGTTTCAAGAATTGTGTTGAAACATTGAATATCGGAAGAAAAATATACATACTGAATTGAGGGAAGTGGTTTATTTGAATGAATGCATCTTTGAAAGGAACTGACTGTCTTCAGAAAAGTTTCAATGGCACTGAACTGGCTTTGTGTATAGCGGCACCCAAAGAAACACTATATCGCTGTTGTCCCATAAGCACCACCTACTGTCAAAGAGTGAATTCGCATTTTCATTCAGTCTGTCTGCTGTTTTTGTTTTGTGCAGGTTATGTTTAATCTAGCATAATTTCACAAAGCTAAAGTCAGTTTTGCTTTAAATCTTCAAATTAATACAATCCAATTTAATGTAATGCACTAATGGCGAACCCTGTTAGGCTAAGGCTAAATCAGTGTTAGCCTGCAGGACTTTATTTCTGCAGCACTAGAATCCACTGTAACAAAAAGACAGAAGGTTTTTTTCAGATGTAAATGTGGATGGACGAAAAATAGATGTAGACTTTACAGAACTGTTGTTAGTGAAATCAGCAGCTCTTCTTTGGAGTAAACTGAGCTCCACATTCAGCAGTGCAGCTGGAGTTGGGGGAAGTGGGAAGGGAGCACAATCTGACTTCATCTCCTTCCTGAAAGCTGAAAAATAGATGTGCTGAAATGTGCGCTGCATATTGCACAATGTGTGTGGGTCCAACTTTATCAAAGGTCCTCAAAAAACCCAATGACGTGTTCCATTGTTTTGGAATCAAGTATTGAGAGCGTTCTCCTGATTGACAAGAGTTAGGGTTCATCGAAATGCCCGCTTGGTTTCAAACTGGGAGTATTTCAACATCCTATGATGAAGGCCAACCCTGCTGCCAAAACAGTTCAAATGCACACTCCATCACTTTCACATTCATCCCTTGAGCCCTGAATGGCTTTCACACATTGCTAATCAGCATGTGGATCTAACTAATTACAAATCACAGTAGGTCATCTGAGTTTGGCAAGACTGTATCTGCTCTACAGTCTTGTGAAGCCAGACTTATGACAATTGGCATGAAATCTGGTCCACACTGCAGCTTATTCTAGCCAATAACTACTGACTAATATGTAAAACACAGTTGTTGTTGTTTTTTTACTTAGGTTAAGTAAACCACACAGACATGGCAAATCCAACCGTTCTCCATAGATGCATTCATTGGCCCTCAAACTCAAGCAAAAAATGTGTTGTTCATGCAAACAATATCAATGTAAATTTTATGTTAAATTCAGTGCAACCTGACTCCCGCGCACTGCATATAACCAGATAATCAGAATGGAGCATTCTGAGAAAGTGCTTTATATTTTCCGTGCAATAAGAATCAGACGGTATATGTCTGTAGGTGCGATGTCTGAAGCTGAGCTTATTTTTGCACACACCAGAACAGCAATAGTTTGCTCTAAAAATCTAATTCTGAAGAAATTATTCCCCTTTTTCATTAACAGAATATTTCAGAAATGATATATGTCAAGGTTTAAATACAAGTGGCAAGAATCTCTTTAAACTGTAATGGGCTGCACAATAAAATAAAATAAAATAAAAAATAAAAAACAACGAATTGCAATTTTTCGGATAAAATTATAATTGCAAATAAAAAAAACTATTCCAGCTTTGTTATTATTATTATTTTATAAATAAGTATATATATATATATATATATATATATATATATATATATATATATATATATATATATATATATATATATTGCTAATGCAATATTTCACTGTATAATACAAATTACAGTATTTAAGAAAAATAATGAAATAGTTTTATTTTACCTAGTAAAATATTAT
Organism: Leuciscus idus; assembly: GCA_021554675.1. Taxonomy (NCBI): domain Eukaryota; kingdom Metazoa; phylum Chordata; class Actinopteri; order Cypriniformes; family Leuciscidae; genus Leuciscus; species Leuciscus idus. Next base: position 26,120,114 of record CM038642.1, read on the forward strand.
TAAATATTACCATCTGTCTGTCTTAAACCATCAAACTTTTATTTTGATGGAAAACCGTTGGGAGCCCTTACAGCTTCTCTATTGTTAAGGCTACGTGTTTGGCTGTACACATACATGCAGGGAGCAAACAAAAGTGTCAGGAGAGATGGCTGCCTCATGTCTCAAAGCACATAACATTACAATAATAATGAACACAAACAACTTAAAGAGCTCTGACCTGTACCACCTGACTGCTGCAGATTCATTTCGCCGTTGATAGTGTTGCCATTGAAATGCATAAATTCGAGTCATGAACCTCTCCGAGTATAACGTAACTGGCTTCCATCTCTTCCAAATTACAGGAGTTGTGAACGCAGCATAAGCTGGTTGTTTTGGTTCAGGAGGAACTGTAAAGGCGGCTGCTGTTTCGGTTGTGGCGCTCGCTGACTGTCGTCTGTCTAACTCTGCGTAGCATGAAACGTGCTTATGACGTGTGATGTTGGTAATAGCAGGGTGCGCAGACGTATGAAAATACATGTTGACAGGCAGGTAGGACATCGTACCACTGCATCCGGACTGAATGCAATGTTTGGACGAACATTTTACAGAATGTGAAGAGACTTTCAACCAGCATAAAAAAAAAAAAAAAATCTGGAACAAATCACCTACCCTGCCTTTAATATAGTCATGTATATTGTATTTCATTTATTAGGGGAGGGTATAAAATAATTTTGTTTGTAAATTTGTAAATTACAGTTTCTTTGAGTGTGTGTATAGTGGTTACCAACTCAGTCGCACTATCAAAATATTTTTATTCAACCCAATAAAAATTAGATGTTTACTTTAAAGATGCTATTGCTGTTAATATCAGTAAATTTGCCAGCTAAATATGCATTTCAGTTTAATTTCCCATTTTATAGGCCTACTTTATAATCTACCTCAAATTTTTTATTTGATAATGTGGCTGTGAAATGAAGTGAATTGAATAGCCCGGTACAAAACTATATTGCAATTTCGTTTTATAGCAATTAATTGTAAAGCCTTATAATTTTTAAATCACACTGAATATCTAATGTAATGGTATGCCTCAGATCTTGTGTCTTACAACAGGATGTATCAAGATGCATCACAACTCAAAATGAAGTGACTTCACACTGAGTTCACAGGAGAATCATGTGAAAGAGCCTTTACTGTGTTATTAGTCATTTAGTAGATCATTTCCCATTTTAAGAAACTCAATGCACAATTTCTACAGGGGCGGTCCTGGAGCAATGTCTTGCTCAAGGGTCTTTCACCACCCTCAGAAGACGACAAGAGGGTGCTTACTTTGGTCACATTCAAAAACTGCTCGACAGTAAAATAATGGTTCCCGCCAAACTTGCTTCTCTTGCATGTCTGAGGTCAAAGAGGTGTGATCTGTGTGACCTAAATGATCCCCAGTAGGGTTGTCCCTATAACAAAGTTTTAGAAGTCAATACCAATATCTAGTAAAATTCTATGATTCTTGATACCTTTTATTCTAAATCACAGCAAAAACTAGTTTGCATTTAACATTTTTTTATATATATATAAATATTAAAATAATGAAATATAGTCAAAGTATTTTTCAAATAAATAGTACATTAAATAAGTAACTACTGTTAAACTTTTTCATTTGAATCATTTGTAAAATAAGAGAGAGAGAAGCTGCATACATGCAAAGATGGTTAAAATGGAAAGTGATGCGCTAGGTTTAAATAGTTGCCTGTAAATGACAGAATATTTTTGGTTGAAGCACCTCTGAATAATTTGAGTCTGTTGACATTAATAACTCGCTAAAAGGAGCATTCAGACCAAGAGGCACATATGACCTAACATGCACGTAGACATGATATTATTGCATGTACTATTCACAGGAGGACACACACACACACACACACACACACACACACTTATGCACAGACAGCCCTTGCGTACCGGATTGTTTCGGAACTTGGTTTTACAGAGGGGTCAATGACATATTTTCGTTTAGTTTGAGAGAAACAACTTTTCTTTTTCTTTTTTTAAATCTAAAAATATACCAATTTCTATGAAATGTACTATTTGTATTCATGTTGGTTTTGAAAACTTTTTTTACTATTTTCGAGCAAAGCTTTAATTTAAATGACTAAAAATGTCATGTGGTATAACAATCAAGTCAAAAGTAATGAGACATTTTTGTTAACCCTTGAATATAATATATGTATATATGTACACATCTTTATTCTCAAAAAAAAACAAAAAAAAAAACATCTAGGTAATTTGAAACCAAATAATTGAAAACATTTTATTTTACAATACATGGACTTAACATGTGCTACTGGTTATTGTAGTTAGTAAACAGCACGTGTACAACAGGACTGTAAAATAAAGTGCAACCATATATTTAACATTCTTCAATGTGAAATGTATTTCACTTACGAACTAAATTTTGTGAATTTTGTGGAGAAGCAGCAGACAAAAAGGGAGGCTTTGAAACTGGTCAGACAGTTTCACTTCAGCAACTGACAGGAAAAAGAAAAAAGTCATTTCAGCAGTTTAACGATGCGACCCCGGGGTGGCATGGCTTCCGGAAAAGCCAGCTATGCACAAACAGACAGACGTGTCGTATCTGTAGCAACAGTGGCCTGTAGCACACACCCAAAACAACACACACACACTTCCACTTTATGTGGTTATGTCAATAGGATTGCCATGCCAGCATTTAATAATAGCGCAAAACCGCATGATTATTTCTGAAATGAGAAACGGACCACACCCTGATGTTCGTGTTACTAGCCAAACCTTTTTTATTTTTTATTCATTGTAAGAATTAAAGTCCCACAGCAGGCTAAATAGCTTGTGAACCAGCATTCTTAGCACATAACCAATACAATTCAGGAAAAAAAACTAACCACTCATGCAACAGAACATGTGGAACAGCTCTTTGCCGCAAATCCAGCGCTAAACGGTAACGCTTGGGGACTAAAAGCAAGGACGCAGCTCTGTTAGTTTGGACTGCAGCTCACTAACAACATTACGAGCACAGCTGAAGGGTAAGGACAGGCGCTCCCTCCACAGATTTACGGATGTGTTATGCTCCATCTGGCTTTGGCTTCTCTCCGACAGGGTGACCACGAGCATCTGAGAGCAGCTATCTCTGCAGCGAGCCAGATGAACGTCTGCTGTGAGCAATATAAATGAGCAACCTCTTCAAGAGTGAGTCTTTACTTTGCAAATGTTTGCAAAAGTATATAAATGTATTTGGTTGTATATTACACAAAAGACTGCAATTAACCTCATGAATGACAAAGTTAAAGACACATCTACATACTGTGCAATGTACAATGGGTGCAAAATACACGACAACTCAGTGGACAGCTTAAAGGGTAACTAAACCCCTGGTCAGAGCCTGACTCCACCCACTGGCAATATTTGAAAAATGCTGGAAAAGTAGGCAGAGCCCAGTGGAGAGGGGGCGTGCATCTGTGACGTATCTCTCTGCAGGCAAGGGCGTGGTTAGCTGGTACCCTCTGACGTCAGAGGGTACCACAACTTCCAATAGGAAAATTCAACTGCAGTAGCCACTGTTCAACCTGAAGAGGGCAGCACTCAGACATTTTTACACCATATTTTGTAAAATTAAAACACTTTAAACACAAATGTCAAAAAAACTACTTGAATCAATGAACAGCACTAATAAAGCCCCATTCTTACAGCAAAAGTTGGTTTAGGGTTTAGTTACCCTTTAACCCTCTGAGGTCGGAAAACGCGCCCCCGCGTTTTGCTGGATTTTCTTCACATTGTAGTACAATAAACTTAAATTACTCCGTCATTTATGGTTATACAGAAAAAAGAAATATAAAAAAAGAATCTGTGATATTTCTACTTTTGTATGTGTCCACTTACAATCAAATCAAAACATTGTGCTTTTGTAAAATAAAGAAAATAAACAGGGTGTGCGTTCTGCCTCTCCGTTGCGGTGAACTTTTTTTTCTTGAGCACGTCTATAAACTGAAACAAAACTCAGCGAATACTTGTCACACATTTATGAGCCATATACGTTTATACACATTTAAGTGTGTACTTTTAAATGATCGGATTCAAACTGAAAACAAATATTCTCTGTTTAAGTAATTTGTATAAAACCAACAGGATGTCCAGTATCTCAAACGCTTGCTAATTACTTTTAATTCGACACGCCCACTCGCGCAAAAGAGATTCACATGCAAATCTCCACATGGAACGCGAACGCCCTCGTTACCTCAAACACAAAACACCAAAACACTTCACAAGTCTCTGCTTTTCGTCGAGTTTGGAAGACACGTCTGAGCTTACATTGGATTTACCTCAGAAGAAGAAGAACGCGATTGGAAGACAAGAAAGATGTAAGGTAAGAAATTCTTACTTATTAGTTTATGGTATTGTTGCATAAACTTCACATTGCAGTTGAACTGTTGCTAGATATATGGTGAATATTATACTATTTAGACCCGTGTTTACTGTTAAATACTGTTTGTTGATATCTGCTCCAACATAGATATGTATAACCATAATGTTTAATATTTTGGAGCGCGATGGCGTTTGAATGTATCATATTTTGGAGCGCGCTGTGGGTTTGAATGTATCATATTTTGGAGCACGCTGTGCGTTTGAATGTATCATATTTTGGAGCGCGCTGTGCGTTTGAATGTATCATATTTTGGAGCGCGATCGCGTTTGAAAGGAAAAATGCACCAAACATTAGGCTTTATGTTTTTACTATTATCTCATTTCATATCATCATAACGAATGGAAACATTTGAAGTAACATAAGATAATCAATATATTTTTCTCTAGCATTGTTACTGAAATCTTTTGGAAGATTTAGAGGCTGCTTTGTAAAATAAAATAATTTTATGCAGTACTGCACATAGCTTATGCCTACAAGGCACAACAAATATGGTGTTCTTTATATTATATATTGTTGGAAACATTTGTGTGTGTGTGTGTATTCTGTGAATTTTAAAAAGCAATTTTAACCAGAAAAATCTAAAATATATTTCCAAAATCGTGCAGGCCTAGTTTCTCTTGATACCAGTATGTTCACTTTTTTTCTTTTCTTTCAGGGACCAAATGCAACTGAGTCCTGCTGACTTCAACATTCACATGAGTCTCTGTACATGAACATGGTAAAGTGAAAATCAAACACCTTGGAAATGAAAGGTATGTACAATGTTTTTAGGAATGGCACAAAGGTCTCTGTCTTTGGATCATTGTTTTCAATGTGCTCTTTTGTCATTTGTTGTGTATTTTTGGATTATGTTGTGTTGTAAATAAATCCAAACAATCTAAAAGCCATTCTTTTTTAAATCTCCTCATTCTTTGTGCAAGGTTGCTCTGAATGACAGGGCCTGATCGCTCCTAATAGGGCAGTTAGGGGAGTGTCTTTGTCTTTCTCAGGTGTTGAAGGCTTACATATTCATGAGATGATCACGCCTCTTCGCATAAGGCTTTTTCACACAAAACACGTCTTAGAAATTTAAAATCAATATATTGTCTTATCTGAATGAGCAGTCAGGGTGTTTTTCACATAGTTTTGGAGCAAATATTCTAGGCTACGTCATACAATTTTCAAAAGTCTTGTGAAGAAATAATCAGTATGGGTTTCATGGCCTTATTTCAGTGACAATTTTTTTTTGTATTTTCACAAACCACGCATAAATGTCATTATCTCAAAACTACAAACTTTTACATACATGCTGCTGATATATTATTGTAGCAGAGTTTGTGCTGAATACAGTGTAATTAGACTTTAGCCATGAAAATGTCACTAGTAACAGAAAAAAACACAAATGTCAGAGCATGTCAGAACACCTCCAGGGCCCAGAAAACAGCTCAGACCTCAGAGGGTTAATAGACCGGGGTCAATTGAAAATGGACTCATGTGGACTATCTGACTCTAAATTCTCCCAGTACTATATGAGAAAATACAAGGATTTAAGCTTTCCAAACAGTGAACACAACAGTGAAAACAAGCGTAATCTACTGAAACAAATAACATCTCTTTTCACTCCTGTGTGAAGCATAAGGTTTATATACCCAGGTTAGAAACAATAAAGTGAATAACATAAGTGAAGTTGAGGAATCGACAAAGGGTAGTTTATATCCCTTAAACTGAGCACTAAAATTATACTGTGCTCTCAATGACTCTCTCTTCTTCTACTTGTCTTCTACTTCTACTCTTCTTCAAATTGCGTTGGAGGCTTCCACTCCAGAATCAAAACACTGTAGGTCAACATCAGGTTACGAGGATAGTCTAAACTGCACCCTAATGCAAGGAACTTATTTGTGCTTCTTCTTTGCCAAATAGATTGAAGTCTTCACACTGGGAAACGCATTGGAGAGTTGTTGAGCTGCTCTCTGTGTCTCTAGCGATTCTGAAGAGGAAGAAGAAGTTTCAGAGACTTGCAGGTTGTGTGGGAAGCATGGAGTTGGGAAAGGTTATACGGTTGAAGAAACCCCTGCCCCCTTATGTAACCTACTTAATTGTCACAATTCACTCATAATCTCATTCCCAAGTGAAACTTTTTGGCCAAACTTTATTGTCAGGAAACAGAGGGAGAGCAGGTCTTCCCTACAATCTCATCTCTGGAACTCCATTTCCTGTTTGGATGAAGCTCATCTGCCAAGAGCACACTCAGCCAGACAGTCAGGAGAGATGAAGACAGAGAGATCCCAAAAGAATTTGTAGTTAATCTTGCCAACTCAAAGTGGGGGGCTAAGTATTTACACTTGTAACAACCAAGTATGCAGAACTTCCCAGCGGGGGCATTCTGCAGCCAAGTGCCATACACTATAAACTTGCACTTTGGTGATAATGATTAGAGATGCATCACAAAACAGAGCTTTTAGCTTATTAGAGGCTATGAATATGTTTGAGGAATGCACACACTTTGCTGCATTGCAGACAACTCAGAACTTTGAATTCTTACTTGAAAATACTCAATGACAGACATGTTTTTCAAGTCTTGTAAAGGGATGCATCAATCAAACCCAACTTTAATGAAAAACGGGAGATGGTAAGTCCTGCAGATGTTTGCATGACTAATTCAAAACCAGGCTTCATTCACCCCAAAGGAAAAAAAAAATATTTACTCTGTCTGAATCATTCATACCCTCCTTAGGTATCTGTCTTAACTTGGACTCCATCTTCTGTTCTCAGTCTTGACTCAACCTACTCTTGATGTTTGTCCTTGGACTCAACTAAGTTGGTCCGGAACACAGCATGACGCAAACAAACAGCAGACAGCTCCATGAACCAAAACAATGAGCTTATGCTGCATTCACGCCATCGTAACTGTAATTACGAGATGAGAACCAGTGACATTCTACCAGGAGCTGTTCACATCCTCAGACTCGAATTTATGTGTTTCTATGACAACACTATCAATGCCAAAATGAATCTGCAGCAGTCAGGTTGTACAAATCCGAGCTCTGTAAGTTGTTCACGTTCATTATTATTGAAATGTTATGTGCTTTGAGACATGGGGTCATTTAACGCAGTCTCATCTCTTGACGCTTTGCAGACTCTGCTGTGTGTTCATGTGTTTTGAAGGAGGCGTGGCTTTAGAGACCTCTGAAGGCAGGGCGGAATCTCATGCTTTCAAAGCTAGCTTGCTTTGTTAGCCTCTCTGAAATGAGTTAATAGGAGATCAGTCGCTGATGGGGTAACCATGAAACCATTTCTAAGAACTCCACTCAGAGCTGCCTTTAATTAGTCATCTCTGTAGTTCCTCAGATGCAACAGGCAAACAGATTTACTTGCAGCTATGAAGAGAGAGAAAAGCAAAACGAGACTCCTAGCGTGTTGCCAACTCTTTAGCCGGCCAGACAAAGCGCGGACTGTTCACAGTCTCTTAGCAGCCACTTCATGCACTGGTCTAGGTAGCAGCACTTCAGCCTCCCACGCTCAGGGTCAGTGCCGGCTCCAACAAGACAGATTCGTGATAACACAACTCAGAACATTCTGTGTAGAGCTGCGATGAAAACAATGAACTCCAGACCTGGCATGCTGGCCCATTAGTCTGGTGCACTGATGTTCTAATTTAATTTGGCCACATGCTGGCAGTGCGGTCCGTCTAATCGGCAGCCAGAGGAAGAGGAAAGAGTGAGAAATGCTGTAAAGACGGGAACATCCTCTGTCAGCAAAGCTCTAGGTGTGCCTCAGCTGAGAGATTAGAGCCACTTTATAGCCATTAGTCACCTTCCAGTAGAACAGCGCAGTCATGTCTGATCCGTGGCAATCAGCACTGAGGCTACAGGGTTACGGTTTGTTTATGGAACTACTACAGTTTCCAGAGTTGAATGACCAATGTCAGTTTGTCTAAAATATAGGAGAGAGTATCTTTAAACACTATACAATTACATTCCTTTCAGTCAAATGCAAAATGCAGGGACTGCAATGAGTTCTGACTGAAATTGGGTCTCTATGACAGGGGTGTCCAATTCTGCTCCTGGAGGGCCACTGTCCTGTAGAGTTTAGCTCCAACACACCTGCCTGGAAGTTTCTAGTGATCCTGAAGACCTAGATTAGCGGGTTCAGGTGTGTTTAATTAAACTCTGAAGGTAGCTCTCCAGGAACAGGATTTGACACTACTGAACTATGATGTTGACAGGTTTGAGCTGCGATGTACTGTTGATGTAGTGTGCAGTTGTAATGGACAATGTCACAAAAACCCTGATTGACTTAGAAATTCATCATGCTCTTTCCAAACTTTGTGAAAGTTTAGATACTTGAGTTTTTTTGTGTCTGGGATTGACAGCAAGCAAAGCATACCATTATATCTGTGAGCGATTCAGAATTGTGATGCATCACTGAATACGTTTTCCCCCACCTTTAGTACAACATGCTACAACAGAAAGCTTGCTCACAGACAGCACCCTGTTTTCAACATAACTGTCCTATTATTCTCATCTCCATCTTTGGAGAGAATCATGATTGACACTGTAAGTGGAGGGTGTGTGTAAAGAGCTGGACGTGAGAACAGGCCTCTGTTGACCATCTAAATAAGCCTGTCTTACAGCCATTCATAAAGCCCACTGTGATTCCCAGACACGCATGTGAATGGAGACGAGACCTGAGAATAGTCCACTGTAAGCCAATTAAACCCAACAACATCTGCAGATTAAAGTTCTAATGTGACTGGCAGATTATATCAGTCTAATAATTCTGGTTTTAGCACTTCACTGTGGGCAGTGTTTGTGCTATGAGGGTGAGATAAACAGAATTGGTGTTTGTCAAATAAGAGATCGAATTTTAAGAATCTTCAGATGGTTGAAGGTCTTGTTGACACTGTCATAGGAAGCTGAACCTCCCCACAGTTCTGAGTGATGAGGAAAACATTTTATTAAAAACTTCGATAAGCTCTTTTCAAAAGCCTAGTGAGCTGCCTTCGTAAACAGCACCAAAGCTGCTGCAAACAGTCAGCAGAATATGTATTCAATTCAATACCAGAAAGCATTGTAATGAGCTCAGTGAAAAGACTAAACATTTAGTCATTCAGCAAAAAAAAATTATAATTAAAACATGGACTATTTACCCGATTTTTTTGTGTTTTATGTACTTTTATATTTATTACAGCAGCGAGCCGTTAGCTTAGCAACATGCTAACTTCAGACTATTGAAATGAATAGCAAGTCAAGTTGCTATCTATGAAGAGCATTCAAAATAAGTCACTTATGGTTATATACATACATATACATGTTATATACATACATATATATATATAACCTATATAACCACTATATGGTTATATAGGACCATATAACGGTTAGGACCATACAAGATCATAACACAGTTCACTATGTTTTGGAACAGAGATAAAGTCCTAAGCTGAAGTTAATGATGAATCAGTGTGATTCTCTAGTCCTGATGAATGTAACTGATCATTCAAACCATTCAAAATAATATATAAAATGCAATGATCTGAATAAACACGCTTCTCCTAAAGAAAAGTTTTTAAAAAATGAAATTAACATTCCTAAATAGGGATTGGCTATATGATGAAAATCTTATATGACGGTATAACAATATCATATATTGAAGACTACTTTGTTCTAAATATCAACATGGCTGTCTCATGGCCATAGGTTGCAGAGTTTTTTTTTTTATTGGCAGCAGAAACTAGTGGGTTTGACTGAAGCCACTCATGACTTCAGCAAATAACAGCACCATATGGAAGTGGGATGAGATTTACACAAGGACTCCGTGGGAGAGTTTTACATCTCCATGATGACTGCATAGAGACGCATTCAAGAAGAAGAAAGACAAACGGGGGGCAGAAGAGGTGAACAGAAAACAGATATTAACTAGTCAGTCACTGTGAGAGACAGACAAATGCTAAATGAAAACTCTAGACAGACAAGGACAAAGCAAGGGAAATGAGATTGAGAGAAAGATATATTCAAAATGAACATTTCTGACCTGAGATATGTGGTTAATGGAGGACTCCATCCTGCGCAGCTGTGAGGCCTGGATATCCAACAACTGCAGGACATTGTTGGCTAAGGCATTGATTTGATAGGCCACGCTCGCCAGGGACTGGGTGGTGTAGGCTTTGGTCTCCTCCAAGGCTTTCCTCTTATCCTGTGCCTGCAGGTCAAGGTCAGAAAAACATTTTACTTCACATTTTCACAAAAAACAGCAATCGCTTCAACCTATACACAGTCTCAGCCTCAGAGAGCACACCCACGGACCGTCTGATATACAGCATGCTGCAAACAAAAAAATAACTGGCTAAAAGCATCCATTCCAATCTGACTGCCAGGTTGCTATGTAACTTCTGGAAGATTGCACACGTTTTAAATCATTTTGAGGAAAGCAAAGTCACATTTACAAGGTACCGGGATGCTTTAGTAGGCAAAGTAAATCACTGGATTTGATCAAGTTTGCAATGTATCAAAGCTTCATTTGAGTTTGCTGAGGTAGTTAGTGAGCAAACCCAATGTGAGTGTATCCAATGCTACAGTATTGTCTAGATAAGCTACTGCTTTGTAAAGTGGTCTGTTGCGGTGGTATCTTTCATTTCCAGGTGGTTCTTGGATATTGTAATGTGGAATTTTTACAGATTCACAATTTTCAACAATCCAGTGGTTCTCAACTAGGAGGTTGGGGCCCAATAGGGGCCTTCAATTATATTCTGGACAGTGGGGGGGCTTTTAGTCAAAAAGGATGAGAACCACTTAATCTTAAAATTTAATCTTAAAAACAAATAGCATAACATCACATATTTCTAAACAAAGTTAATAAATGAAGTTAAACAAATGAAAATAAATGGTTACAATTTTGTAACCATTTATTTTCAATATTGTTATAACATTAATAACATTAATATAATAAAATAATGATAATATATGTTTGTATATATTTTAATTAAAATGCATTTAGTATTCTGTCCAAAGCTGTAAACAACACATTTTCTCGTATTTTTGTTCTTTATATGGGATCTCTCTTTATATCAGACAATTCAACATAAAAATAAATAGTATATAAATATATAAATATATATATATATATATATATATATATATATATATATATATATATATATATATATATATATATATATATATATACACTTGTCTTAACTTTCACCTATATCACGTATGCTAGCCTAAAAAGATTTTAAATTTAAACGACTCAAAAAATAAATAAAACTGTCTGCACACTTGAATCCTTTCAGCAAATTTAATAGCCAAGCTTTCGGTCAAACGACCTCGTTTGACCGAAAGCTTGGCTATTAAATTTGCTGAAAGGATTCAAGTGTGCAGACAGTTTTATTTATTTTTTGAGATCTTCAGTTTTGTTTGTCTGGCACCTTGTTGTTCGTGAGTGCGGTGTTGCTCCTTCAAAAAAAATAAAAATAAAAAAATAATTTTAACGACTCGAAAACTGTTGTGAAACTAAGAATAGAATAACAGAATCTGCCTCAAACGCAACCGCACAGAACCGAAACTCAGTTTTTAAATGTGGTATTTCCTCAGTTCTCGAATTGGCCTACCTCTGTGGTAAACCATGATCTCACTGAGGTAAACTATCACTCATGCAAGCCTTCTGTGAAAGGACTTCAATACCTGACACACATGCAGATAAAACATTACCAAACACCTGCAGTGAGGAGGGATTTCGATAATGAAAGTTTGTTTGTACTTTTAAAAAGTTACTGTCCTTACCAGTGCCCGAATTCGTGTACACGATATACTATTCACGACCTAGGGAGCTAGGGAGCTGATTGAGACGCACCCTCTGTCTGTATTACATACATGAACATACACTAAAAGACATTTACACTTGGGGACTATAGCTCTGCATTCTCCATTGTAAATTATGGTGAAGGTATGCAATAATATTGTTTTACAGATGTTCCACTGAAAAATGGAACAGATCTGTTCTTAAGTCAAAAGTTATGCTATTTTTAGCAAGGGTTTGGCAAGAGCAATGGACATTGTTACACTAGAGATGCACTTCCCAGAGTCTTGCTTTAAGAACCATAGAATTCACACATACTGGAAGGGTTGAAAATAAGTGCGTCTCCATCTAGCCTACACAGTAGTTCAGGGTGCTCACTGAAAACCAACTCAAGATTAACATTTTAAACCACATGTCATAAGATTCAGACTTCATTTTAATGGTGCTGAACAAGATGTGCAAATAGGATCCAACATTCTCCACAGACAACTTAAAAAGGATTGAAAGTGCCATAAAGGCAGCTTGTAATCTCATATCTCTTAAACAGAACATTTGGCCCATTTCCAGTCTGGATGTATGGTACTGTTATCAGAATCTGTTGTTATTCTGCTTTATGGCTGTTCTGTTGATTGAATTTTACCTTTGATGCGTCTGTAAATCTCATAGTTCACATCCAGCTAACAGAAATGTACATAAGTAGGGCAGATACTAGAGGACTAGGGAATTTCTACGGTTTGAAGAAAATGTCAGTGGTGCTTGCCCATGCAAAAGCCACATTAATGAATTCAAAAATACATTAAACATACAAATGTCTAAATTAAAATTAATTTTGATATTTTTGAAGGCCTGAAGTCAAGACTATAAAACTATCGTTATATCATAAATAAGCTTCTTAAAATTATCTTGTAACCGGTTTTAACTCGGGTTGCAAAACGTGGTGTGACACCCCCCATACCTTACAAAATATGTTTTTTTCAATTTGAATATATTTCAAAACGTTATTTATTCCTGTGATGCACATAGGAGATATAGGCAAAAAAAATAATAATTTGTTGATATCAATAATTATCACAATAAATGTCAAATCTTTATTTATTTTGAGTGAAAGTCCTCAGCTTCGCGTCGGGTCCTGATCACCCTGACAGTGTTTATTCTGAGATAACAACCGGCTGGATGGACATTATCCCTTACTTATTTGTTGGCGCAACTGTCACCTTCCTGATCAGGCCAGAGCTGCATCATGAAACTTAATCATTTGCATGTTTTCAATCCTTGCCAATTTATATATTCAAGAAGACGCAAAAGAGAACTCAATTTAATAATGTGAGAAGTTCTGTTTGCGCACACATCCGAAGTGCTTGCCCAGAAAGCTGCTTCCCGAACATTGTGTGGAATGCTGAACTGAGCTCTTTCACGTCTTCTTGCGCTTGAATGGACATATTCACACAAAATGACGTCAAACAAGGAGTATCGGTGAGTATCCTAGTAAACATAGTCTGTAATATCTTATGTGAACATACACAGTTAAGACATAAAACGCATGTGGAACATTATATTAGATCCGTGCAGCTCTTAAAGTGACAGCAGCCTAATAAACTTGCTGCTGCAGTGCTATTTTACATTTATTAATTTTCTCAACCTCAAATTACTGTTAGACTTACCTGAAAAACATGAAAAGCAGTGTTTATTTTATATGTTCTTTTGTATTTGTGCTATTGCTCGTAAGTTGATTGTTTGTTCTTATTTTATTACTTACAGATTACTTGTCTTTAACAATACTTGAAATGTATATGAGTTAGGCTAGTACTTTTTAGTGTCACAACCTTATTTATTAAGGATATGGGTCAAAAACAATGAAGACAATAACTAGGCCTATTTTATTTATTTATTACTTTGTGGTGGGAAAAAAAATCCTGATTATCCTTAGTATAAATCCTTAATATTTTTGTGAAAACCATTACATTACTAAACTAGAACTTACTGACGGTATAGTGTACGAGTTAGTTTCTAAGAACTTTAAAGTAGATTTTTAAAATAATTCTTTATCACGAACGATCATACTTATCATTGGCCAGTGGATCTGATTCTTCAAGACACCAGACTGTGCGAGCTGATAAGGCAAATGTGTGTTGGCGTAACAGAAATGGCCTTGTCAGTAACAGGAGTCATTTGTTCTGGTCCAGCTGTTACATTTCTTTCCATATTTGCTCTTACAAAAACATCAATAACCTTCTAGACTTGTTGTGGGACCCACAATGCACCAATCTCACAGTAGCCCATCAAGGCTAAACAGGCAGTTATTTGGAAAAACAGCTTTATCTGAAGGACATTTCACACAGATACAATGTTTGATTGGCATCTTCAGAAAAGCTCCAAAAACTTCCCACGAAGCAAGAAAGGCAAACTCCCATTCCCAGAAGACAAAGGCAACAATCTCTTTTCATCACTTCCACGGTCACAGGCACAAACACCCCGAGATAAGGAAAGGCAGAAACTCTTCCTTGTTGAACAAAATATAGCGATAAAAAAATCGTATGGTCATAAAAGTCTTAAATATCTTTAATTGTGTAACTAAAGTTTTAATACATTTTTTTAAGAGGTCTTAAATTTGGTCTTAAATCGTGATACGGTTTAATGGGATTATTAAACTTCAATTACTTGAAAACTTCAAAATAATTAAATAACTTAATGAAATAAATATGAATGCTGCATGTTCAAAGTGAAAATGTGGCGCTGTTGCACGTTCTAGGCGTGCAGTTTCAGAGCCGTTCACCATCAGTGAATACTGCACATTTCTGCCAAGCTAATGCTAATGATCTACTGGTGATGATGAATCATGATGACAATGTTTACCTTATGGTGTTTGTACTGTAATATGTTTAAGTTGGTTGTAAGAAAGCATATTTTCTCATGTTTGAATGTGCAGCTAGAAGTATTAAAGACTACAAATGAATTGAAGTTTTTTGCTTGTACATAAGGAAAAAAATATTATTTAATAGGCTACATTTTCATTGCGCCTATATTTAAAAAAAAGAAAAGAAAAAAAGTGTCAAGCACTGTAACTACACAATTAACACTTAAAAAAATGACCTTTTAGAAAGTTCACATTCAAATGGAAACGTCCCACCAACTAATTGCTGAAATTCCTAAGACAATATCCTGTGAGTCAGTGTGACGTCTATTGACAAGATAAGAGCAAACATAAAGCATTTATTTGACCAATCACAAGGCCAGACGAACATACCATTACAAGTAAACACTACAGTCCTTTATCTTAAGTTTAAGCTGAACCTAAAACATTCTTCAACCTTCATCTCCACAACTTCCATGAAAGGAATCACAGGGTAGGTCGGCTGTTCCTGGTTCTGAGTGCACAGGAAGGAAAAGCCTACGTTTCCTCCCTAGAGTCAGAGTATCAGGAGAGACGCTCCACCCAACACACTGGTGGAGACCACAGGAAGAAACAGTAACTCTTTTGGACACTTTTGTTGGACATAATCAGCTCTGAGGCACAGTACTGTCTCGGACGGTGGAGCCAAGTATCTTGGCACGCTTGCAAGAAACTACAATTAATTCCTTTCTGCCCTAGAAGAACAGTCTGTGATGGGCACTCGGTAAAACACTCAAGGTTTAGCATGCAATGAGTTCATCTTCATGCTGAAGAACAAGTCAAAACACTCTCTCCTCTTCCAGAGCAGAATGTAGAGCTTTGTTTGGACTTCCTGTAGAGCTGACAGCCCAGCTCACGCTGCTCTAATACAGATCCAGAGGGAAATGTACTCGGAAGATCAGGTGAAAAAAAATGTTAGGAATGTCCTTTATTAACACAGTGTAACTCTTACGAAGACTCCTCCTCTGCTTTGCTCTCCTGTTTGTGAACGCAATCGTGCAAGTCAGTTCTGGGAGGTTATAATAACAAACTACTTTGACGACAGACTTTGCTTAGGCATTTCAGACGCTGTGAGATCGGACCGCTGGATAGTCCAGTTATGCCGTCCCGTCGCAAAGTCACGTCTTTTTTGATGCGCACCGAGGAATTTATTCTGTAATGTACTTCCATCGTAGTTTATGCACATGTTTTCATATCAGATAACAAAATGTGTCCAACTCAATTGAGCGCAAATGTTTTTTATGACAAATTGTTAAATTAGTCATTCAGGCAACCTACCAATAGTCATTTTTAAAAATATGCAGCATTTGGCATTCTGCTTAAGGCCAGTTCACACTGTCCCAACGAACTCCCTGCAAACATTCTGCTGGTTGTTTGATTTAGAATGTCAGGAAACATATTGTCATTTTCACACCAACCCAACAAACACCAACAGGGTTCAACCACACTGACTCAACCAATTTGGTATTCATTAAGGCAGTGTGAACTAGACTTGTCACAGGCTAAGTTTACCCAAAAATGAATATTGCATCATCATTTACTCAAGCCTGCATTACTTTTTTTCGCCATGAAGTAAGAAAGGAAAAGTTATGATGAATGTCCACGCTGCTCCTTTGCACAATGACACACACACGGGCAAAAAATGGGCCCAAAATGGCTAAACATTAAGCTTTTAATTGACTCAACCACACATTATTGGTCTGGAAATTATAGCTAAATTTAAGCAAATGCACTACTTAAAAAGCCATTGCTCTCTCAGAAAAACATCAACGACAGAATCAAGTTTTTGGCAGAATATGGGAAGTTGTGGGAGTGATGAATCACAATGAAACAAGTTGCATAAACGTTTAGTCTTTAGGTTAATTAAAGACTTAAGACTCTAGCATCAATATTTGACCAATATTTTCCAATACATTTTTTTTTACAGTTAGTGACAGTAATTTATTAATGTGACTAGGAAGTGTACAGCAATCACGCTGAATCTAACTGGTATTCACCATTTCACATAAAAAGCGAACACATGCACCTTTCATTTATTTGCAAGGATGCACAAAACAACTCCATTAAGGCTTTTAAGTCCAAAGACTTACACATTTAGAAAAATACTGATAAAATATCATGTTTACATCACATTTGTTTAGAAAGAGTGAGCATTTCTATTAATTGTCCAATTATGGAAATTATGCGATCTGAGGAGGTTTGAGCGAGGTCCCGTCTCACTATACTGTTATCCTTTCAGCCAGAGCAACAGAGGGCGCTCACGAACAGAAAACAGGAGCTATGAGTTATACGAGTTAACCGGAGTGCATGTTTTTTATGACAAACTGTACATGCGGACACATTAGTCCGGAATTAAAAAAGGCACAGGGAAGAAACAGATGAAACCGGAAAACAATTAAATACACGATTTTAATCAGATATGATTTGTCTACGTCGTTCAAGTATTCTTTGGTATTTTCCATAAACATGTGGAAACACATTTAATGTAAAAGCTGCCCGTCAGGTTTGATGTAAAATGGCAACCCTATTCCTCCGCATGACCGAGCACGCTTCGAGTCGAATGTCCACGCTGCTCCTTTGCACAACGAAAGTAAATGAAAACAGTTGCTGGATTCTAGAAAATCTTCTTAAGCCTGACAACACATGATATAAATGTCATAAAAATTTAATCTTTCAAAATGAAACCTTTACTCACACACACACACACTAGGGCAAAAAATGGGCCCAAAATGGCTAAACATTAAGCTTTTAATTGACTCAACCACACATTATTGGTCTGGAAATTAGCTAAATTTAAGCAAATGCACTACTTAAAAAGCCATTGCTCTCTCAGAAAAACATCAACGACAGAATCAAGTTTTTGGCAGAATATGGGAAGTTGTGGGAGTGATGAATCACAATGAAAAACGTGTATTTATTATCGCAATGGTTAGCAAGTAGCCTTTAGAATTGCATATAAATACATTTCTGCCTCATACGGCGATCAGAATCCCCATCAGATCGTAAGGAAGTTATTTCAAACACTCGCTGATGTCTGAAAGTGAGTTTAAAATGATTTAAAATGTCTTAAATGTGTAAGTTAGCTGGTAGCCTGATATAATAACATGGGAAATGAGCTGCGGTGTTGACCGTCTCCTGACTCCGCTCATGACCACTCCTCAAGCCCGTTGACCCGCTTTGGACCAAGCTATTCGGCAGGCCTAAATCCCCTGGCCGTTGGCCCTGATCAAGCCCCGAAAGGGCTAGAGGAAACTCGACTGTCCCTGGCACGCACTACTAGCACACTCGCTTTTGTCCCGACAGTGGAAACACGGCTATTGTGTGGAGAGCCTTTTAGCTGCTGGTACTGGCGAGCAACTTTACTGTCAAACGTCATTTAATGCTTTGGAGTGCAAGAGAATATTGCAGAATGGCTTGCTTCTCGCAATTGAAAAGTTATCTAAAGACGAATTATCAGATGTTTTTTTTCAACAAGATGCTCCTGCGCTAAGTTACTTTATCTACAGTATGTGTGTAAATCTTGTTAATTTCCAGACCAATGATTTGTGATTAAAATGGTTAAGACCATTATAAGTCCACTAAATATTTTGCCTTCTTTGGCTTGGCCCATTTTTTTTTTTTGTGTGTGTGCGTGTGTATATATATAAATATTAATTAAAGTGTTTTTTTTCTATCATATTTGATACATCAGGCTTTTATGGCTTGTGCTAGAGGAGAATATTTGTAGCTCATACTCAAGAAAAAAAAAAGAAAAAAAAAAAGAGTTCAAAGTGTGTGTCCTTTGTGTCAATTCCTTCAAGCAAAAGAACAGATGGAAGTCAAGGCCAAAGAAGCAGGGCTGTAATTACAGGCCTCTTTAATCTGTTATGGCCACTGTAATCGCCATGTCTGATCACAGGAAGGGGCATTTTAGAGCGCCTCCCACCCAAGTGCATGCTGGTTCGCAAACTGCCTGGGTTAAGGGACAGCCTAGGATCTCCTCCAGGAAAAATAATGAGTATTTGTAGGATTTACTGATGTGGTTTTGCTAGAGGATGCCAGCGAGAAAAGGATTATGGTCTTGTGGCGTAATCTAGGTACTGGCATGAGCAATGCTAACGCCACTTTCCAGGACATATGTTAGGCGGAGCTGAGCTAGCGGTGGTAAAGTCTCGTCTCTCGCATGATAGCTGACTAGCCTCTGACCTCGATCCCGTATACAGAGACATCTGGGGGGTTATTGTGTCCATTTCCATGGCGAACCTCAATGACACCCAGGCACAATCTAAACATACAGTGGCCCCAAAAAGTAGTTGGATGCTTAAAACACATTTAAATGCCTGAATATCTTTACAAAACAAATTTGTCAATCAAGTGGCCCTGAAAAACAAGTTGTTTTAATGATCAAACTCAAGAGCACCCAATTCAAATAATTCGGAGAAATCCTTCACTGAATGAACTCACTAAAGCCATCCGAGGGGTTACTGACTCAACATCTGACTCACTCAATGAACGGCAAGCCATTCCTTTCAGTCAGCCTCGAAAGGAAGCAAGTTTACTGTAATTAATGTTGGTGCAATGTTAAAAAGTCAAAAACAGTCAAAGTTAGCAGTGGTCTGGCTAGTCAATTAAGAATAGGATGATGAGCAAGGTATCAAAGCTGCAATAAAATTGGCATCTAAGCCCTGCAAAAGAGACAGAGCCCATGATATGACCATCCGCCCCGGATGGCACCGCCCTTATCCAGACTCACTGACTCATCGGAGAGAAGCAAGCCACACCTATGAAGGCCACGGGACAAACAGCTAGATTAGAAAAGCTGACACACACATAACCTCAGTCTGGTTCTAAAGTATTTTACAACTTTTATCTGAGAATTCTGAATGTTCTCACAGATGTCTGGCACTGAGGAAATTATCTAAAAACCACATCGGCCAAAGTGGTCAAGTATGAAAAACAATCCAGGTCACTATCTATTCTGCAAACTGATTGGTCATGCTTCAGTAGCTGAACACTTTTATTACTAGTGTTTGCTACTACTGTGAAAAAAAAAAAAAACTATTTTCACTGGGTGGACGACAAATTGGTGGGAAAAAATCCAATAGATTTACATAGAAAGCGGGATTCACAGCCTAGCAACCTCATAACAACAGCACTTGTTTTATTTTTGATTGATATATCAGCTTTAAAGGCTATATTCTTCACAAAAATATAACAAGAAAAATTATAAATGAATCTAAGCCCAATGTATACTTGATGGTTTATACTAGGGCTGCCCCCTTATAGTCAACTAAATGTTAGTCGACTAATCGCAGTGAAGTTGCGCAGTGACAGATCACTAACACATTATGCCCCACATAATACCACATCCCAAAATCCAAAGTGTGGGAATATTTTGAGAGGGTAAAGAATGACCACAAAGTACTAGCCACTTTATACGACCGCTATCTCTATTGTTAACATTAAAGTAGATAAATGTGCGCTAATATTAGGTGTCTATCCAAGTGTTCGTGTGGAGTGTGAAAGCTAAATCAGTAGTAGTGTTTAACTTGACTTCCATGACATCAGAGCGCATCTTCTCATAGGCCGGTGTTAGGGCTTCATTGTAAGCAGCAAGGCGAGTAGAGTAGTCTAATTGTCGTTTTTATATAATGTATAATATTTATTTTGTTTGTGTCATTCGATGTTAAGTCCACTTGACAGTCGATCTGATTATGTTTTCACTGATATTACTCTTTCAAGCATTTCAGTTTGCTATACATGTATTTGTTTGTTTATAATTTACATTTAAAAAATATTTTTGATAAATTTCATTTTCTAAGTTAAGACTTATTTAAATCATATTTATTTCATATGCATTGCCGGTATTGCTACGGCAATTATGCGTGTGCTGGAATGTTTAATAATATATATTTTAATTGCTCATTATTATGGTTTAGTATTCCTCCCCCGACTAATCGACTAATGGCTTTAATGAACGACAAAGTCGACTAGGAAAATCTTTGGTCGACTAATCTTTAGCCCGACTAAAATATAGTCATGTATAGTATGCTCGTACTGTACATGCACAACCAGATTTATCCGACTATTCGCATACTCGCTATTCTTAGCTCGCACATGCATCTGATATATATATATGCACTATTTAGGAAGAGAATGAAAAAAAAAAAAAAAAAAAACCTTGATGTACACATGCACTAAGTGTTTGCATCAAAACTGACGTATACGTTGGGCTTAATTCTACAATTTTCATAGCAACGGCATCACTCGAAACACCCAAGCATCATGATGGTGACTTCTGCACCCAATCACATACTTATCAAGGAAATCTGTATTTGACATATCTAGTGCTACATTTTTCAGTGTCTCTAAATAACTGTCTTATCACAAGTTCTGCTGTAGGCCTTTTATATCACACTAAAATCAGACTTATTGTTCTGTACACAATACCCACATCCTCCACAGAGAAGCCATGCTGGAACAGTGGGCAGCAATCTTCACACTTGTCCTATTATACAGAAAACCTAAGTCTGCAGTGCACTTGGTTTGCTGAAGACAGCGCTGGAGTCATGTAGGGCAGAACGCTGAGAGACTGCTAACCAGTGCCATCGAGCTGGCCCAGCTCAATAAGAGAAGAGCACCTCAACTCAACAGAAAACCACACAGGAGATGGACAAACTAAAAATGACAGCTGGAACAAACACCAATGCACTTGCTTTACTTTACTTAACTTGTGTATCAATTTCATATTTGTTCGCATAGCAGTGTTGGTCCAGCACCTGTTCAAGCCAGGTGGTGTGTGTTCATTAATGCA
Source organism: Leuciscus idus (assembly GCA_021554675.1). Taxonomy (NCBI): domain Eukaryota; kingdom Metazoa; phylum Chordata; class Actinopteri; order Cypriniformes; family Leuciscidae; genus Leuciscus; species Leuciscus idus. The sequence continues at coordinate 26,142,002 of CM038642.1, forward strand.
TCCTTCTCAGAAGTCAACCTGTCCACAGAGGTTACAGAAGCACGCCGTCTTGCATTGCAAAAGAGGAACTGTTGCTGGCCAAACATGCAAATTGGGCTTTGGGGTATTTTAAACACATTATACAAAACACCTAGCCTGGAAATCCAGACCTAAATCTAAAAGATTAATGGTCTGGTGTCGGTCAATGAAAATCGGCCAGCTCGAGGGGCGGCACCAAGCATGCATTTGAAAATCTCACAGCACGCAATTGGATAACACTACGACCAATCACAACAAGCCCCATACGCTTAGCTACCAGCGGAGCGAACTGGTAGATTAGACTCTTCCGGTCGGCAAAACAGCAAAAACACCCTTCTTGCAAAGGAACGATTCGAGCGGCGTCTTCTGTTCCTCTTTTGGGAAAAAGCCAAGTCTAACTCGTTCATTGTAGCGGCCAAAGCCGTTTCAAACAACTGCTATTCATCCATAGGCATCTTGCAATGTTTACTGATGACTTCGACGTCACAGCGCTGTCATCATCTGTTTAGCTCGCCTCTGGCCCGCCTATATCAGATAACCCGATGTGATTGGTGCAGCTCAGATCGAGGGGCATATTTAATGAGCATCATTACTCGACACCAGAGTAACTCGCTGAGCAAATTCAACTTGTGCTCTCGCGAGAACTCTGGTTTACCAGGGTACAAAACACCAGAGATTTTACTTGAATGCATGCGTGAAGCAATGCAACTTGTGTTTCCATAATGCTTAAATGTAAGTGTCTCATTGGAACAGTTAAAATAAATTTAATTAAATTGTTGTCATCATTTGATCACCCTCGTGTTGTTCCAAATCCTGACTTTGATTCTGCTCATTTCTATACAATGGCATTGGGACAGACGCACAATTCAGCGTATAACTACTTAATTTATTTGAGTCATTTCAGTCAGTTTGCTACACAAAACTATGTATGGTTTCAGAAGCCTTGAAATATAGTCTTCCAGTCTGAATCACAAATAAGCCCAGAACCGGGAGATCTTTTGAGCTTGAAATGTGAATGTGGCGGATGCTGCAAAATTTTTGTATCTGCAGTAAAAGAGTAAGCATGTCATTTGTATATCATCGTCTGTATGGGGTAGGCTACTTTAGGCTACTTTAGGGAAAAACTACAATATAACGTTAAAATAACACAAATTAATGCCCTTACATATTCCTGCTGCTCCAGCAGTTTCATATTATGTAAAACTAGCATTTTATTATTCACCTGCTTGCGCACTTGAGTTATCGGTAATTGAAATGGACATTTTAGTATATTAAAGCCACACCGTGGACTTTGTGACCTAAAGAGTTGACGCATACGAGTTATTTTAAATGATTCCTCAGGCCAATATACAGCGTTTGACACTATTAATGCTCCGATCGGGGCTGCCCTCTTGAAATACCGCCTATGTAAGTTTGGAGAAGACGGACCGTCGTTGGCCAGGTCATGTGACCTGGAGAACGTATCGCTTTACGGCCGTCACGTGACCATAGGCTCTGATATACTCATGGAGCTAAGGCATTTGCTACTATTTTCCCGCCTGCTCGGCTCGCAGACATGGCTGAGGCAATAAAAAAATTTAAAACTGCTTCTGAGGAGGCAAAAAAGAGAAAACGAGAGAAGGACCGTGCTCAAGAGTCGATCTTGGAAAGGAGTTTGCTCGTTGGCGCAGGTTGAAAGAAGAAGCTGGATGTAAAACCGATTCTCTTCTCTCAACTTTATTATTAGACTGGTAAGTTAACTCTTTGTTCCTAGTATACAGCCATATGTCTTTGTCATTATTTTCGGTTCACTTTTTGTGCAATTAATTTATTAAGTGGATGTCTTCTAGGCTTTTGCGACAGTGCTGCGGCGCTTGTGGCCTCTAGGGGCGTTAGACGTGAACGTTACAGGTCTAGCGCCCGCAAAAGTTCTGCGGTGTGGCTTTAAAGTTTAATGCTTTGACAGTATACTAACTTTTCTTTTCATTTATTACTGAAAGCCCACTTTAAGTACTTCGATATCACAGCAAAAATCTAGCTTTTAATAACTAAACATTATTAAAGACAAATGTAATCATTAAATGTAAAATAACACTATAAATTAAATATAGATTAATATTTTGTTAAAGATGTGTTTTGTTGTTTGATTAACATTAATGACATCGACAGCAGCAGATTTTATAGGCATCTGTCACTTTAAGACCTAATGAACAGATCCAATATAATGATCCACATCTGATTTCTTTCTCAACTGTTTACATTCACTTAAGACATAACCGACTGTGTTTACGAGAATACTCGCCGATACAGGTATTTTAACTTCATTTTGTTTATATGCGTCCGTTCAAGTGCAAGGAGACGCGAAAGAGGCATCAATTCAGTGTTCGCTTGCTATCTAAAACATGCCTTTCTGTGTGCGCGTGATTCGGGTGTGTGCGGCTGTGCTAAGATAACAGTGCGCGATCGAGTTCTCTTTCCTTGTATGTGTAAAATTGCGTAAATGTGTAAATTGTCAAGAATAAACACATCTAAATTATAAACTTTCACTCTATTATGGTTAAACTTAGCTATTAATCCGAGTATCACATGTGCCAAAACGTGGGGCCTGGTCCATGGATCAACCGCGTATATTTTAGTATATATATATAGTGTTATTTTTTTTGTCTTTTTGACATGACCAAAAAAGCATATGGTGGTTTTTAGAGTTTGACCGGCATTGGTCACGGTCTACTTTCATTGAAAATACCATTCTGTTGAACTTCTCTTTTCATGTTCCACTTTAAAAAGAAAGTCATAAGGGTTTGGAACAGCATGATGATGAGTAAATCAACTATTTCTGTGACAAATTCTTTGGATTTTGGGTAAAACACCAGATTCTCTGGATGTCATCTCCGATTTAATCCAGACAGAGAAAGATCAACATTTCCACATGCAGGCTGTAAAACAGCAGCGCGACCTGCCCCGGCCCTGGAGGAGACGATCGACTTCACGACACTCCTTACATGCTTCACATGCCTCTCTCTCTCTCTCTCTCTCTCTCTCTCTCTCTCTTACACACACAGAGAGAACATGAGAAAGTGGGGCAGTGGCTGTCCTGGTTATAAAGACCCACTCCCACCATCTGCTGCTGCATCACCGCAGAGACGCAGTCGTTCACAGGAAGTGCCTTCATCCCGCGCTCAGGCATGATGTAGAGGAAGAAGAGAGGCACATGGTAGCCTGCAGCCGGACTGTCAAGCCGAGACTTGAACACTAGACCTAGTGATTGGTTTCCCATCTGAGTCATCTTCTTCTGTAGTATCGGTGCGACTCGAAGCGTGCTCGGTCATGCGGGGGAATAGGGTTGCCATTTTACATCAAACCTGACGGGCAGCTTTTACATTAAATGTGGCACTACCTGTCGAGCAACTTTTTCTGCAATTAAACCTCGATAAACATCTTGATTATGCCACTTTGGTGCAGTAGATCTCACCTGTGGCTCGATCTTAGACACTTCTAACAGGTGTTTTTGTGTCTCGGGAGAAATATTGGTTAGAAAGACAGGGGTTAAACATGACACTGTTTGCAAACATCTGACGTAAATGATTACAGAGTGTCACTTTTTTTTTAAATGTTCCTTACAGGCTGTGAATCAAGAGTGCACTGAACTCTCTTGGCAGAGGAGGATCATTAAGAGCCGTTGAACACTTAGAAAAATTCCAGTCATGCTGATAAACGCTCAATAAACAAATCATTTACCGATCATAAATACATAATTCCTTCTCTTTTTGATTTAAGCTTTTTCCACATGTTTATGTAGTTTTACTTGCATTTAAAAGTAAATCTTATTCAAATAAATAAAAAAATGTATAATTTATGAGTTTAATAAAATAATGTAGATAGTATGAACAAAATAAATTATGTATACTAATGAATATTTAAAGAAATCATATACATATAAATTGTTTTATTATATAAATGCAATTAAAAATTTAAAATAAAATTATCTGCCAGATGATGAACACATAAATCATTCTCTTTTTGATTAACTTTTTCCCCCATTAATTTTTCAATTAATTTAAAAAAAATCTAATAAAACAAATATTTCTTAGTTTAATACAATAATTATTCTAATACAATTGTTCAATTAAAATACATTATGTATACTAATATATATTCAAAGTAATTATATACACATATACATAATTTAATTATATGAATGCAATTAAAATAAATATACACTTACAACAATAAACAATATTTAAAAAAAAAAGTTTAATAAGCTATTTATATATGACATTAATGATTCATAAATTCAATCAGGTTTATGTCTCAAATTCGAATAAGCAATATGATTTTAGAGTTTCACCAGAAAAAAAGAAACCCTTCCTCACTTTGAGGAAGCAGATTTGATGAGATACGAGAAACAATGATCTATAAAACATGACTAACGTTATAGCTCGACTCCATGATCTCTCATGTTCCCATTTGACACGTTAAGTTTATGAAAACACAACGAATTGAACGTGTTTCATATCTAACCTCGGTCTATCGTCAAAACAGTCAGAAATGTGTCGTTCTAAAGACAAGACGAATCTCACATCCTCCTTTTGAAGTTTGAGACAATTCTGGTGGATATGAGCAAAACTTCATTTGTCCAAGTTAAACAGTATCTAGACACACCCTCAATGTAAACGACACAAATCCCGCACACGATTACAAATCTGATCTACAAACCACTTAAATAAGATCAAGCTTTTTAAAAGATCGCCCTTAATGAGCTCAAAATGTTCTCCCACAAGCGGTTCGTCCCAGCTTTTCCATTTTACAACCAGATTTCCTGTCCGATCCCCACAGCAGTGTTGGAGATCAGCGAGTCTAACAGAGAAACACGCGCGCGCTTACCTGAACATAATTATTCTCACAGTAGTCCGCGACCCTCGTAAGGTTCTGGTAACTCTCTACGAGAGCTCGTTTACCGGCTGGAATTTCTTCCTCTAGTAACATCTGCAGCTCTGCCATCTTACATGTCTCCGCAGAGCTTCCTACTCCTCGTCTCTGGGATTTGATTGAGAGCTCAAGCTCAGCCCTGGTGAAGTCGGAATCGTTCTTTTGAGTCGAATCCCGATTGAATCGGTTCGCAAAACAGGACTCAACGATTCGTATGCATACAGTTCAAATGTCGGACTGAATCATTAAGAATCTGAATCTCGAGTCAACGACTCACTGAACCATTGAACCGAGACATGCGCGACTCGTAATGAGCTTTGGAGTGAACCGATTAGCAGGCAGGAATATTACAAAACACACTGGAAATTTGTTGACGACTTGATTAAATGACAGATTTATCAACACGCATACGAAAAGGAGTTGGTTATAACTTGCACAAAAACATGATAAATGGTGATTGTATAGCCTAATTTAATCCGCATTAGCCTACATTTAGGTTCATATGAGAGTTGTAGCAAATGGGATAAATTACAATATACAACCCTATAGCCTACTTATAACGTAATAGAGAAAGAAATACCAATAAACAGAAACATGTGTCAACATGGTTTAATAATGAGCATTTGAAATGTAATGCCAGGATCTCAGGGACACGTGGTGACGTAACTACGTGTTGACGCAAAAGAATCAGTGATTTTATTATTTATTTAAACGGTTCGTTCCAAAGATCTGTTCAAAAGAGCCGATTCTGTGAAATGAGTCTGATTCCCCCTGGCCTCGCTTTCGTCACACAGCGTCACCTATCAACACAGCTGATACAACGTTGCTGAGCGAATGGAACGTTGGGATTTGTAGTTTTACAATTCATTTTGTAACGAGGGACGGAACGCTTTGATGTGTTTCATTAAGTGTCACAGTGTTACCTTCGCGTCGATTGCGCATATAATTATTAAACGTATTTGTTTATTTAGAAATATGGGTCAAAATATTGCTCGGCAGTTTCAAAGTTGGTAGCTAGGTATGGTTTTTATGTCATAAACCCCCTTGGGTAAGCTTACTGCGATGAACTACATTACCCAGAATGTTACGCGCGTAGTTTAAGAACTATGGTATTTGTAGGATTTAAATGCCGTTGCTGCAAAACCCTCGGCAGTTTCGTTCTCTAAAGAAACTACAATTCCCTGTAACGTTAAACACATGAGGAAGGCTTTCGTATGTTGACTGTCAGGTACGTATTCATGAGGTCGTAGTCTCACCAGCACAGCAGGTAGAGCAGCAAATGGTAAAGTATCAAATGCTAGTGCTTCGTCGCTTCGATCATTTCTAATGCAGGTTGATCTAGAAATATCACATCAAATAGTATTCGGTGCACTTTCAGTCATGTCTTGCTTGTCCTTCAGGATTTGTCGAGACATCATGGGTTGTTTTTGGCTTTGTTTACTTCTTTTGGAATGATAAATAGTCGTATGAACTTGTAATGAGCAGCTTAGATTTACTGTGACAGGAAAATGCATTTCATAAATAGGGTAATATGTAATGTAACTTTGCCTGTAGGTTTGATCCAGATCTTGCTGTAGCGGTTAGATGGTCATGATGGAGGGTGACAACAAACCAGTCTACGAGCAGAGGTTCAATGCTGCTGTCAAAGTGATCCAAAGTTTACCTTCAAACGGTGAGTAGATCAGACCTGACCTCATTCAGATAGTGTATTGTGTGTTATTGCAGCAGTGCACGCGACCCCTCACCTACTTTCATTTGATCGCCGCAGTTTCATAATCAAATTAGAAATTATTTCGGGCTTCTATGGTCAACGGGATTAGCCTACATTCAGCTGGGTTTAGACGTGAAACAGCTCATGTGCCTCTTGCCCTGATCACAGTCAACGTGTGCTGATTTGTGATGTGTTACCTTATGACAACATGCTAAAGACATGCTTATGGTATCTCTATGTAGATGGATAGTTCACCCATACATTTAAATTCTGTCTTCATTTACCCCAAACCAATAGCCTATGCTGTTTGTTTATGTATTTATTTTGTGAAATACAAGATAAGAATGTTTTAAAGGGGTGGTTGATTATGATTTCACTTTTCTAACTTTAGTTAGTGTGTAACGTTGCGGTTTGAGCATAAACATCATCTGCAAATTTACAACGCTCAAAGTTCAAAGCAAAGGGAGATATTTGCTTTTAAAGGGGTGGTATAATGCCCCTTTTTACAAGATGTAAAATACGTTTCTGATGTCCCCAGAGTGTGTATGTGAAGTTTTAGCTCAAAATACTCCACAGATATTTTTACATAGCATGTTAAAATTGTAACTTTTTGAGGGTGAGCAAAAACGCACCGTTTTTATGTCTGTCCCTTTAAATGCAAATGAGCTGCTGCTCCCAGCACAGGGGGCGGAGCTTCAAGAGCTTGTGTCCTTTTACCTCAAACAGACATGCACTGAAAATTTCAAAAACGTTTAGCCTTTTATGTTCAAGCCGGAGTCAGAAAGATGGAGAGAATCAAGAAGATTTTTTTTTTTTTTTGACAAATCGCTAATATTTCAGTATTTTTTGTTTTTCAAACAGGTTCTTTTCAGCCTTCCAATGACATGATGCTGAAATTTTATAGCTACTACAAGCAAGCAACACAAGGCCCCTGCAACATCCCCCGTCCAGGATTCTGGGACCCCGTTGGCAAAGCCAAATGGTATTGAACCTGCTGAATGTCCATATTTGTACATTTATAAATAAATGTTTAGTTATAAATGTTAATGTTTTTTTTTTAAGGTTTCAATTTATTTATTTATTTTAATCACTGTTAAATAGACCTTATTTTGCCCTTTTACAAAGTCTTGATTTTGAAAGACTTAACTTTTTTTCACATATTTGACATTTTTGCAGTTCCACTTGGTGCAACTATTGATGCTAAAATAACATATTTAACCTTTATATTTTTCACTTCTACAATAATCTGCTGAGTGTCTTCTTTAAAAAGAGACCGGAGTCTGTGCTTCAAAGTATTCAAGATTTACAACAACTAAAGTTGGAGATGTCATTTTGGGGTCTATGCCAGATTGCCAGTATGAGTCTACATAATTTAGACCAGTGTCAGTGACCTACTGAAACTGAACTGTTAGTCCGTTTAAAGTTCAGTGAAATAACAGATCAGTATCAGTAACATCTGATTCCTATTATTAGTAACTTTTTGAAACCGCTCTGAAAGTTCCACATTTGTACTTCTGTAAAAACGTATATTAAAATCGCTGTCGAAAATCTTTAATGTTACCGACAGAGAGTCAGATGATTCATTGAGGAATTCAGTTTTTCCCACACATACCATTTTATTATGTTTCATGCTGTTTTTCTTCCTCCATCTTTTATACATTCGTCCTGAGAGTTGCTTTAAAATGTGCAAACTCCTGATATGGTTGTGCTTGAGATGACAACATCAGTGTTGACATGAAGCTTATCAGTGAAGTGACCCCTCATGGTGCTTGTGTTTAGGGATGCGTGGAATTCTCTTGGAGAAATGCCAAAAGAGGAGGCGATGGCGGCCTATGTGGATGACTTGAAACTGGTATTATGTTTTGGATTCTTTAGCAGTGTTTGGGAATGTAGTATGTAACGTAATTGTTCGCGTTTCAGCTTTGTTGTAACTTGTTACTATATGTGCTGAACAGATTCTGGAAAGTATGCCTGTAACAAATGAGGTAGAGGAGCTTCTGCAGATCATTGGACCGTTCTATGAGCTCGTTGATGAAAAGAGGAGGATAACGCAAGTGTCAGATTTGAGCTCAGGTAAACTGACCAATAGTGCCCTCTTGGGTCTCACACAAATTGTATTTTGGCCAAAAATCGAAAGAAAAAATGCTATCTTTTTTTTAACCTTTAAGATTTCTGTTATAAATATATATATATATATATATATATATATATATATATATATTTGACTGGTAAGAACAATAATAATCATTTTATAATTTAAGCACTTAAAAAAACATGGTGTCAATTCCAGACATTTTCAGCATTTCATTGTTGTATTACGGAAATTAGACTTTTAAGGAAAAATGTGCCTAAAAAGGTATATTTTACATTAAGGATATTAAGTCTAATTTTTCAGACTTAATTTTTTGGCATTGTGACATTATTTACATGACAGTAAATCATGTCACAATGCCAAAAAATAAAGTCTGAAAAATCTTAATGTAAAATATACTTTTTTACCCTTCAAATTTGGGGTGAAATATGACTGTACTTTTCTTTGAAAGAAACATCCTCAAAATGTTCTCTAATTGATCAAACTTGTAATAAATCAAAAGTGCTGAACATGTAGCTGGAGCATCAATTCAAATTAAACATGAATCAAATCGTAAAAAAACTCACATCAAACTAAGTAATTGTTCACAGCAATTGTTATCGTATTCATTTTTGTAAAAATGTCACTTACATCTGGAAAGCTTGAAGTTTTATAATAATTATATTGTAATAGGAACAAACATCATTAGAAAATAATGCATATATATATAATTCTTATATTCTATATTTGCATACACTAATACACATACATTCAATAGGATTTTAATAATGCTTTTATTCAGTATGGACACATTAAATTGATTAAAAGTGACAGCGAAATCTTTTAAATTGTTATAAAAAATGAATTATTATAAAAATGTTTAAAAAAATTAAGCAACACAACTCATTTCAACATTTAAAATAATAAGAAATGTTTTGTGAGCAGCAAATCATCATATTAGAATGATTTCTGAAGGATCATGTGACACTGAAGACTGGAGTAATGATGCTAAAAAAAAATCAGCTTTGCATCACAGGAATAAATTACATTTTCATTATATTAATTTAGAAAACAATTATTTTAAATTGTAATAATGTTTCAAAATATTACTATTTTTACTGTATTTTTGATCAAATAAATGGAGCCTTGTTGAGCATAACAAACTTCTTTCAAAAACATAAAAAATCAACCCTAAACGTAGGAACGGTAGTATTTATGTAAACAATTATAACATCAATTAACTAATCACGCTTTGTTTCATGCTCAGCCCGCTTGGAAAGATTTGCTAGGCAACTTGAAGGCAAGTGAATATCAGTGTGTTTTCCCAGTGGCCCTTGCCCTTAGTTAGTAGTGCCATAGTCCAGGTGTTTCCTTTGACACCTCAGTTGTTCCCTCGCTGCTATTATTAGTGTAGATTGCTGGCTTCTGTACAGGGTTGTAGACAGTCCTTATTGAACAGACCTTTTAGAAAGTGTGCAGAGCATATCCTCAAAGCATCATCTATTGATACAGCATATGTATTGTTGTTCTAACCAGGCTTTGGGAGCCTGCTAACATCACCACCCAAAAGTGTCACGAAAAGCATCATCAGGACGATGGAGATGAACGGCAGCCTGGACAGTTACTCCGTCAAAACAGCAATAATGCCAAAGACTAAATTAATAGAGCTGGAAGATGGAGAAAATGATAATGAGGAGGAAGAGGAGGAGAAAGATGAAGAAGAGGAGGTTAAAGAGCTGAAAAAAGGTAAACATCATTATTACCACTGTTCATAACTTAATATACGGTCACATTTACCACAGTCATTTTAATAGGAATCCACACAATCAGGAGTTTCCCAGTGCAGATTTCACAAAGGGTTCATGTGGATTTGCCTCGTTAACCAACAGAAAGCTGCTTGGTTTAAAAGTCAGCTATGCTTCATACATCACTAAACTAGAATGACGATAAACAATATACCTTTTGTGCAATATAAATTTCGCATGAACATAACATACTATATACTTATTGAAGTAATGACACTAACTGGGTAATACATAGGTACTAACCCTGAACCTACCCTGTAAAGTAACCTTAACTTAAGTTACTTTACATTACTCAGTACTTTTGTGGGTAAGTATACTGAAAGTACATTGAAATTGCACATATTGTAAACTAAAGTGCAACCGAAATTTTTTTATTATGACCGCATCTTAAAAGTGCCCCCATTATGCTTTTTCTGAGATTACCTTTCATGTAGTGTGTAAGGTATTTATTTATTTATATAACCAGGAAAGTCACTTAAGAACAAATTCTTATTTACAACCGCAGCCTGGCAGGAGAATAACAAGCAGAGACTTAAATATGTGTCTTTGTGTCTAAATATGTGATTTTTGTAACATTTGGTGCAGCAAAGCTTAAAGCAGAACAGTCACACACACTTTTCTTTTTGCGAATATTTAAAAGAAATATAAATTGATTATCTACTTGATGTTTTAACATGATGTTGCTGCATGTCTTGGATGTAGGTGGGTGAAAAACCAGAAATATAATATAGCTGTTTGTGAATGTAAAATGTCTTGCATAGTTTCAAAGATCAAACTGCAGATAAATTGAGTTATTATCTCCCAAAAGGAAGAGCCGATCAAAACGAGTCGGCAGTAATTCCAGCCTCACTTCCTGCACGAACTTGCATACCTTTGCAAAAATGCACCTTGCATGCACTTCCAAATGATGAGGATGTGAATTAAAATAAATTTTCGCATAATTCGCAATGATTTTTCAATGATTGTCTTCAACCAACGTCTCAACATACGACAAACAAAATAAAAACGTATTAGTCAGAAAGTTAGTTAGTTGTGGATTAGGTTGATCAGATACTTCTTCCAATGTTTCTCTATCGGCTTGAAACGATAAAACCTACGCCACCGTTACTGTTCGTATCACTGTGAATACAACAGACTGGGCCGCCTGACCAATCAGAACAGAGAAAGGTGGGGTTTAGAGAGACCGAATCCTTTATCGAACCGTTTCAGGCCCTGTTTACACCTGGTATTAAGATGTGTTTTGATCGACGACGCTAAATACAGGTGTAAACGGGGTCTAAAAAGTTTTAAGCTCGTCCACTTTCGGCCACTTCCAGAGGTAGTTGAAAACATGTTAGTCCGGATTGCTTTCGTAGTGTAAACGCTCATGTGGTCGAATGTGTTTGAACAGCCACAAAAGACCTTCTACTCTCCGTCTACTGACCTAACGCATTAACATTATGAAAGGCACACTAGCCAGACAGGATTTAAACTTTGTCTTCTGTAGACCCAAGTTTAGTTTGAAGATGGAAAACGTATCAAGCACGTTCTCTCACCATTCCTGATTTCTAACACACAAAGCTATCAGAGCAGAATCTAAAGCTGATTCTCTCTGCATGTTTTTCCGTCATCTCAGAACGTCTTCAAATGTACATTGCTTGAGCTTATTTTGTCCGTTAGATCGAGAGATCTGAAAAAGCCCATACATTTACCCACCCATAGACCCTCCCCTCGAAGAAATGCAGGACAGAAGTGTTTGAAAGTGGAGAAAAGAGACAGATTACAGAACAACCTTTAAGAACCTTTAAAATAGCATAATGGGGCACTTTAAAAGTTGAAAAGTCTTGAAGAGGGACTTGAGTCAGAGACTATTTCTAAATGGCTATTTTGTTGTGGGTCAGTTCAGGACAACATAGATGCCGTAGAAACCTAGCAGAGCCTTGGCACCCATATAACATTGTGAGCAGTTTTGTGTTGGTAAGCAACTCTAAATTTCTTCATAATACATGCAATAATAATGCATTTGCTTTTTTGACAACTTTTTTTAGCCTCACAACCGAAGAAAAGGGCTTCTACAGGGAGACTTAAAGGACCGGTTTCTAACGGCAATATCAGTCAACACAAAGTCCTTAACAATGGAACACACGAGTCTATGTCTGATCTGAACAGGCAAGAGTCAGAAGAAGACTCTGAAAGCATTAACCATGCTGGAGACATCGTAGAGCTCAACAGACACATCAAAGGTGAGGAAAAGGACTTTGAAGGTAATCATTTACCTATATAACTAAGACTTTAAAAGTAAGATCTTGAACACACTATCAGTAGTTATCTGAACTTAAATTCTTAAAGACTCAATGTCTTGCATATGAAACAGAAGATGTGTCCAGTTCTCACCATGTGGCCAGTGATTCGGACAGCGAGGTGTACTGTGACTCTGTCGACCAGTTTGGTGGAGAGGAAGTAAGCAGATTTCAGTTTACACTTTCATCATGTCCCAACCATAATTTACTTGATGCTGAGAATTTAAGATACATGTTTTTAATACTTAAAATTTAATACTGTGAAGCTGCTTTGATACAATCTGTATTGTGAAAAGCGCTATACAAATAAACTTGACTTGACTTGACTTGACTTGACATGTGCGGTCACATTATTGAAATTTTGGCAAAATGTTGTAGACAAAGGTTAGGCATTATCTATTGTCAATAGTGTAGCAATGTTTCAAACCAAGCAGTTTCTGTTGGCCAGAATATGTGTGTTGGGAAATCTTTCACCCTCAAGTGAAATTCCCAATCGCGTGGATTCCTATTGTAATGACTGGATTTCGCTTGTGCAAATTTGCCCATCCAAAGTAAATGTGACCGCACCATAATTCTGCAGAGCACCTCTGCAATTGTAAGCCAGATTTCTAGCAAAATGTCAGCAATGCATGTGGTTCTGCTCCTGGACACCAGGGATCTGAGACACACATCAACCACTCACTGGACGTGGCCGAGGAGACCCACAGCAGGCTGTCCTCCACAGACGAGGTCAGATCACAGGAGGAACTGCTGGGACAAGAGGAAGGTGCACAGCATGGAGGAGAAGATGGACAGAGCAGCGGAGGAGCTTCTCAGAGACAGGGACTTCCTGCGAATAGAAGTAACAGTTCTGTGGTCAGGAGGGGAAGAGGTAAAACCTAGCAGCCAAAAACAGTAGCGATCATATATAAGCTCTGTTTCAAAACCTTGCTAGCTTGCTTTTATTGTCTACTGAAGGCCCCGATATACTCAAGCCGAAGTTCTTTTTCATTCTTCGCTTAAGAAGTTTGAAATACCTTTGCAGCGTTATACTGTTAGAAAACATCCCGATACCGGGAGCTGATGACAAAATTGACGACACTTTATGCATACGTGTAAAAACTTAAGTATACTTAGCAGTGGTGGAGTGTAACTTGTACTTGAGTAAAAGTACAGATACTCTATTAAAATATTACTGCAGTAAAAGTATTAAATACTCCTTTTCAATTTTACTTAAGTAAAATTTTACTTTTATTTTGTAATTTTATATACTTGTATACTTTCCTATTAGTTTTATATTACATAAGGAGGGAGGGAGGGGGTTTGTTGTGTCTGACATCATTATGAATTGTCAAGTAGCCAGCACTAGTCAGTATGTTAGTGGATGCAGAATACATATGTATTGATCTGCATGTAAGAAAATTCTCGTTTTAGTTTATTACCTAAACTTCATAGTCAAGTCAAGTCATCTTCATTTATATAGCGCTTTTAACAATGTAGATTGTTCCAAAGCGGCTTTACATTGATAATAGGAAAATAAAGTAACAGAGATTGTTTTGGCTTTACAGCAGCTCTAGAATAAAGTTATTGTCCAGCTAAAGTTAGTTTTGATTGATTCACTTCCGTCGCAACGATCATTAACTTAAGGGCCGCTAACACGACACCGTTTTAACAGAAAACTCTTAAGTTCTTTCTGCGCAAACTTTCAAAAACGTGAACCCGTGAGACCGCTGATGGCGTGCACATGTGTATTACGAGTTCAGTCTATAGGTATGCGTGTTTGCATGTGCGCAGGCGTGTAGTCAGTCATATACTATCAAAACATTTGGAGATATAGCATAGTGTTTGAAAATGAGGAAAAACAAAATGCGTGTTGACAAAGAATATAAAAACAGACATCACTAAGGGGTAAATGCATAAAGTTTTAAAAAGAACATTATGCAAACATATATAACAGATTTATAGAATTTGATCTGCTACGGCAGCGGGGAAGATGCATGGGCATTCATTTTGCATTATTTTACAGTTAAGTTTGGGGTTGTTGGTTTTTTTTTTACCTAAAACCTACCCTGTTGAGATGGTGATATGGACAAATATTACAGCAGATTTTGTTCACAAACAACTGACCGTCGAGACCTAAATATGATTTTCATTTATTGCACTCCAAGGATCTCCCGGTTCTTGGCTAATTTTCAGCCAGACTAGTGAATTCAGTTAACTGGAGACTCTGAATGGATTTTTAATAGGCTCATTGAAAAGAATCAGCTCGTTCACGAATCGGACACTGCTGTCGCAACTTGGAGCATGTGACGATTTCTTCAGTTCAAAGTAATGGGGAACAAGATGTTTTTTAGGTATTGGAGTAAAAAAGTACAATATTATGCTTTAGAATGTAGTAAAGTAAAAGTTTCATAAAATAAAAATACCCCAGTTAAGTACAAATGCTTGAAAATTTTACTTAAAGCTGCAGTCCGTAACTTTTTTGTCCGTAATAATTTTTTGAGCAAGTATATAACCAGCCAATGTTCAAAACTCTCTGCTTGCCTTAGCTTGATTCAAAACGGTAAGCTTGTAATAATGTTTTTAATCCCAGTGGTACTGGTGGATTTCTGCGGGAAATTCAAGCATGTCTTTGCTTCATTACGTCACATCTGTCCACATAAAGAAGGAGTCTCGGCTAGTAGGCTATGTTGTGTGTGAGGATGTTGGAGGTGGAGATTTATAGCCTTTTCTCGCAGCACTTGATATAATTAAACTTATCAATTTGACGGTGGATCCAGAAAGGTTCAAACGACAATCACCAGGAGATTCACCTGCTGTAAAATGCAAAAGACTTCGGACTTTTGTGGCTACAGAAAAAAAGACACTGCATGCGGCCCATGCGAAAACAAGGATAAATATCGGAAGGGCATTAAAGGTAGGGTAGGTAGGAATTTTATAAAAAACTTTTTTCCAAATTTGTTAACATTTTCTATATATATCAATACATAATTAAAATGTAAGTACTCTGAAAAAAAAGAGTATACAAATCGAGTGACTCTAGACCGTTTAATGTGCATTAAACACAGCTCATTATTTCCATCCGGGACGAAACAAAGGATTGGCTTAGGCGACTGTCACTCTCTCTCGCAACCATGGCAACCACCCTTTTGCCACAGGATCTGCCCACTTGCGCACATCCGTTTGATTTGAGGAATTCAAGAGGCACGGAACCTAGGAATAGCAAAACAATGGCTGAGAAAGAGCAATCAAAATTCACATTACCGGCATATGCAGTTAGCGAAGGCAAACAAGGCAAAAAAAGGAAGACAGTACTAGAAAAGGTAATGAACAAAAAGTCTTTGGATAAACAAAGAAATAAAACGCGTGTCAATATCCTCGGACCCTAGTTGCACGGCCTCTTGCACGACCTCCTCTGCTTCGTCCTCGAGCTGACGATGCGGTACTTGTCTCTGGAGTGTAGTCCTCATCAGAGTCAGCAATGTTTTCATCATGGAAACTCTTACATGCAGAACACCATATATGTTATATGTCCACCATATATCTTACACGAAATTCATCTTCATCACAGTGTAACTGATGGTAATGGAAAAACGTGCATCAATGCAACCTGTTTTTAGCTTTGCCTTATAGATATAACTAGCTTGTTAGTGAATCAAAAAAAATATATTTTAAACTTGACCAATGCTAGCTTGATAGTGAGTACTAAAATACATCTTATTTGTTTATATTCATAATGATAAAGTTAGATTTTTTTATTACATGTGATTCTGACATGATGTCACTGCATGCACTGCGCTCCTCTCCGCTCGTCTCAGGTAAATAATGCGTCTTCCAGCTCAGCGGTCGGAGTCGCGCGTTCATGTGTTTTGGGGGCGTGGCTTTGGAAGGAGCCCAGAAGGGAGGGGGTGGAGTGAATGGAAATAATGAGCTGTCTTTAAAACAGTCGTGAGAGGTCTACAGACACTCGATTTTTATACTTTCTTTTTCAGAGTACTTACATTTTAATTATGTATTGATATACAGGTCCTTCTCAATAAATTAGCATATTGTGATAAAGTCCATTATTTTCCCTAATGTAATGATAAAAATTAAACTTTCATATATTTTAGATTCATTGCACACCAACTGAAATATTTCAGGTCTTTTATTGTTTTAATACTGATGATTTTGGCATACAGCTCATGAAAACCCAAAATTCCTGTCTCAATAAATTAGCATATTTCATCCGACCAATAAAAGAAAAGTGTTTTTAATACAAAAAAAGTCAACCTTCAAATAATTATGTTCAGTTATGCACTCAATACTTGGTCGGGAATCCTTTTTGCAGAAATGACTGCTTCAATGCGGCGTGGCATGGCCGTAATCAGCCTGTGGCACTGCTGAGGTGTTATGGAGGCCCAGGATGCTTCGATAGCGGCCTTAAGCTCATCCAGAGTGTTGGGTCTTGCGTCTCTCAACTTTCTCTTCTCAATATCCCACAGATTCTCTATGGGGTTCAGGTCAGAAGAGTTGGCAGGCCAATTGAGCACAGTAATACCATGGTCAGTAAACCATTTACCAGTGGTTTTGGCACTGTGAGCAGGTGCCAGGTCATGCTGAAGAATGAAATCTTCATCTCCATAAAGCTTTTCAGCAGATGGAAGCATGGAGTGCTCCAAAATCTCCTGATAGCTAGCTGCATTGACCCTGCCCTTGATAAAACACAGTGGACCAACACCAGCAGCTGACATGGCACCCCAGACCATCACTGACTGTGGGTACTTGACACTGGACTTCAGGCATTTTGGCATTTCCTTCTCCCCAGTCTTCCTCCAGACTCTGGCACCTTGATTTCCGAATGACATGCAAAATTTGAGCAACCACTGAGCAACAGTCCAGTGCTGCTTCTCTGTAGCCCAGGTCAGGCGCTTCTGCCGCTGTTTCTGGTTCAAAAGTGGCTTGACCTTGGGAATGCGGCACCTGTAGCCCATTTCCTGCACACGCCTGTGCACGGTGGCTCTGGATGTTTCTACTCCAGACTCAGTCCACTGCTTCCGCAGGTCCCCCAAGGTCTGGAATCGGTCCTTCTCCACAATCTTCCTCAGGGTCAGGTCACCTCTTCTCGTTGTGCAGCGTTTTTTGCCACACTTTTTCCTTCCCACAGACTTCCCACTGAGGTGCCTTGATACAGCACTCTGGGAACAGCCTATTCGTTCAGAAATTTCTTTCTGTGTCTTACCCTCTTGCTTGAGGGTGTCAATGATGGCATTCTGGTCAGCAGTCTTACCCATGATCGTTTCGAGTAATGAACCAGTCTGGGAGTTTTTAAAAGCCTCAGGAATCTTTTGCAGGTGTTTAGAGTTAATTAGTTGATTCAGATGATTAGGTTAATAGCTCGTTTAGTGAACCTTTTCATGATATGCTAATTTTTTGAGACAGGAATTTTGGGTTTTCATGAGCTGTATGCCAAAATCATCAGTATTAAAACAATAAAAGACCTGAAATATTTCAGTTGGTGTGCAATGAATCTAAAATATATGAAAGTTTAATTTTTATCATTACATTATGGAAAATAATGAACTTTATCACAATATGCTAATTTATTGAGAAGGACCTGTATAAATAAAGTTTAAACAAATTTGGAAAAGAAGTTTTTTAGACAATTCCTACCTACCCTACCTTTAAATGTAGTCACGCAATGCTGATGTTGTGAACATCAACAATTTGAGAACAAAGTATAATTTGCACAGTTTGACGTGATATGATAAGCGATCGTTAGATTTAATCAGTGCGATTTACAGATTTTCTGACTAGTTGGTCAGAACAAAAGTGGATGTTACTTACTTGTTCAGACGACATTTCATTCTCCTCAAAACATCGGATTCATCCGCGCTGTGCCGTGCCGAGGCACAACCCACGTAAAGTTGATAATTCCGCGAATAACTGCAATTGTAGATTTCGAACAGAGATGGCGACAAAGAGGAAACACTACGGACTGCAGCTTTCAGTACTGTAACAAAGAAAAAATACTTAGTTACTGTCCACCACTGGGCTTTAGGATGGTGCATTACAACAGCAAAATCAAAGAACGAACTTGTGTGATGTCATTTCAAACAAAATCAGGCCAAAACGTATCAGGGGGTTCGTTTCAGGAGTTCGAAACAGCTCTTCAAAGCAAACTTTCAAGAAAAGTTTGCTCCAGCTGTTAAATGCCTTCGAACTACCATTGGTCCGTGGCGATTACATAATAGGTAGATGTGGCACTGAGGCTCCGCCTTCTATGACGAGGAAATCTTCTCCAGTTCATTTCTTCTGTTCAGTCCGTCGAGGTCAGAGGTCAAACGTCCGCAAGTGAAAACATGAACGCACGGGAGAGCCGCTTTATAGTAGAAAAGAGACACTGTTTATAGAGACACTGACACTGTTTTTTTTCATGTTTAATACTTTACAGCTACTAGCTTTAAAGCAATCTATTGTATAACGTGCTTTATAAATAAACTTGATTTGGTCAAAATAGTTTTAAAATAGTATTAACAAACTTTTCCTGACAAAAAAGACCTCTGCATTGAGTGCACATATGATGCCTTAAAATGCTTCCTAGGTGGGCAGTTCACTAGGTTTTGGAACAGAGCTGAAGTCCTCAAGTAAACCCTGTTTCTTTAATCTGTTAATGATCTACAGAATGTTGTTTGTCTCGTGTGTATCAGGGTCCAGGTCTCCTGCCTCTGGCTCCGGGCCTGCAGGACCACAGCAGGGCAGTGGGGGAGATGGGGAGCGCTGGGGGACGGGTGGACCTGTGATGGAGAACCTCAACCAACAGATCATCTGTGCTCTGGCCAGACTGCAGGAAGACATGCAGAGCGTGTTAGAGAGACTGCACACGCTAGAAGCTCTGACAGCCGTACAGGTTACAAGCCCTCACCTTCATCACATCAAGATAGAGAACACAGATTCAATCTGAAATCTAACATTTTTCTTTTGTCATGTGCCACTTCTCAGGCCCGATCCTTAGCGCTGCCGTCAGACTACCTGTCACCACCTGTAAATAAAACTAAGAAGGTAGAGTCATTATAATAAACTGATTGATGGGATGTTTTTAAGAGTTTTAAGACTAAATAGGAGAGCATTCCTGTAGCTCAGACAGCTAGCAACACTGAGGTCATGGGTTCATTCTTGGTGAATGCTTGAACTGATAAAATGTCTGCCAAATGCACAGATGTAAATGTTATTTTGTACCCTGGTCATAGAAAAGGCCAGTTACTTCTCATGTCCCAGATCATTTGATCTGACTATGCCTTTGCCATAGAACGAGTGCTGACATAATATTTGCATTTTGTTATTATTATAATTATTTTTGCTGTTTACACTTTACAGAAGCCATCCTGGTGGCCTTTTGATGTGTCTCCTGGAACTGTGGCCTTTGCCGTCATCTGGCCGTGTGTTGTGCAGTGGCTCATCCGTCTGTATCTGCAGCGCAGGAGAAGGTACGCACTGTCATGTTAGCTAAGTAACACAATACTATTCTTTTTATTTTTGCATTTGTACACTACTGTTCAAAAGTTTTTAAAAAAGAAACAATAATTAAGACTTTATTTAGCAAGGATGTATTAAATTGATTAAAAGTGTCAGTAAATACATTTATAATGTAACAAAAATATATATTTTTCAAATAAATGCCGTTCGAATCATCAAATAACACCCCCCCCCCCCCCCCCCCCCCCCCACACACACACACACTGTTTTCAACATTAACTCTTTCCCTGCAATAGTTATTTCTTCTCAAACAAGAACAAATGTAGGGCGGGACTTGATTTTGTCCATAAGGGGAGTGGATTGGATGGTTGTGGTTTGCTATTGGTGGATCTCATGTGAGTGACAGGTTGCCCCGCCCTCACGCCAGTAAACCTCATTAGAGAAGAGATGAGATGTAAGAGCGAGGGGAAGTTATTTTGATTGAAGATATCAAGGGTACATGAATAAAAAAATAAATAAAAAAAAGATGTGCACAGTTATAATAAATACGGCAATATTCCATAAAAAAAAAGAAAAAGAAAAAAAATTGTCCATTTTGATTTCATGGTGACTTTAAGATTGTTTCATCTTGTTGCAGAAGAATCAACTGAAAGGAATGAACTGATGGTTGGATCCAGAGGAGAGGCGTGTTGCGTTTAGGAGGAGGAGGGCGTTTCTCTGCCTGTCCCGTGATCTCTAACTCCTGCTTTTGCACTATGATGATGACGAATCTTGAGAATCAGCGAACGGAAAGACTGAGTGAATGTACAGCATTGCAGCTTATCATTTTTTCCGATAAGCTGCAATGTAAAATTTACAAAGTGAGAAATCCCTGATTTGGGTAATTAAACGTAGAATTACTATCTTTCGTAGTAGTTATGAAAACCCAGTTAATAGACATGCATTAAGATAACTTTTATGTCACTTATATATCATTCAGTGTTCTGTGCTCATAGCTGCTAACTGTCATTAATACTGTAGCAAAGATTAAGATGCACTGATGAACCGCACAGGTGATTTCTCTGATTCTCAGCCCACATCAAGGGCTCCGGACCGCAAATTTGTTAGAGGTACTAAGTGTAACATTTTTACTTTACATGTTAATATCTAGTCTTGACTTTTACTCAAGTGATCTGTGGTGCTTATCAAAGCCATAATGAGAAAAATCATGCGTATTTAAGTGACCCTTTGCTTTGCAAATTTATGGAAAGGGTCAAAAGGCAATATAGAGATTTATGTTCTTCATCCGCTCAATATCCCATGATTCCTGAAAGATCTGGCCTATCAGACACCCTTAAAAGTGTGTAGATGCTGAACCACACTTAATAATAAAACAAGAATCGGCGCGTCACTGCATTAGATACAGAATATTAAAGCAAGTGTCATTGATTTTAAATAGAGATAACAAGCACACTTTAAGAACTTTTTGAACAATAATAAAATAAGCGTAATTTGTTTGAAGATGCAGTGACATTCAGACGGATGTTAGTGTGATTCAAGTGTGCAAATGCTTTTTGGGTCCACTGTATTGTGTCGATTCAGACACATTTACACACATTTCTCAACATGGTTGCGTCGTTACTAATGTTAATCTGTGGCTGTGGTGAATTATTTGAATGTTACTACAAGGTCTGTGTGCATGAGAAATCCTAAACCTTTGTCAATGTTTGCAGGGTTGAGATTGAAATCTATCCAGTTGAAATGTGAAGCACTTTGGATGAACGTGAAGACAGTGACTAAAACTAATACAAGGCTGAAATCTAATGAATCATTTACATAGGCTGTTTGTTTGTTTTTTAACTGAGACATACAAGTGTTTCATTGTAGTTTGTGTAAATGAGTCAATAATTCCTTTAATAATTGTATATTAGAAATGTGCAAAAATATATACACAAAGTTCTATTTTAATTGTACTATACTGTAATGTAGCATTTGCATATATTATTCATGTCTGTACTACTTTGAATCATCTGTAGAGCAGGAGGTTCTTGATTTGATGCTTTTGTTCTGACGAAACATTATGTTCCTATTAAAACAGCAGACATATGATAAGCGCATGTTTCACCACTTACAATACATGTCATTCAATATGTTAGACTTAAGCATTATTAAAAGCTTTAGAAAAACTTTTCTTGCACTGTATTTAATGTTATATTTGCTCTTGCATGATCAGATGTGTGTATTTATTTTTTATTTGTTGTATTTTATATAATCTTTAAAAAAAACTGCCTTGGAATGTACCTAATACACACCAAACTTGGTAGAATGGTTGTAAATTCTTCATAAAACATCTGCATTGATGACACAAAAATAAGTGAATTTTACAAAAAGAATCACATGATTTTCCATTTCAGTCTAGAAAGTTTTTCAACTATTTATATAGCAATTTTTTTCAGAGTCCCAAACATGACATACAAAAGAATTTATTACATTTATGACCATGTTGTACAAGTTTGTTATTGTTTTAATTTAGTTAACCCTCTGGTGTTGTTTAGTCATGTTTGACTGAAAACTATAAGGTTTTTTTTTTTTTTTTACTTCAGTGGAATTGTACAAAACTTGGTAAAGGTTTTGAGACTTGCTATGTGAAAAAAAAGAAAGAAATCATGGACATGATTCTACGAGGTTAAATGGTCCTGAAAAAATTCTCACACTTGTACTACAAAATTCGTTTAGTGGAAAGGTTTGGTACTGCGCCCAAACAAAATATTACCGAAAGCTAATGTTTTTGTAGAACCTCAAATTTGGAACTTTGTTTAGAATCATGGCTTTGATTTATTTCACATCAAATTTAAAAAGTCTTTTTATGCATTTTTCATAATAAACAAACTTGTTTTAGATTTTTTTTTTTTTTTTTACAATCTGCCAAGTTTCAAGTAAAAATGTTCAGGTCGATACTCAAAACAGTTAATAGGGGTGATTAACAGGTAATAAATGGACCATAACTATTCCATAATTATAATTCCGTACCATAAAATCCCCTAAAAATACAAAATATTAAATAAGAAAACAAAATCGAACTAAAACATAGTACATTCATTTTATTGAAATAATAAAAAAGGTTAGCAGTTTTGAAACCTCCTGAACAACAAAACAACAAGTTGTGTATATACACTTCAGTTGGGTTGAGGTCTGGACATTGACTGGGCCGGTAGATTTGCTGGTGTGCTTGGGATCATTGTCCTGTTGAATGACATGGTCGACTCAGTAAGGGCAAGGTGCCTGGGTCCTGTGACTGCAAAACAAGCCAAAAAAGCGTGATGGACAGTTGCTGTAAGGTGTTTGTGCTGATATGCTGTGTAGTTTTCACCTAACTTGGTGCTGTGCATTATGGCCAAACATTTCCACTTTGCTCTCGTCTGTCCAAAGGACATTGTTCCAGAAGTCTTGAGGTTTGTTCAGATGCAACTTTCCAAACCTAAGCCGTGCTGCCATGTTCTTTTTGGAGAGAAGAGGCTTCCCTTCGAAACATGCCACACTTCTCCAGTCTTTTTCTGATTGTACTGCCATGAACTTTAACATTTCACATGTTAACTGAGGCCTGTAGAATCTAAGGTGTAGTTCTTGGGTGTTCCGCGATTTCTCAGAGCATTGCACAGTCTGACCTTGGGTCGAATTTGCTGGGACGTCCAGTCCTGGGAAGATTGGCAATAGTCTTCCTCACTGTAGAATGATGGACTTCAAATTTTTTTTTAAATGACCGTATAACCCTTCCCAGATTGATGGCAGCAAGATTTGCTTCTCTAAGATCACTGTTGATGTTTTCCTCCTTGGTATTGTGTTAACACACACCTGAATGCTCCAGACCAGCAAACTGCCAGAACTTCAGCTTTTATAGAGTTGGTCACACTTACTGAAGATCAATTAATCAAATTAATTTGATTAGCAGCGCCTGACTGTTACTTACCCTCTTCATTCCTATGGAAGCATGTGTGCACTTAGTTTGTAGCCATGGCTTTTCCATTTCGGCCTAGTTTTTGTTAAGTAAATATTGACATGGTGTAATGTGTCACATGTTGTTGTTCATCTGAGGTTGTATTTACCTCATTTTAAGACTTGCCAAGGACCAGATTTTTTTTTTTTTTATGTCCTGATACATAAAACCATAGAATTGAATAGTGCCCCCTTTCTTCATTTATTTATTTCTATCTGACGAACAGCACAGGCTTTAGGTTTCAAGTGAAAATCAGAAATAACGCTCATCTATTAACACAACAGTTGTATTTTATTTAATCATCTTAAAAATAGGCAAGTGACAAGTTATAATCCAGAAACATTTTAAGGTGTTGTGTATATTAAACAATTACAAATGAATAAAACGGATGTTTTT
The DNA here is from genome assembly GCA_021554675.1 of Leuciscus idus. Lineage (NCBI taxonomy): Eukaryota > Metazoa > Chordata > Actinopteri > Cypriniformes > Leuciscidae > Leuciscus > Leuciscus idus. The sequence continues at coordinate 26,166,597 of CM038642.1, forward strand.
GAAGCAGCAGCCATGTTCAAAATCAAACTTGCTGTAGACTAGTTAAAACATTTAGCATGTTAAAATTACAATCAGACAAGAAGTTTTCAAGAAAACACGAGTTAAAAACAGCAGTCTTCCATCTAAATGTGCACTAATGAGACGTTATAGTAAATAGTAGTGTTGCAAAATATATTATATTTTCTTTTTTTTTCTTCCCCAAACAAAGATAACTGAAGATTTTACGCCACAAGCTTTGCAGCATTTATGTGCTCAATGCATTTCAGAATGCTTTCCAACATCAAATCTGCATAAACATTTTCAAGAACATAAAAACATCTGACATGAATAACTGAGACAGAAGGAAGAAGGACAAACAAGAGCACTGTGGCATCTGTATTCATTAGAGCTTCTACAACACAGCTGTACCTGAACATACTGCGTGAGCCCATTGTGCTACAGAGTGTGTGTGTGTGTGTGTGTGTGTGTGTGTGTGTGTGTTTACAGACTGAAGCCCGATACAGTGAGATGTTGTGCTGTGTTTCTCGCCTCAAAGTACGAGGTGTCTGTCTCATCATCGGGCTGAGGGATGAAGGGCATACTCTTATGATGAAGGTTTTCCCAGTCCACACCCTCAAAGAACGCATGATACTTCAGTTCTACAGAAAGACACAACATACATGAAAACATGCCAGTGTTGAGATTAAGGTAGTTTTAAGAATTTTTGTCATTAACAATTCTTGTTAGTAAGATTAACAAGTTTTAGATGCTAGTTCAAAATAATTCAATGAAAATACATTTTGGCAACAGTTCTTCTAACCCTAATCGATGGGAGTGTGTAGCTTTTCATTTCTTAAACAAGCATGTAGGAACACACATCATGGCCAAATTCCAGGATGACAATGTCAAGATTCATCAGAGTCCAGACGTTAAAGTCATGAAAGTCTTTGGGATGTGCTGGAGGAGACTTTACAGAGTGTTGGACTCTTGCATTGTCAATACAAGATCTTGAGCAAAAATGTATAAACCTCTTCATGGAATTAAATGTTGTAATGTTATTTCCATCAAGAGGTGCGTACATTTTTGGTCAAGATCACATCACACCCATAGATATCAATCACTGCACTGAATACTTGTCGGCTAAGAACAAATTACTACATTACAATCCGCATTTGAATATCAAGACATCGATGTCTGTCAAAAATAACGTGCATAATACACAGTAGTATTTACGGGAAGCAAAGAGTCCAGGAAGTGCAAGCATTACCTGGAAAACCCACACTACCAGATGTTTTGAGTACGTTATTGCTTTCCGAAGGAGAAAATGGAAATCCTTCAACATGCTAAAGAGAATAAACGCCAATCCAATTGAAAAACTTCAGTGGTTAGTGAACATTGTTTAACGTTTGTTGGTTTTGATGGATGTTTTTTATGGCGTTACATTTTATCATATGATTTTATTTCATTCTAATGAATTAGCCACACGTAAATGTTAAACGCTAAATTACTATTCATACATGTTACTTTATTCGTCAAATCAAATGGTGGGGTAACAATCATACTAAAAGTGCATTTGAACGTACCCACAGCATATGCAAACAGGCTGACTTGCTTGGAACCATTTGGGATAACATAAGTACACAAGTGAACAAAATCTATAACACTGTGCTAGTGGATTTCAGATATTTTAATGTACAAATCTTACATGTTGTGCCTTTGTGCTTATAGTCCCTCCCTGTAGTCGTTCAATTTGACTCTTTTATGCTGATGTAATATAAACTTGACAGTGTTCAAACTTTGATAATAAAAGAAATCACAGATCTTCTCAGTTGTTAAAAATATTAATTTGATATATAATATGATTTACCTTTAAAGCCAGCTCTCTTGTTTGGATCCATGGTGAGAAGAATCTCAATGGCATTTCTTGAATTCTGGGTTAACTCCTCGTCTCCATCTGGCCACGGTATATCTGAACACATCATTAAATGAAGAACATTCAACACAACTCTCATGATTCTGAGGAAAAACAAACCAGGAGATCCATTTGTTGGATCCAGGAGTACATAACTTTTAGTTTTATTTATAAAAAAAACACTTTTCATCACCTTTGGTGTTTATTTATCATTGATCCTCTTACCTCTGTTGAGAATGTTCTGGAACACCAGCTGTGGAGTCTCATCGTTGAAGGGCGGGATTCCTGTGAGAAACTCAAACAGACAGACACCTAACGCCCACCAATCCACCATGAAATCTGTTGGAGAACAACAAAACCCACTTAAGCACACTGTTTTATTAGAGCAAACATACAACATGGCTCAAAATGTGTTAGAAATGTGACCACTGTTATAAATTTGGTGACAATAGCAGGCTTGAGTTGATTTTTTGGGGGAAAGGGAACAGCAGAACACAAAACCAGCTTGATATGAACTCAAATATCATGATAGCTAATGTTACATTACAAAACTGAATAAAAATCTGTCACAAAATAAATACCTTCAACACTGATAAACTTAAAGCCTAAAAGGTGAAGTTGCTTTGCCAGGAGCAGCACTGAATAGAATTGTGAAAATAACTATTTTAAGAAAACAACTGCCCAGGGTGAGCTAGGTGGTTGCCAGAGTGTTGCTATGCAGTTGCTAGGGTGTTCTGGGTGGTCAAAAAGACCGAATCAAAAGTGTCCACCACCTCAAATCTGGAGATTTGACTGGGTCTCTTTCTTCAATGCAAGTCTAAAGTTTCACCTGTTTTATTGTGAAAACTGTGTTTAGAAAAGTAATGGCAAGAGTAAATAGTAAGAGTAAGACGAGTGGTGTTAGCTTTTGATGTGACTAACCAGAGTTCTACGTATTTTGCAATTAGTGCAAAGAAAACCTTTTTGTTGCCATTTAGACAGTGCAAATAGCCGCTGTCTGTCTTTTATGGCTCTGGGACGAACAGTGCAAGACTAATTGAATGCCAGAGTTTGATCAAATTGAGAAACTCAAAGTATGCATGAGTTTTAACGCAAACAAAGCATATTTGTACAGCCGAATGCATAGCTTTTTGCAAGAATGCAAGTATGCACGAACACAGGAGGTCCACATGCTAAAAAAATGTTTAATCTTTGTCCAATTGCTGAGCTATTTCTCGAAATTTACGACACACATTGTATGCATATCCTCGCATACATGCAAAAACTAAAGTATACTTCGGGTTTAAATAGTATATCTAAAGTATACATCAGTTTTTATGCATACACTAGGGTATTCGTACAGTGCACACATTTTTTTGTCATCATTGTACACAAGTAGGCAGCTTTTTTTTTCTGATTGTTCATACTCTGTAGACTCAGCTTGCTCATGAACTCAATTGTAAATCAAAATAACTTTCCCTCCCTCTTGCAGCGACATCTCATATCTTCTCTGATGACATGAGATCACAGCAATAGCAAACCAAACCATCCAACGATACAATCAATTCCCAATTGACAAAAACAAGTCCTGCCTTGCACTTTTTTCTTGTTCCGGATGAATACTTGGTGGTGTAACAGGGCTTGAATTTTGCCGTGGGATTGCGCGTATTGAGCATAATTTTACCCATTCCTGCAGATTTTGTGCTCACACATAAAGCCGCCTCTCAGTACTAAATAGAGTTATTTTTCACTACTTATTGCGCTTAAACAGTCAAATACACACAAAATGATCTCAAAATGCCGGTCTTGTGAGTATTCACGTAAACACAGTGAGTTGTGTATTAAGTGAACATAAACAGTTGTGAATGAAAAACCATGTGTAACACTATAATGGATCCGTGTGTAACACTATAATGGATCCGTGTGTCAGGTCTTAAAGTGACAGTAGCCTACACCTGATGCTAAATTATGAGATAATATTAAAAATATCTATATGGCAGTTGTGGCCAGTGAAAATGCTGAGTGGCTAGTAACTTTGGAAAACCACTTGCCACAGAAGCTGATGTCAAGCCCTGCTCATAAAATCTGGAGAGACGCAGCAGACTCTGGACAGAGATGAAAAACTCTCTAAATGAGCAAGTGTTGAGCACCGTTTAAGGCTATACCTTTGGCTGTATCCATACGCTAAGTTACTGCATCAAAACTTTCCTTATAGCATACAAAGACTTCCATTGCTAAGCCAAACAGGCAGTTCTGCCCCAAACTCACACCCTTGGTTGAGACATAAGTTGACACAGTCTGCTCGAACAGAGCAATGTTTCGAAAACTACACAAAGTTAGCATTCACACTTTTCAGGAAGTCAAGCCACAAATGACTTTTACTTGACTGACAATAAACATTGAAATTGCTTTTTTAGTATAATGCCCCAGAATTCCCAAGCACCGTCATAACATCCCAACAGAGTTGAGACATTCAGCATTACTGAAGCATTAAGGGTGATGAATCAGGAGCTGCCAATCACAAAAGCTGCGACCCATAATGGAATTAGTCAGCCACGTCCTTATCTAATGCGGTAAAGGTAAGCTGCCCACACATGCACCAACATCTCCATGGCTTATGATCTCAACAGAATACCTTTTAGCATACTTACCATAACGCACAGACCCTGAAACTAAAACATAACATCTGTTAATGAAGCAAAGTAAAAGATTTGTCCCCACGTTATTTGTATATGTACTGTGTAACAAAAATTAATTGTACAATTGTTATGTTGTATTGCAAAACTCTTATGCTGCTATTGAAGTGGGATACGGGTAAGGTTAGGGACGTTTGGTGATATTGTTAGGTTTAAGGTTGGGTGAAGGGGTAAGGTTCAACAGTGTTAATTACAGATGTAACTATAGAAATTAGTTACAAATGTATTACATGAAAGTATTTGTTAAAAATACAACTACATAGTGCAAGTACACTGTATCAAATGCTTAATTTAAAGACATGCATTCCACATTTTGTATTATATCATATTTCAGCATTATACGAGCTGTTGGGACACCCTGCTCTCTCGGCCATTGAAAAATCCATAATGGTAGACAATTGTCATTTAACGACTAATATTTGAGGCACATATCAGCACAAGATAAAGACATCACATACTGATCACACAAACCCTTACCATGAGATTTGCCTAATAAAAGTTCTGGTGCCAAGTAGTCAGGAGTTCCCAAAATAGGAGCCCCTTCTACACGTTCTGGACCTCTACGGACACTTTTGGGTGTTCTGTAGGGAGTTTGAGACACAATCATCTGCTGTGGAGTCTAGAAAAGAAAAAGAAAATATGACTATTTAATTTTAAATTATTTTAGTTCCAAAAAGATTCCAAAAGGCTCCTCACCTGGTAAAGTGAGCTGCTCAGACTGGGCCTTTTCTTCTGAACTGGAGTCACTACAGACTGGGCATTGTGGAAGGAGGTTGACGCAGACATCTCCATGGCATCCAAAGAGGCTAGGCTGAGATGCGACATACAAGAGCGGTTTATGGAGCTGCAGTAGCTCCTGAACGCAACCACGTTCTTGGGTTTGAGGAAGCCAGGTGATTTGATCATACTGTCAGATAGCCGGTGAGGATGGTCAAGAGGAGAACACTTAGATTCATCCCTATGTTGCATTGAGCTGCTATGCTTTGGTGTTGCTATTGTGGGCCGAGCTGCCGGTGTGACTACGGAAATCTCGTTTTCATCCAGCTCCCCGAAAGAGGACGACAAAGCCTCATGTTTGAAGTCTGTCGATTTTTGTGGCGTGTTAGCAACCAGTGACATCTCGTGGCCCGAGCCGTCCAGGTCTAAACTAAGGCTTCTTCTGATACTTCGGGCATCGCCAGGTGAGGTTGGGGAGCTCAAGTTGGTCTCTGCTTTAAGCAAAGTCATCCCCTCGCTTTGATCTTCGAGATCAGAGAATAGATTTTTGGCCACAGCTATGGGACTAGATTGCTTTGGGCCCATTCTCTCACTGTACTGTTGACATATCGGTGCAGTTTTACCATCATCAAGCCCCACAATTGAGAAAATTCCTGTCAAGCCTGTGTTGGCCGTTGAGTTGCCCTCAGGAATATGGAAGGACCTTTTGTACACTGCATTGTTTTTCTTGCAGTGGATCTCAGCCTGCTCTGGGCTTTTCTCTACTTCTTCAAACGCTCTCTTTACTGAGACTTTGGGCCCGATTGGCGGCTCTGGCTTCATAAAACTGTTCCCAAATGACTGATGAGGAACAGCCTTACCCAGTGATGTGGCACTGTGCTTGGTTGCACTGAACTGGAGCCTTTTTGCAGAAATATCTGGTTTAATATTTCTGCTATTGTCCAGTTGGTTATTGAGCGGAGTCAAAACATTGCTGTGATCCTGAGCTCGTGCTGGAAACATGTTCCTCCTCTCCACAGGTGTCAAGGGAATGTTTCTTGACATTCTATTGCCCCTTTCTCTTCCGTTTACCTGAGGAAGGTTCTCGCCATCTAGTAAATTCTAGAATTACAAGACATTGTCAGGTTGATTTTTTTTTTATTATCATATACATGATAAATTGCACTTTTTCTGTTTAAAAGTTTAGGGTCAGTGTGTTTTTTTAAAGAAATTTAAAAAAAAATTAACAAGGAAACAACTTTTATTTAACAAGGAAACAACAAACTGATCAAAAGTGACAGTGAAGACATTTATAATTTGACTTTCAATTAATGCTGTTATTTTGACCTTTCTTTTCTTCAAAGAATCCTGAAATTTTTTTATCATGGTTTTCAACATTGATAATAATAAAAAATGTTTTGTGAGCACCAAATTAGCATATTAGAATGATTTCTGAAGGATCATGTGACACTGAACTAATGACTGCTGAAAAGTAAGCTTTGCAATCACAAGAATAAATTATACTTTAAAATATTTTCAAAAAGTAAACTGTTATTTTCAATTATTTCAATATTAATATTTCGGTTACAATTTATCTTACAGTATGTGTACTTACAGTGTACTTACCCAAGAAATGTGATGTGTGATAAAATATAATAAATGACATAAAATAATTAGAATATTGTAATTAAAAAAATACTTTGTTATTTTTGTACTTTGTGATAATACAATAATTTAAGGATTTATTTTACATGCGCACAATATATTGGTACCGTATTGTTATTAGTTTGATTAAATATTTAATTGTGCTGCACATTTACTCTATTTTTTAATACTTCGATTACGTTTTGCATAAATTGCTCATTTGAAGTTAATATCTAAAAACACTTATTTCTTAACACTTGAATTTAATGTTCAGCTAATCTTAAAACTAATATCCATTTTTCATACAGTATGTTATTATGTTGTGAAACCTAAATTCACTTGTTGCTTTTTAAAAGACTGATTATAGTTTTTATTTTGTTACTTCTTATCTTACGCAGACAATATAGTATTGATCAATGTGCTATGAACCAAAAGCCCTTCAACAGTAATGCTGAAACAAACCTGCTCATCTTCCCACATTGGGCTGACACAGTCTTCAGAATCAGTAGTGGATGGTAACTGCCACGAGTGGGTGCTTCCAACACTCTCGAATCTCTTCCTGGATTTCATCAGCCTTGGTGTCAAACTCCTAGCCAGCAGGCCAGGACTGAACACACTGTTGGATCCTAAAGAATGGCTCATGTTAGGCTTTACATTATTTACTTACAGCAAAAACTAATGACAAATGTCGTTCTCAGTAACACTGACACACTCCGTATGAACATTATTCTGACACGTACCTAAAGCTCGATTTGTGCCTACTGGGGATTTCAGGTAATCTGCCCGTCTCTTCAGCAGAGGTGAACACAGAGAAGTATTCCTCTGCTTGAGTTTCCCACAGGACCTGGGACTGCCAAACATTGTGCTGCTGTGACGCTTGCCCTCTATCACCGGGGTATTCTGCCATTTCAAGTCAAAAATATAATGTATTGTTCAAGCGGTTTCAAACATGTTGTAGACAAGTATATATATATATATATATAAAACAGGGCTCAAAAATAAGAATGATCGATGGCCGGGGCCAGATAACGGATCGTCACTTTATCTATAAGGCTGGTACAGTGTCGTCATTGTCATCAGGTTTATGCTTTTTTTTATATCTTGCAAAGATTTTTTGTGTTGTAAACTTGCTGTGATAGTTGAGTAATAGAAGATCATAGATATTTACTTTCAAAGGGCTGCACGTTCTTTATATTCAGTCTGCGCTACTTTTTGTAACATACACATGCAGATGACTGTTGCATCTCACTGCTATTTTCAATACCTTGTGGTGTGAACGTTGTATTAAGACAGCGTGAAGTTTTAAAAATGTACCAAGACCCCACAGTTCTGTTGCACTTCATCAAGCCGTTTTTAAACAAGCTCACGTTCCATATGAACAGCACCCCACCAGGGTCCGGTGACCCCTAATCATACAGTTCCTTCAAACCAACTAGTTCAGACAATTCAACTACTAAGTGCTTTTAAAACTATTTACAGTACCATTTAAAGTTTGGGGTTATTTGATCAACAGTACATAAACTAAAATAATTACATTTAAAAAAGAAATCAATAGTACATTAAACATTTTTTTTTTACTATTTTCTATTTTAATATATTTTAAATTTGAATTTATTCCTGTGATGAAAGCTGAATTTCAGCATCATTACTCCTGTCTTTAGTGTCACATGATCCTTCAGAAATCAATCTAATATCTGGGTTCCCACTCTTTCATTAACACCAGATTCAAGGACTTTAAAAGCACCATTTATTTTCTAATCAAGCACAATAAAGACAATAAAGGTGAGTTTGTTACTGCCAATCTGGACAGTATTAGAGACGTACTGTACCAGTGTCTATCATTACTGCAGTCATATTAAGGGTAATAGAAAGGTACGGCAAATTTAAGGGGCATATATGACCTTTTTAAAATCCACTGAGGAGAGAGGGAACATGCGTAGAATGTACGAGAGAGAGAGTGAGATAGATCTAAATGAAATGATATAGATAAGGTCATTGTTAGGCATAAAAAAAAAAAAAGAAGTGTTAATCACCTATGCTGCAGTTTTGTAAACGAATAAACTAAGGTTTATACATGCTAGTTTCCATAGCAGAGTTCAGGATAAATCTTTTTATTACTACTGGAGCTGCCAGTTTGCTACGTTTCAATTAATTATTAAACAGCAAAAACAAACTATGCAAAAGCGGCAGCCCTTCCAGTGCACTCAGTGTCCGAATCCACTCACTCCTTCATTGGACCATATTAGTGGAGTATTTTAGGGAATAGTTAATGAGGGTATAGAGGCCGATATTAAACACTGTCAAAGTTTTTTTTTTTAAATCAGTTTCAAAGTGCTAGCGTAGCCCTTTTGTTTTTTCAAATAGTAAGGTGTGTCCAACACCAGGTAAAGTACTTAGTGTAAGCAAGAACTAGGAGAACCAGTGAAACAGCTCAAGAAGTGTGTAAGTGTTCCTGTTTCTTCAAACCTGGATTTACTAGGTGGAAAGGCTATTAAAATATGAACAACAGAACTGTGAGGGGAAAAAAACCACCTTATTGTTGAGCCATATAAAATACAAATTACATGAATCTGCAAATCTACTCACGAGACCAAGAGAGCTTATCAGTGACAGAACTTGACCAGGTGTTCTGAAATAATCTTTTTTAGGTTTCATTAAAGAAGGTGTGTTTAAAATGTCCATCAGATTTAGTTCTGGATAGTGGGAAAGGAAAAAGTTGTTAAAATCACAATAAAGACTATATTTTAGCATTTTGGTTGTTTAAAAACAATAAATAATCATTTTTAAAAAAACATACCCCTGTCAAGTTTAACCTTGGAGAGGCCAAAGTCTGTGAGCTTAATGTGACCCTCATTCGAGATGAGCATGTTGTCGGGTTTTAAGTCCCTGAATCAAATGACAAAAAAATCTGTTAGTTTGACAAACAAAACACTAAATGACTCAATTCCTCAGTTTCATATGACAGAAATACCTGTGAATAATGCTGTGTCTGTGAAGGTAATCGAGAGCGACCGAGACTTCAGAGATGTATTTCAGAGACATGTCCTCATCAAAGTACCCATAAATATGAAGAAGTGATTTCACATCTCCTCCAATCAGATACTCCATAACCTATGAGAGTATCAAACATAGTCGAACCAGTTAAAATTTCACATTAATGCTGAAATAAATGATGAGGTGAACCTCATAAATACATTTTTGACATTATTTTTTAAAACAACTCAACATTTTCTACCTCAGTTCTTTTTTAAATGTAACCTGCACACGATTTCATGAGATTCACCCTTATACGTACCAGATATACTTTAGTTGAGGTTTGAAGGGAGTAAAACAGGTGCACAATGAAAGGACTTTTACTGAGAGCCAGAGCATCTCTCTCAGCTTTCATCTGATCAGTCATGTTCTTATCCACCATGTCTGCTTTCTTCACCACCTGCCAGACAACAACAGCATTTGGTTAGTCAATGCAAACAATTTCAAAATGGTGAAAAATAAAAAATAGCTATCACCATTTTCCCCTGTTGACTAAACATCTGTATACCTTGATTGCATAGAGTTTGGAGTTGCATGTCTTTCTGGCCAGGTAAACTTTCCCAAAGGCTCCTCGACTGATGGGTTTGACCAGCACAAAGTCCTCGATGGAGGGAGCTTTCACTGCGCTGCTTGAGCCTTCAGATGAAGATCCATGAGCCTCCATCTCTGCCGTCGCTTCAAATATCAATTTAATCCAACTAACGTTAGACCAGTTGTCTTGCAGTCAGATGCCTCATTCACACGAGACGCATAAAAACAATTTTATGGTGATTGCTGTGTTAAAAATCAAACACATATCACCACAAAAGCTTTAAAACGCTTCATGCATTCGAACTGTAATAGTTTGAATAAGACAGTCCTGCGTTCAGTCCACCGCATCCCTTCTCACTTTTGACCTTTCTTATACTGTCTATGCTGTTGACAAGCGCGACGAGTTTGTTTTGAAATTTGAAATGTGCCACATAAATTTGGGTCCTAAAACGCGGTTGTTTAGCCGCCCAAAAGTGTTAAAACAATAAATAGTCAACAGAAAAAAAAGAATGTTTATGTTTATTCACGATTGTATAAAAGCTGATATTTATTGTATAAATGTGATATTAATTTTAATCTTACACAAGTAAATTACCGTTACATTTCTGCAAAACGAGTCAGGCAAAGCTTGTGGCTACTTTGCGGGTCTTTAACGGTGCAGAAGAACGGAAGCAGAGAAGGCGCCCTCTGCTGGCCAGAACACACAGTAGTGACAAAATAAAACTCTGGTTTAGTAATCTCATAATTATTTTTATTATTTTATTTTTTTATTGTTGGAGACGTGTATATACAAAAATGCAGTCTTTTAAATTCCACATATTTTGGGAATTGGCCCACAAATGTCATAAACTGAAGCACAAACGAAAAACAATACTACCGTATACTTCATGCAATAATCAAACACTGATTGGTCCATCTTCAACGGCGCTGAGAAAAGTAACAGGTTCTACGTCACATCTATGTGTTCTGCTGCAGGAGCGTTAAATAATTTACCAGAACAATAACACTGACAGACTTTAATTTATAACTTATGAGCTGGTTATTATATCTAATTGGATCTTATTAAAATCTTATGTGGCTTTCAGGAAATATTGAGACTGACAGACTTTAAAAATAACATATGAGCTGGTTATTATATATATAGGATCTTTTAAAAATCTTATATATGTGGCTTTCAGCAAATATTGGATAAACAACGTTATTATTGTTCATTTACCCAACATCCAGCCACACAAGACATTCAATCTACCATGAGGGAAGACGCGAGGAAAAGGGAATTCAAGTCGTCTTTCGGCCTATAGCTGTTAAATAGAGGAAAACATTTTACATTTCTAAGTTCAAATGTAAATGAAATGTTATGAAAAATGCATTTTCATTACCTGCACCTCCGGTGGGCAATTTATTTCTCAAAGATGCGCAACGATTTATAGATTTAGGCTATTTGGAACTATTTTCGTTGACGATATATAGAGCAAAACGTAAGTAATACATTTTACAGGATAAAATCAGCGTCCTGCTGATGTTCGGGACAGCGCTCTTCCTCTTCTGATATGTTGGCTTAACTAGGCTATTGTTATAAATAGAGAGAGAAAAAAACAATGATAGCCAACAGCAAATATTTTTGTGAATTATATTCTGTTTCAGAAATGAGCTTTTATTGTAAAATCTGTTGATTAAGTTTGGTTAACCTCCTGAGACCCGAGAGTTTGCCTGGTGTGCATTTTATAATTGTTCATGCTATTTGGGATAAGTAGGACCTAAAAAGTATAATAACTCAAATTTGTTTTTGTACAGGAAGTAGTTTTTGCAGAAAATGATGTCCTCATGTGAGGACAGTGGGTCTATGATTTATGATGTCCTCATGTGAGGACAGTGGGTCTATGATTTACCATAGTACTAGAAATTATGTGAAGTGTCAGTACAAATGAAGTGATAAACTGACAAAATCTGATTGTGTTATAATAGTAATGGTAATGGCCAGCAGAGAGCAGTAGAAGACCACTTATTGGCTCACTTTCATTTTAAACTTCTTGATTTTTACCAGTTTTCTGCACTAAAGCAAACCAGTTTTTCCATGTTAACTCAATAATGCATGCTCACACACACACACACAGACAAATGTTGTTGTTTTTTCAATGCTATTGTGATCCATCTAAATATTCCCAAGTTTAGCTAACCACATGGTAGAATAAATAACGTTATATAGTCCCAATGTCCTCAAACGAGTGCTTCACATTTACTGATGTCCTAGAGTGCTACTATTACTAAAATATGTCAAATTTTAATCACCATATGATGATAGAGACAGTATTGTACATAAAAACATTTGTTTTATTCATATAATTTGAATAGATTTTTTACCTGGGTCATTTTTCTTTCGGGAACTGGTGTAGAAGTGTTTTGCTGATATTCCAGCCATTTTCTTCTCACTGACATTGGTGTAATGTTGTGATATCACCATAAGATGGTGTGGGCAGTGTCCCTAAATGTGGCCAACATGTCTAAGATTTACAAATTTGACTATCATTGTGTCAAGAGGCAAAAATGTAATGTCCTCATATGGGGACGCAGGGTCTCAGGAGGTTGTCTGTGCTTAAATAATAAAATGTACGCCAGCTTCACTTGCATAGAAGTATTGCTGCATTGACACCAATCGGTTGATGTTAGTTGGTTTTCAGAAAAGTGTAGTACTTGCCAGAGGACACTGGGGGGCAGTAAAAATAAAAAATAAAGTTTTTTCGTGGCGTTAATAGGGTTGACACACTATTGAATCATATTGTAATGATTATTATATCAACTGATAACGTATATTGTGATGAAGATTGTTGACCATAATGTCCGGCCCTACCCTTCTTACCACATACCCTCCTGAATGTCTCTACTTTCGAATGCATCCATGTGCATGTGTGACCATTCCCATTCATTCATTCCTACATAAACTAGCTCTCATCACTCACAGTAAATGAATGGATCGACTTAACCAGTTACATTTTTACTATCTTGATGCAGGATACTGACACCGCTACAAAAAGGGAGATTGCACTTAAATGTCTCATCCTTTACAAGTGGAGGACCTCATCAAAGATTTCCTGGTAAGACAATATTACTTTAGAGATGTGAAAATGCTAGCTAAGGCTCCACTTCAAAATTAGCCATCAGACTATGTTCAGATATATCATGTCAACTTTTAAGATCACTTGGTCTCAGTTTTCACTTTTATGCAGATGACACCCAGGTTTATATACATTCAAAACCTGATGTTAATGTGGCTGTGTCCTTTCTTTCTCTATGTATTTCTGAGATTAAAAAATGGATGTCTAGGAATTTTCTATGTCTAAACAGTGACAAGACGGAGGTAATGCTCTTTGGTTCGCCACACCAGCTGCGGAAGGCTGGGTCTCCAACTATAAGTGTAGATGTTTCTACACTGCAATTTCAAACAACATAAAAACATTTGGGGGTGATATTTGATACTAATTTAATATTTGTTCCTCATGTTCAGAGCACTGTCAAGACATACTTTTTTCATCTAAAAAATATTGCCAGATTGTGTCCCATGTTGTCACTCCCAGTGGCTGAAAAGTTCATTAATATATTTGTATTCTCTCGCATTGATTACTGCAATGCTTTGCTGGCCGGGGTCTCAAAAGCTACCCTTAATAAATTACAGTTGGTTCAAAATTCTGCCGCTCGAATCCTGTCTGGAAACAGGACAAGGGATCATATCACTCCTGTATTGGAATCTTTACACTGGCTCCCTGTCAGATTCCGTGTTGGTTTTAAAATCCTTATGCTTACTAATAAGGCTTTGCATGGACTGTCACCTCATTATCTCTCTGAGCTTTTAACCCCTTACACACCAGCAAAATAGCGGGTGGTCTTATATTCAGGCCAATACGGTATTAGCTGGCCTGAATATAAGAATATATGGTATTAGACTGCGGGCTGTATCTATTCCTTATTCTTTTCCTAAATTCTTTTCCAGGTGTCGGAGAAGGAAGAGGCTGAAAAAAATCTTCAGCAAGAAAGCATGGCAATCTTCGTCATCAGAGATGCACAAGCTGTACCCACAAACATTGGCATCATACTTGAGGGACAAGAGGTTCTGAGAGACTTGCTGTCTGTCGCAAATGCTGTTGCCATTCTCCTGGGCCTTCTTTATGCCTTCAGTCTGGAATATCCCAAGACATTTGAATATATCCAGAAAGTCATCATGGAGCTGGACCCAAAAGGCATGACCAACAAAGTCAAGAGGCTCTATGACCAGCTCTACAATAGAGCTTAATTCAGGGTTCCCACACATCCCAGTTTACTCCCGTAAATGATGTCATGTTTGAGTGGCTGGCTATGGTTCGGCGTTCTACGCAATGCTACGTGCTGCAGCGTTCTGAAAGCTGCCAGTTTACACCAATGAGATGAAATGGGAATGTTGTGTATAGCAACAACTCTGTACTTCCATTCCCATTTCTGACTTTTCAACAATGTTTTTTTTACAGTTGGATATCATTTGTATATATATATATATGTAAACTGTATATTTATTTATTTGTCAATGACAACACACATTAATTAGCACATTAATATGGATTTATTCCCATGGAAATTCTTGGCTCTATATATTTGTAGATCTCATCAAAAGACAAATTAAACCCAATGTAACGTTACTATTGAAATTGATTTCTAGACATCGTAATGTTATTTCTTTCTCTAAAATTGTTATTGTAGGCTACATAATATCTTATTTAGCATTGCATTAGCAACCTCTTTCCCCCGTAACGTATCCTATTCTTAGCTTCATTATTGTTAGTATTTTTTCACAGAAACACAGAATGACAAATATAGTCAAGCACCACCGGCAGCCCATAGCCTAACGTTACTGATTCTCTAAATTCACTGTAAATATAATCTTAATTTGAGTTTCATAAACTCGGCGTTGCGTTTGAAATCCGAATTTTATTATTCTCCATTTTTTCAATCAATACATAGCGAAAATAACCTGCTGAAAGAAGCAGTTTTTTTGACAAGAGACATCGTTATGTTTCGCTCCTCTGTCTGCGCTTCAGAGAGCATCTAAAGCCGCTAAACGTATGGAAAGTTTTCAGTCAGGGAAACTGTTTCTCAAAGATGAGCAACGATTTATAGATTTATTTGGAACTATATCTTCGTTGCCGATATATAGAGCAAAATGTAAGTCATGTAATATTTACGACTTAATATAAAATCAACGTCCTGCTGATGTTCGGGACAGCACTCTTTCTGTTGCTTTTTTAAATAATTGTCATAAATAGAAAAAAACAAGGATAGCCTACAGGAACTTTTTTTGTGAATTATATTCTGTTTCAGAAATGTGCTTTTATTGTAGGCTAATATCTGTAAAAAAAAAACAAAACAAAAAAACAGTGGTCTGTTATGCTTAATAACAAAATGTATGCCAGCTTCACTTGCTCCCGTTTATGCACCAGCTGCAAATGCTAAAAACAATAAACAGCGCTAGTTTTTTTATGAACAATCATGAATTAAAAAAGCTAAGTCAGTCTTTGTTTGTATTGCATGTTCACTTTTAATACAACGAAACAGCCTAGGTCTTCCATTCCTCACAAACTCCTGTGGTCGACTGTGACGTCAACTCGTGTGGCCGACTGTGACGTCAACTCGGGTGGCCGACTGTGACGTCAACTCGTGTGGCCGACTGTGACGTCAACTCGGGTTGCCGACTGTGACGTCAACTGTCGACTGTGACGTCATAATGATCGTGAGTATATAAACAGTGCAGCGGATTTATTCTTCTTGTAGCGAGTTGGCGATTGTGTGAAAAATTACTATATATACATTTAAATTATGTGCATCTGAGTTGTGCATATTAGTAGGGAAATTGATACAAAATATTGATTATTCAAATTCCCTTTCTCTTTCTTTTATAGTGTTTCACAGATATAAATTGCAAGAAGTATTGTTCACTTCTAGTTCATTTTCGAGTATGTCAACCATGCCCACCATTTTTGAGAGTGCAGAGCAGTCCTCATCAACTGAATTGTCAGATGAGCTCACTACGGCCCTTGCTGCGGGGCGGTGGTGGGCGATAATGGAAGTTTCAGACCCCATATCTGAGTATCCTGACTATGAGGACCTCATCTCAGACCAGTGGTGGGAAACAGTGGAGGAAGGAGAAACATCATGCCCCACATCCCTGGTCTTCAGTGATGCATCTGAGAAGGCTCATTCCCAGCACTCGGGCTTCTCAGATCGGAAATATGAGGAGGGAGAACTGAAGACCACGAAGCAGTGGAGGCAGCAGAACTCTCCCAGTGCTAAAAAAGAGGACCTCACCTCATCCCTGGTCTTCAGTGAAGCATCTGAGAAGGGAGAACTGAAGACCACAAAGCAGTGGAGGCAGCAGAACTCTCCCAGTGCTAAAAAAGAGGACCTCACCTCATCCCTGGTCTTCAGTGAAGCATCTGAGAAGGGAGAACTGAAGACCACGAAGCAGTGGAGGCAGCAGAACTCTCCCAGTGCTAAAAAAGAGGACCTCACCTCATCCCTGGTCTTCAGTGAAGCATCTGAGAAGGGAGAACTGAAGACCACGAAGCAGTGGAGGCAGCAGAACTCTCCCAGTGCTAAAAAAGAGGACCTCACCTCATCCCTGGTCTTCAGTGAAGCATCTGAGAAGGGAAAACTGAAGACCACGAAGCAGTGGAGGCAGCAGAACTCTCCCAGTGCTAAAAAAGAGGACCTCACCTCATCCCTGGTCTTCTGTGAGGCATCTGAGAAGGGAGAACTGAAGACCACAAAGCAGTGGAGGCAGCAGAACTCTCCCAGTGCTAAAAAAGAGGACCTCACCTCATCCCTGGTCTTCAGTGAAGCATCTGAGAAGGGAGAACTGAAGACCACAAAGCAGTGGAGGCAGCAGAACTCTCCCAGTGCTAAAAAAGAGGACCTCACCTCATCCCTGGTCTTCAGTGAAGCATCTGAGAAGGGAAAACTGAAGACCACGAAGCAGTGGAGGCAGCAGAACTCTCCCAGTGCTAAAAAAGAGGACCTCACCTCATCCCTGGTCTTCGGTGTTACATTGGAGAAAGCTCAGCACTCAGCACCTGTGCCTGCTGCATCTCCAAAGGGAGCACCTGTGCCTGCTGCGTGCCCAAAGGGAGCACCTGTGCCCATAGGGTCCCAAAAAAGAGGAAAACTCAGGATCCCTGAATATTTGACTAAACATCTGAAAAAGGCCGCTTTAGAAACACCCATACCCATCCAGTCACTACAGAGGGCACCAGTGGCTTCCTCAAAGGTGCTCACATGCTCCTCACATGGAGCACCAATGCCAGACAAGATCTCAGAGAGGAGAAATCCTAAAAACCCTGAGCTGCTGAGGCAGCATTTGCAAAATGCACCAGTGCTTGTGTCTTCTGCAAACCTCAGGATCCCTAAGCAGCAGAGGCAGAAGAATATCCAAAAGGGAGTGTCTGGGCCTGCCAAGATCCCACAGAGAACACTTGCTCCACCGTGTTCCCCACAGCAACCACCCAGTTACTACCAAATTGACTATTCATGTAGCATATTTGCTAAATGTTGATGTGTCATTTCAAATATTTAATTGTAATTGTACATGCTTTATATGAATGCATGTACACATTAATAAAAGGTTTTCAAGTGGTGAGTGCCTCATCCAATAAAAAAATTGTCTAAGTTTCAATTCATTTTACCATTATTTGTTTTATTTTGCAGGTAATATTTTTTTCATTCAAAACATTGATATAAATGTATAATAAATATTAATATAAATATTTTTCATTAAGAGCTCAACTAAGAAATATTTGTTTTTGACATACTTTTTTCATCTAAAAAATATTGCCAGATTGTGTCCCATGTTGTCACTCCCAGTGGCTGAAAAGTTCATTAACATCTTTGTATTCTCTCGCATTGATTACTGCAATGCTTTGCTGGCCGGGGTCTCAAAAGCTACCCTTAATAAATTACAGTTGGTTCAAAATTCTGCCGCTCGAATCCTGTCTGGAAACAGGACAAGGGATCATATCACTCCTTGGAATCTTTACACTGGCTCCCTGTCAGACTCCGTGTTGGTTTTAAAATCCTTATGCTTACTAATAAGGCTTTGCATGGACTGTCACCTCATTATCTCTCTGAGCTTTTAACCCCTTACACACCAGCACGTGATCTCCGCTCCTCGGAAGCTGGCCTTTTAATTGTTCTGCTTACTCGTTTTAAGTCCACGGGTGATGGGGCTTTTTCTTCAATTGCTCCAAAACTTTGGAATTCCCTGCCAGCTGAGATTAGGCAAGCTGAATACTTTAGTGTTTCTAAATCATCCCTTAAAACTTATTTGTTTAGGCTATCTTTTATATGATTGTTTGTAATTGCCATATTATTATTATTATTATTATTATTATTATTTATCAGACTTTTGATAGTATGTTTTTATTTGGTATTTTATTTTTTATCTGTTTTTTTTTTTCATTGTATGTTTTATCTTGTTTCTATTCTTGTGAAGCGCTTTGAGATGCTACTTTAAAGGCGCTATAGAAAATAAAGTTTATTATTATTTAATGCTAATTATAAAATTATGTGCAGCCTTATGTGCAGTTTGTGTTTGCATACAGTTTGTTATTTGAGTGTTGGTTATTATATCTAAAAATAAATAGCAACTGAATTTAGGCTGGTAGTTTGGGCTCTGTTGTTAACCTTTAATATATAGTAATGTGCCTAAAGTAAGGGCTACCTATAGTTACAGCACTAGCAGAGTTCTTTTTTCTTTTCTTTTCTTTTCTTTTCTTTTCTTTTCTTTTCTTTTCTTTTCTATCCTTAAGAAACTTTTGATAAAAATGTAAAGATAGAGACACAATTTGTTCAATAAACCATTTAACCACAAATTCACATTACATAAACCCCTATTCACATTCCATGCTGCATTCCTTTCAAGCTGACAGTCATAGATGGCTTTGGAAATCTAAAAACTGTGAACCAACATTCTCTTGTTAAATTTTCAAATGAAATAATACTAAATAATACTCATAATAAAAAATGAGTGAAAAATAGCGGGTGGTCTTATATTCAGGCCAATACGGTATTAGCTGGCCTGAATATAAGAATATACGGTATTAGACTGCGGGCTGTATCGATTCCTTATTCTTTTCCTAAATTCTTTTCCAGGTGTCGGAGAAGGAAGAGGCTGAAAAAAATCTTCAGCAAGAAAGCATGGCAATCTTCGTCATCAGAGATGCACAAGCTGTACCCACAAACATTGGCATCATACTTGAGGGACAAGAGGTTCTGAGCGACTTGCTGTCTGTCGCAAATGCTGTTGCCATTCTCCTGGGCCTTCTTTATGCCTTCAGTCTGGAATATCCCAAGACATTTGAATATATCCAGAAAGTCATCATGGAGCTGGACCCAAAAGGCATGACCAACAAAGTCAAGAGGCTCTATGACCAGCTCTACAATAGAGCTTAATTCAGGGTTCCCACACATCCCAGTTTACTCCCGTAAATGATGTCATGTTTGAGTGGCTGGCTATGGTTCGGCGTTCTACGCAATGCTACGTGCTGCAGCGTTCTGAAAGCTGCCAGTTTACACCAATGAGATGAAATGGGACGGGTTCAACAATGGGTTTTTTTACAGTTGGATATCATTTGTAGCATCATAAAATACAATGAGGACAGAGATAGTGAGATACTGACTACAGCTGCATTTCTAGTAGTGATTCATGAAACTGAGAAATTGTCACATTTCCCTAATTCACTGCATTGTTCTCGGTTAAGGCTGTTGTTTTCTAAGGTCAATGTTTGCCAGCTCTTAGAAGTTGAAAATCTGACACTTGAGCACTGAAATTGTGGATGTGTGGAAGTAATGTATAATAAGTTAATAAATATCGATGTAATGAAAATTATTTGTCTTTTTTTATTAGATTTTGGACAAGATTAAATATTAAGTAATGTTCCTTAATGGGATACATGTTTTATTAAATCCATATCTTTTTGTTTGTTTAAAATAAATCATTTCTATTACCTTGTATTTTTTAAAATGAGAAATAATTGTATAATTAAATCTATATCTATTTGATTGGAGAAAACAAATAATATCTAATACACATTTCTTAAATTAATTGACTTTCTTCAACAAGAAAAATATACTTTGTGCCAAGTTTTATAAAATAGTTTTCATAGACATAAAAAATATTGATTAGGGCAAGTTATTTATTTTTCATTGGCTCAAGTTATAAAATATAGATGTGAACCATTACCCTTACATTTTTTACTTGGATGAATGAAAAATGTTTTTCAGTGTATAAAAAAAGAATATATATATATATATATAGCCTATATATATATATATATATATATATATATAATTTTATGGTCAGAAAAAAAATCCCAGAATATAAAAGAATGATGTATTCAACAGAAAAATAGCAGTATTCATTTAATAATTGATAAACGTTAGCATTAAAACGTTATTCTTACTTGTTAGTGGAACGTTTTAAAAACGTTACTAAATTAAAACAAATATTAGTAATTACAAATTAGTCAT
Organism: Leuciscus idus; assembly: GCA_021554675.1. Taxonomy (NCBI): domain Eukaryota; kingdom Metazoa; phylum Chordata; class Actinopteri; order Cypriniformes; family Leuciscidae; genus Leuciscus; species Leuciscus idus. The sequence continues at coordinate 26,187,609 of CM038642.1, forward strand.
ACAGCTTTTATCTTCTGCAAAACAACTTCAGAAACATAATTTGTATATACAGTGACACAATGCACTGAAAACACTATTTTTTTTTGGTTAAAATATTAGTTAAAATATTATTATTAGTTTAGAAAAAAATCCCAGATATAAAATAATTATTTATTCAACAGGAAAAAATTCAAAAACTACAGTCAATTATAAATTTGGTTTTACCTTTAAAATAATAAAGTAATAAGTAAATAAAAATTACAACTAGTACAACTTTTAATAACTTTTGCAATTACAGTCAAAGAGAAAACAGGGAATGTGTTATATCCATAGACAGTAGTTTTATCTGATCATTCCCCATATCCCTACGTTTAATAAGATGGGCGTGGTTTTGCAGCGCACGGCACAGCCCGTCAATCAAACACAGCGACACAAGACGTCGGAAGCTGCGTTCACACTACACGCGACAAAGCGACACGATACCATTCATTTCAATGGGGAGCGGGCGACTTCCGGCGACACGCGCGGTCGCGACCGTTGGCGACTGGTTGGGCGTGTCTGGCGACACGAGAAAGTTGAGAAATGTTTAACTAAATGCAAATGAAGAGCGACTTTCGCGAGCGACAACCAATAGGAGTGGAGGCTGGAGCGCACGTCATCATCCTTCTCCGCTCAGCCCCTCGCCTCGGAGACGCAAGATGGCAGCTTTTAGGGAAGTTGGTTGAATTTTGCGTGTTGTATGAAAATACTTGTATCAGTGCTAATTAACGTTAACTTAGTTTTGCAGTTTGCTTGAACTGTCTGTAACGTAAACTGCTCCTGCAGTCCACAGAGCAGTTAACGTTACAACACTACACAAATATGTAGTTAAAACTGAAGAATAAACGCGAAATTACATTGATGTCTTTATTTAGATTCACCTTTTCCAGTGTCCTTGTTCTCTTTTTCAATATAGCTAAACTGATTTTGATTTGAACGCGTTCTTGAGATTCAAAAGTGAATCGGCTAACGTTAGCTCAATTAGCTTAGCTATGGCCCAGGCATTTTCCCCTCCAGTTATCTGTTTAATGTGTCAAGTTCGTCATATTGAAATCTGTAACTTATTTGTAATTTTATCTTGTAAGTTGTCCACAGTGTTTGCAGTTTTACAGGTTATAACAAGCTCCTATGTGACATTTAAAAAAGGAAGGATATCCCCATTTGATATTTGGATCGAGCACTTGACAACAGTAATATGGACCCTTTTCACAGACTGTAATCACACGTTTTAACAACCATCAGTATCGTAAATTGTGCTAATTTATAATGTACAGTGTATGAATGGAAAGCCATATTTTCAATTCCTCCAGGCAGCTATTTTTGGGAAAGTATTACGTTATCTATTTGAATTGGGGAATACTGAAATCTCAAAAACTGCTTAAACTCAGTTAAATAACATATTTCACTGAGAACAACACTGTTTGCCTCTCTTGCTCAAATTGCGTGAAAATTTTTATTTTTGGCTTGGTGCAGTTGTAGGCGCGAGTTTCTATGGTAACCGGCGCCTCTGGTGTTGCAGTGATGCAGAGCCGTTGAAAGAGAGTTGCTACAACTTTGATCTCGTGGTTCATGTAGCTCTCAATTGTGCGCAACAACTGCTCTCAATCTTTTTAAATGGTTTAAGCAGGATATACAGCAGTTTCATTATATTCGCAGCAATTTCTGCTAAATATTAACGCATAATATTCATTGATTACAACGAGGACCACATTAACTGGGGCATTTTATTCTGGGGAATGATGGAGAGACAACATTAATGTTTTTCTTGAGTTTAACCCTCATGTTTTCCTATATGATAATGGGGTCACACACTCATACTCCTCAAGTGACCAAACACCTTAAGTGTACCTTTTCATCAATTCAATAAATGTATATTTTGTACATACAGATTTGACTCACTTTTGACACCAGCCTCAAGCGGCCAGTCAACGAATTGCAGTTTAACTCACTTCCGTGTTGGTTTCAAGAGAGAGACGGGGAGGTTGCCGCTTGGGAACAAGGTGAAACAAGTGCACTCTGTGAGGTCTTAGGAGACACAGAAGCTCCCTTTGGGATATTCTGCTGTCCCTGCTGCTCCCTCTGCTTCTGCCTCTGCTGCTTAGGGATCCTGAGGCTTTCTCTCAGTTTTGGGGAATCTGCAGGCACAAGTGATCCTTGTGAAGTCCCCGAATGCACAAGCGCACCTTTTGGGATCCTTGAGGGCGTATCTGCTCCAGGAGCCCCAGAGGGCACTGCCACTGCCTGTGGATTCCTGGCAGGCACTGTTGCTCCCTGTGGGGTCCTGGCATGCTCAGACAGTCCCACTGGGGTCCTGTCAGGGAAAGGTTTATTGGCTTGGGGCTTCTGCTGCTGCAGCTCCTTCCCCAGTAGCTCAGAGATCAGATTTCTCTTCTCTGAAACCCTGTCAGGGACAGGTGATCCCTGTGCACAACAGACAGGCTTCTGCTGCAGCATCTCCTGCTTCAGTGGCTACAGGATCTTTAGTTTTCCCCTCTTTGCTGTCTTGTCAGGCACGGGTGCTCCTTGAAGAGAAGACGCTTGAGGCCTCTGCTGCAGCAGCTCCAGTCTTAAAGGCTCAGGAATCTTTAGCTTTTGCATCTTTGTGATTTTGTCAGGCAGTGTTCCCTGAAGTGAAGCTTGAGGCTTCAGTTGCAGTAGCTCTCGTCTCAGTGGCTCAGGGACCTCTAGTTTTTCCCTCTTTGATGTCTTGTCAGGAATGGGTGCTCCTTGAGGAGAAGAAGCTTGAGGCCTCTGCAGCAGCAGCTCCCCTCTCAGAGGCTCAGGGATCTTTAGCTTTGGCCTCTTTGATATGTTGTCAGTCAGTGTTCCCTGAAGAGAAGGAGCTTGAGGCTTCTGCTGCTGTCAGAATATTTAGCTTTCGCCTGTCTGGGACCTTTTCTGGCATGGGTGCTCCACGTGGGAAACATGCGAGCACCTTTGGGGCAGGCACAGGTGGTCTCTGTAGAGACTTGGGCACAGGTGCTCCATGTGGTAACCCAGTAGGCACAAGTGCTCCCTGTGGGGACTCGGCAGCCACTGGTGCTTCCTGTGGCTTTTTCTGCCTCCACTTTCTCTGCTGTTCCGTGGTTTTTAGTGTTTTATCTGAGTTCAGGGCCTTCTCAGATGCATCCTTGAAGGCCAGGGATGAGGTGAGGTTCAACTTCTTAGAACTGGCATACACGGTTGATTCCTGTTGGGACCTGGTGGGCACAGGTGCTCCCTCTGCCTTTTTCTGCTTCGTGGACTTCAGGGATGTGGGGCATGGAGTTTCTCCTGCTTCCACTGTTCCCCACCACAGCCCTGAGGTGAGGTCCCCATACTCAGGCTCCTCAGAGATGGGATGTGAAATCTCCATTATTGCCCACCATTCCCCTGCAGCAAGGGCCATGGTGAGCTCATCTGAGAGTTCAGGACATAAGGACTGCTCTGTACTCTCAGGAAAACCGATGGGAAAGTTTGACATACTCATATTTATTTTGGATTTGATGATGATCTAAAGAACTAAACAAAACTGCCTTTGTGCAATCTATTCACTATCTATCTCTATCTATAAAAAGAAAGACAGAGAAATGGAAGAGATGAGTTGAGTAAACATATATGGAAAAAATACTCGAAACATTTTTTTTTCGACAGTGTATGCCCATAGCTGTCCATCAGAAGAGACAAGGGAGTCCAGTCCAAGAGCCTCCTTAAAATCTATTCAAAATGAACAATTAAGCTGAAAAAGTTAAGTTATATTTTTGTCAATTTAACTACTAATGTGGACAACTAAGATGCATGTAATGTAAAATATATATATTTTTGGTAGTCAAGGTAAATTTTATTTACTGCATGAATAGAAGAGGATGACAGCAATAAAGGCTCCATTAAATAAACCAATGAGAATAAATATTCAAATGGACATTAGTCTGTCCAAAATGGCCATTAAAGGCATAAGGAGGCTAAATTAAAATTACCTCATTTTGCATATGTAATCAGTTACAGTCAGAGATACAGAGATAACCATTAAGGCCGATCAGCTTTCATTATCAGTTCAATGTGTCATCAGATCTGCTATTGGTTGGTCAAAGAATATAAAGGATCTCAAAGCAAGAGAGATTGAAAGACAGGTCCATATAAGAATTGATCATATTAAAGGAGTGGTGGAGTTCCTCGCAAAGACAAGATAAAGTCTATGGAGCTCTCCATTTATGAATTTTAAAATAGTCACAGTCTGTATTTGTTGATTTAATGTGTTGTGTTGATTGAGAGAATGTGTCATTAAATATCAAGAATATAGGAGGATATCATCTGTGTATGGGAGCCAATGAACAAATAGCTAACGTTATATTAAAAACATCAAACCCAATTTACATTTTAGCATCCCCCAAATGTTCCACACAAATTACGACTGTATAGCATGCCTATTCATGTAGCTGCATCGAGTAAATAACATTCTATTGTTTAAGTAGTTTCTAATCCGAGTAAAACAAATATTAAAATTCAAATCTCCAAACCCTGAATAAAAAGCATCACGGTCATTCACCGACTCACTACAAAATGCAAGATCCCTCTACGATACGAACGTTCTACAGATCACTATGACATCACAATGGAGCACGGCGCTCAATAAACTCAAGTGTTTGTGAGTGACGGGAAATCTAGGCTGTTTCGTTGGATTAAAACTGGACATGCAATACAAATACAAAGAGTGACTAAGCATATTTAATCCATGATTGTTCATAAACATCTGTTTTATCCTTGTACTGAAGTTTATGACATTTTTTTTTTTTTCAGGTGCATGTGGTATGCTGAATAATTCTCAAAATTAACAGCTTCTTATGTTATATATATTTTTTCCTTTTGATAGAGATTATTTTCTAATTTATATTTGATGTATGATTATTTTATTTTCATTACTGTTTTAATCTAAATGCTTGTTGCAAATATTTTGGGTTGTATAATAAGCTACGCGTTGCTTCAAATTAATACAATTTATCATTGTAGCTGGAGAAGGATGTGTGTGATTGGTTATACGTGCATGTTCGCATCATGCTACTTTATTATTATCGTTATTATAAACGAACTTTATTATGAACAATGCACAGGACAATAGGTACAGAGAACACTACAAATACTGTGCAACCTGCACAACAAAAAAAGACATGTAGACCAGAGGATAATAACATATTAATTAATATATAGAAGGGGAAAATTAAAAATTATGCAGTTCCTTCAGGAGATGAAATGTTCTTGTAGCCTTCATATTTTGCATGTTTTCTATTGTTTTGTAATATGATTTAAAGTCCAGATGAAATACATTAAAGCAAGGTTGTGAATTAGACCATTTACATTTGTGAATATGGTATTTTCCAAAGATAATAAACAGTTGAATAACAAAAATAAAATTTTTGGACAAACCACATAAATCAAAGTATAATATGACATCAAAAATATTGATTCTGATGTTTACATTCAATTTTGTGATTATAAATTCTTCCAAATCAGACCAAAATTTTTTGTGTACATACAGTGATAAAATAAATGAAAAATAGTCTCCCTATTTGATTGGCAAAAGACACAAGACTCTTCTATGTTTATTTTAAATCTTCTTAGCGTATCTTTAACTGGATAAATTTGATGTAAAATTTTAAATGAAACTTCTTTTATTTTATTATTAATACAGTATTTATAAATAGTAGTATTAGCCTTTTTCCAATTTAAATCACACATGGTTGAATACCAAAAAAACTTTGCAGCAGGTGGAACCGAGCACGAAATTTGATTTCTAATATATTTATTGGTGTATTCTTTCTTTGTAATGTCTGTATCTCCAATAAAAATTCTATTAAATTCAGCACTAATATCTGTGAATGATATGTGTTTTAGAATTTGAAGTGAACCTGTAGGGATTGCATTAAATACAACTGCGTATTCTTTTGGTGTCACTGGGAAGTTAAAGTTCTGAAGAAATTCTGAATATGACATGAGCAAACCATCTTTGTTCAGTAACTGTCCTAACAGAATTCCTCTATCAAACCATGGCCGACAAAACAGAGACTTCTTTTTATAAAGGATTTCTTTGTTATTCCAAATAAAGTATCTATGTGGACTAAAGTTATGTTTATAGATCAATATCCAAGATAGAAGGGCTTGTTTGTGGAAGTCAGCTAATTTCTAGGAAATTTTATCAATAGAAAAATTACATTTCAGTAGAAAATGTATACCACCAAGAGTATTGAACAAATATAAGCGTTCCAGATGCTGTCAGGGCTTTTCAAGAATTCTATAATCCATTTAATTTTAAAAGGATTATTTATAGTATGAAAATCCAGCACTTCCAGACCACCTACATCCTGTGATAACATCTTTTTTGAGATAATGGTTTTTTTTCCTCCATATATAATCATACAGTATTTTATCCAATTCTTTAATTGTATTTTTTGGGATATCTAGCGATAAGGCAACATATACAGAGCGTGATATACCTTCTGCCTTTGATATTAAGACCCTGCCAAATAGAGACAAGTCTCTCATTAAAGGGATAGTTCACTTTGAAATAAAATTTTGGTATGTTTTAGCTTACCTCAAGGGCATCCAAGATGTAGGTGTCTTTTTTTCCACAGTAGTTTCAATTTTGATATTTTTAGGTCAAACCGTCCTTGTCTGTCAGTCATATAATGCAGGTCGATGGTCACTGTCTCAAAGAGCATGCACAGAGTCCAAATTAAAACAATTCCCCATCGTCCAAATTAAACAATTCCCCATCGTAAGTACACATTGATGGCCTAAGACACGAAACGAGCGGTTTGTGTGAGAAAACGAACAGTATTTATATCGTTTTTACCTCTTGTACACAGCCACGTCCAAGTGATCTGAGAGCGCGGGCGGGTATAGATATATACAATAGAAGTCGCCTTGTCTACGGCAGTTCATTGGAACGAAACTATAGCCAAGGCGACATCTAGTGTATATATCTATACCCGCCCGCGCTCTCAGATCACTTGGACATGGCTGTGTTCAAGAGGTAAAAAACGATATAAATACTGTTCGTTTTCTCACACAAACCGCTCGTTTCGTGTCTTAGGCCATCAATGTGTACTTACGATGGGGAATTGTTTAATTTGGACGATGGGGAATTGTTTTAATTTGGACTCTGTGCATGCTCTTTGAGGTGGTGACCATTGACCTGCATTATATGACTGACAGACAAGAACGGTTTGACCTAAAAATATCAAAATTGAAACTACTGCGGAAAAAAAGACACCTACATCTTGGATGCCCTTGATTTCCTAGAAATTAAGCCTTGTCTAATGCCACGTGATATACTAAATCTTTCTGATGTGCCTGTTTTCAGTTTAACAGAACTAGAGCACCCATTATATAAGGTTTGAATTGCCTTATGAAAATAGTTACCAAAACCAAAAAAGGAAATAGATTTTAATATAAAATTATGCTCGATGATGTCAAAAGCTTTATAAAAGTCAATGAATAGTATGAAGCTATCATTCGGAAGGAGGTCACTGTAATCTATCATGTCTATAATTAAACGTATGTTATTGCTTATGTGTCTTTTGGGCATAAAGCCAGATTGTTCTTCATCTATAATTTGGTTCAGGCTATGTTTAAGTCTTTTGGCAAAAATTAAAGCAAATAACTTTGCATCATTGTTAAGTAAACTAATGGGTCTCCAGTTTTCAATGAGTAACTTATTCTTATTTGGTTTGGGAATTAAAGTAATCACGCCCTGTTTCATAGTCGGAGGAAGTTCACCTTTTTCAATGGCTTCTTCAAACACAGATAGCAGGAAAGGAGAAAGTTTGTCATTAAATACTTTAGAAAATTCCCCTGTTAAGCCATCATTACCGGGTGTTTTATTGTCTTTTAAAAGTTTAACACATTCCACCAGTTCAGGTAAGGAAATTCTTCCATCACAAATCTCTCTAAATTCTTCATTTATTTTCTTAGCATTTGTGGAGATGTTATTTAAAAAAAGAATCTATGCCAGAACCTGTGGAAGCGGATGAGTATAAGTCCTGATAAAAGCTAGCAACATGTTTTGAGATTACCTTATGATTATTGGTAATACTTCCATTGACTGACAAATTACTTATTGTATTATATTCAGCATTTCTCCTTTCTAATCCAAAAAAAGTACTTTGTATTTTTCTCTCCTTTTTCAATCCATTTACATCTGGATCTAACAAAGGCGCCTTTAGTTTTTTCTATGTTTATGTCGTGTAGTTTACTTTGTAATAAAATCAGATTTTCTTTCTCATGGTCATTAAGATTACCGTTAGATTTTATTTGTAAATTGAATATTGCTTTAATGACTTGTGATTCATTTTCTCTTTTTTGCTTTGCTAAATACTTCCCTTTTTTAATAGCCATCTTGCGAATTTCAAATTTTGTTAGTTCCCAATTTTGTCCATAGTTACCAGAATTACAGGCTTGTTTCCAAAATTTTTCAATGATCCTACTAATTTCTAGTTTAAAATCTAAGTTGTTAAGTAATGAATTGTTAAGTTTCCAGTAACTGGAAGTATTATTCTGAGAAAAACAATTGTTCAAGTAAATTTTAATAAGTAAGTTTATGGTCAGTTATACGGCTGGTTCTATCATCACATCTTTGACCTTATCTTCAAGGTCATTGGAGATGAGCCAAAAATGCGTGACTGCAAAGACAGACTTCTATTGCTCCAAGTATACATTCTCTGCAATTTGTTCCTTTCACGCCAAATATCCATAAGTCCTAGACGCAAACATGTATTTTTAAGTTCACAATTTATGTTTGCAGGTTTTGGAGGCCATCTATCCAAGTTATCATCAAATACTGTATTAAAATCACCTCCCCATAAAACCTTAGCGTCTGAAAATTTCAAATTAAGTTGACAAATTCTTGCCTCCACATTTTTAAAGAGAGTCTGATTTCTAATTTTGTCATTGGCATAAATATTAACCATTATGAATGGTTTCTGCTCCAATTCACATCCTAAAATAATTAATCTTCCTGAAACGTCTTTTTCACTATGTAGAATTTGACCCTTAAAGTTTCCTTTTAAAATAGCCACGCCTGATGATCGATTATTTCCATTCGAAAACCATATTTCACTCCCCCATTGGTTCTTCCAAAAAGATTAATCTGCTGCACATGCATGAGTTTCTTGAGTAAAATAAAAGTCTGCATTTTTAGCTCTGCAGTACAAAAAAAAAGCTTTCCTTCTATTAAATCTCTTAAGCCTCTGGCATTGACAGAACAAACATAAAGAGACATCAAGTAAGAAAACAAAACAAAAGTACTAGTTTAACTTTAGTGTTTTCTATAGGCAACAGGTTTCTTGCATAACTAAATGAAACTTTTGCATAAACCAACCTCTTTTCACATTTGGGTTAAATAAACCTATTACACTTGGGAATTATTTATCAAACTCTAAAGTCCCCGTAAAACTTTCCTTTATCACGATAAAAGGATAAAGCTGAAAAACTTTATAAACAAAATGTAAACATTTTCAGAACTAACTACCTGTTATACAGTAGGCCTACATCTAGGTTGGACGTATTTCTCTGCCATCGATGAACGCTCTCGCCCCGCTGAAATAAGCGGCTTTGCCTTCTTTTCTGGCTTGGTCCACCGCGGGCCACAGTCGACTCCTTGCTTCCTTGTCTGCGGCTGTGAGATCCTCCTTGAAGCGTAAGCCTTGAGTTTGCAGAAAGGGACTCTGCCTGGCGTGTTTCCAAATGAGATCCCTCGCCGTTGAAGTAAATCTGATGATGATCGGCCGTGGATTACCCAGTGAGTATCGGTTGGAATAAAATAGCAGACAGACTGAACTGCATCAATATGCTCTTTTTTTTACCTGACAGACTTAAATTCTTTAGACATGATAATCCTTACATTTACACTAGCTTACATTTTAAGAGAAAGAACATTATATGAATAGATTACTTGGTTATTTTGTTAGCACCGCTGTGTGCATCTGTCCCATCGGTCCGTGTTGTGCATGTCAGATAAAATCAGTCATAATCAATAAATGTTATTTCTTATGTTTTTTATTTATTTATTTTTGATTAATACTTATTTATTTTTTATCAATACTTATTTATTTATCCTTATTAATTTTGTTTCAAGTACAGTTTCTGAATGTTATTTACATATAAAAACACTTGATCATGATTAAGTGTCGTATTTAATGGAAACGTATTTTTACTGTTAGTTAAGTGACTTCTGCTCGCGTATTTGAAGGCTGATATTGGATGAGGGTAAAGGTCATAATTATGCGACTACGCATTACTTTACGGAGAGTTTACGACTTAGCTACGTTCTATCTTGCGAACAAATGGTGCAATGGAATAAAGTACAGAGTTAGTTACAAAATTGTTAGTAGTTACTAAGCCTCTAGTGTGGACTTTACGTTCCAATTTAAGAAAGAACTTAAGAACGGCTGGTGCAAGCCTACCCTGATCCGTAGGGTTTAATATGGTGTTGGCCCACCCTTTGCTGCTACAACAGCTTCAACTATTCTGGGAAGGCTTTCCACAAGAACTAGTGTTGTGTTTATGGGAATTTTTGACCATTCTTCTTGAAGCGCATTTGTGAGATCAGGCACTGATGTTGGACGAGAAGGCCTCGCAGTCTCCGCTCTAATTCATCCCAAAGGTGTTCAATCAGGTTGAGGTCAGGACTCTGTACAGGCCAGTCAACTCACTCATCCATGTCTTTATGAACCTTGCTTTGTGCACTGGTGCACAGTCATGTTGGAACAGGAAGGGGCCATCCACAAAGTTGGGAGCATGTAATTGTCCAAAATGTCTTGGTATGCTGAAGCATTAAGAGTTCCTAAGGGGCCAAGCTCAACCCCTCAAACAACCCCTCCACAAAACTTTACACTAGGCAGAATGCAGTCAGGCAAGTACTGTTCTCCTGGCAACCGCCAAACCCAGACTCGTTCATTGGATTGCCAGACAGAGAAAAGTGATTCGTCACTCCAGAGAACACACCTCCATTGCTCTAGAGTCAAGTGGCGGTGTGCTTTACACCACTGCATCTGACGCTTTACATTGCACTTGGTGATGTAAGGCTTGGATGCAGCTGCTCAGCCATGGAAACCCATTCCATGAAGCTCTATACAAACTGTTCTTGAGCTGCTGGAACAGAAGTCTCAAGCCTCTTTAGTACGTAATTGTATAATGTGCATGTATAATGTTAATGTTTATTTTAAAAAAGGCAAATAGTGAAATATTTCTATAAATAAATATACATACACTTATTTTTCATTTCTTACATTTTTAAAAGCTTTAAACACATTATAGCCTATTGCACACCTAAATTATCTTCAAAGTCTCGATTTACATTCTTTTTTTTCTTTTTTATAGATGGGCAACAACTAAAAAAAAAAAAAAAAAAAGATATAACGGCATGTTAAAAGATCTGAAATGGCAAACCGTAATTAATGTAAATAATATATTTAGTAATTAGAATATATTTTACCATTAAAGCCACGAGGTGGCGCTGTAATCATCTCATAGTAGCCTACTCATGGATCATATGCATAGATTATTTGACAAATAAATTAGTGGATATGTGTTGTAAAATGTGAAATAAACTGATTTGAACTAAACTGAAGAGTGAAGAATTGTTACTAGCCCACTGTTACTTGAAGAAAAAAAGAAGAATTTTTATTTTATTTTATTTTAGCCTCTTATTAAATCAGACGCCTATCCAGAGCCCTCTCTCTCTTTCTCCTGTGCATGTCTTTGATCACAGGTTTGGAAAAAGGCAGCTGTCGTGCTGCTCCCTCCCACAGAGCAGAACAAACGCTATATTCATCTGCCTCTGAAACTCCCCGGAGCAACTTCAGAACAGACGGAGGACAATAATATCATTAAATGCAGCTGGACGCAGACACGCACACCGTCTGATCTGTTCCACCGTCCGTTCTTACAATGTGGAAGATCTGCGGTGTCCTGATCGCCTGGGCTCTGCTGCTCATCCTGAATGTGCGAGCTCAGTCTCAAAACAGGTAAGTTTGTTCAGTCATGATGCGCGCGCACTGAATGCTCATGTATGATCACTAGCGACGCGGCGGATCTCACATACGAAACCGCTGTGCATGCATGTCAAAGTTTTATGATACATATAGGCTGTGTTGCGAAAATGAATGCTGCATCGATGCAGGTGTTTATTGTTCTTTCTCTTGTCTAGACAGACCTTCACGTGTGGTGGTAATATCACAGGAGAGTCGGGTGTTATCGGTAGTCAGGGTTATCCGGGCGTCTATCCGCCGAATACCAAATGTGTATGGAGAATTACTGTAAGTAACTGATTTATTATGTTTTCGGATAGCTGAAATGCCGACTGTAACTGACATGCGTCTCAAAGCTAATATAGTTAAACCATATTTGCATTTCCTGAAGAAAATATTAGTGCCCTGCAGCAGCAGCAGCAAAAAAAAAATAAATAAAATTTAATATCGCAGCGAAAATATAACAGTTGCCATGTTAAAGAGCCTATGGTTAAAACACGAATCAGAATTCACTATAGCAAAATGAACCAATCAGAATTAATTAGATTCGAATAACACTCTTATCGCCTTTGAATATCATACCTTTCTGTATAAAAAAGTAGGCTATAACTCAAATAAGTTTGAATATGCAGTATTCATGAAATAGTTTGCAAACAATCAGTTTAAGTCATTGTTAATATCTGTAACCTTTCATTTGCAAGTCACGTGACCTTTTCACTTGTTTCTGCCACATAATAAACAAATAAAAAGTGAATTGTGACTTTTTATCTCACAATTCTAAACTTTTTTTCTCAGAAAAGGGAGTTCCCACAATTGCGACCTCACAACACAGGACAAATAATAATAATAATAATAATAATAATAATAATTCAGGATTGTGTGATATAAACACACAATTCTGTCTTTTTTCCCTCTCAATTGCAAGTTTATATCTTGCAGTTCTGACTTTATTTCTCGCAGTTAGATATAAACTCAGAATTGTGAGGTATAAACCTGGAATTGTGAGAAATGAAGTCAGAATTGTGAGATATAAGCTTGTAATTGCAAGAAAAACAATCAGAGATTGTTTAGGAGATAAAAATGTGCAAATACCATTCTTATTTTATTTTTATTCCGTGGTAGAAACAAGCTTCCATAATAATCAGTGGGTCAAGTAATGGCGAAGAATACAAAAACACATGAACAGAGAAACCAAGAAAACAAAGTTGTTACATAGCAGGTAAACAGAAAACACTTTACAGATCTCAAGTTAGCATAGAACCAACATCTAACATTTGTGGAGATTTACATGTTTTTAATCCACAATCCATCAGTTTGTCCAGGAATGTATCCATACACACATAAATAGCATAGGTATCTACAGAACTTCATTGAATACAGTGCATGCTGTGATGAACATTGTTCAGTAATTACAAAGTTTGCATTTTAGACAATCTTTAACAAGTCAGTTTTTTCAGATTTTTTAAATTTAATCTTAAAAAGTTATAAACAACAAAAACAGATAGCCAAACAGCTGAGGCTGAATTGATCAATGTCCATGTTTGAATATGTCTGTATGTTTAGTGTTTTGTGGGTTAATAATACAAAAAAGAAGTAAAATGTAGTTCTGCATTGCATGTACTGTAATGATGATGCAATAGAAAGTCGTGGCAAGACTCAGTGTGTGTCTGGTTGTGATCTCCATCTGGTTTGGCTGCTGGCCACATTACATCCTTGTGGCAACTCCAGACTCATTCTAGCATTTTATTGCATTGCCGTCATTGCATATAAGAGACTTAATTGGTGACCACTCTGACCAAGGGAGATTGTCTACTTTATTTAAAAAATCTTAATTAGGGCAGAACCTGATTTCCATGTTGCTGCAGATAAAAAACTAAAAACTAAAAAAAAAATATAAAAATGAAATAAATTATATATATATATATATATATATATATATATATACAGCTTATTAGTTTGCATTTCACTGTTTTTATTCTTTTTGAGAGATGCTGAATCTGTTTTTGTGCAAGTGAGATGAGTAAATGCATGTTCACATTTAGCCTAGAACTACAATAACCATCATGTTCACACAGCGCACACAACGCCTCAATACTTATGATTTCTCTCAAAATGAGGACAGGAGAGCTGTCAGCCATTAAATGGGAAAACAAAGTAACTTGCGTTACATTTTAAGCCATGAACCAAACCAATCATGAGATGCATCACAACATTACAAACTTAGTCATTTGAAAAATGCTGAGAAATTACAAAAAAGTATTTAAAACATTTTTTGAGTTAAAATTTCAAAATTTCTTCCGACACTGCAACAGTCATACTATGCCGTCACTCTGCAGCATCTTTTAAAAAAAACCTAATTCAAAATATAATATTTCCAAAATGTTAAAAGAAAATATACAATCTACTCCCCTTTAATGCAATCCTGCAACGTAACATATCTCTTTTCTATTGAATGTTTTCACGTGATACATATTCGCAGGGCTGAGTTCACCAAACTTGAACTTTGGAACACAGCAAAATTTGTATAAACTTGCGTATGAATGGAAGTCAGTGGAATGAAAAGTGGCGTGTGATCACCCCTTTAATATCACAGTGAAATCATTTTTTTTTTTTTTTATGGAATATTGCAGAATTTATTATAAATGATTTATCCTGATTGACAAAATCAAGTCCCGCCTTTCATGTTTTCTTGTTTGAGAAGCAGTTTCACTCGGATATACGTCACAAAAGAGAAGAATAGGCTATCACAACTTCTATCTCATGCCAACCCCATGAAGCACTGAAAATGACGTATTTAAATAAAAAATGTTAGTACAATATAAACGGATGACTTTAAGTGTAAAGTAGTGTTGAGCTATTTAAAATGTGTGTATCAGATATCTTTAGAACAGAAGTGCATTTGGTCACATTTTAGTTTAGGGTCCAATTCTCACTATTAACTAACTAATAACTACGACTTTTGCCTCAATAAACTCCTAATTATTGCTTATTAATAGTTAATAAGGTAGTTGTTAAGTTTAGGTATTAAGTAGGATTAAGGGTTGTAGAATATGGTCATGCAGAATAAGGCATTAATATGTGCTTTATAAGTACTAGTAATAAGCCAATATCCTAGTATTATGCATGCCAATAAGCAACTAGTTAATAATGAGAACTGGACCCTAAACTAAAGTGTTGCCTATCCTTCTTATGGGTCTCAATTTGACGTCTGCTTCTTGCAGGTTCCAGAGGGCAAAGTGGTCGTCCTCTCATTTCGTTTTCTTGACTTAGAGAGTGACAACCTGTGCCGATATGATTATGTGGATGTTTATAGTGGCCACGGCAATGGACAGCGTCTCGGCCGCTTCTGTGGGACGTTCAGGCCGGGAGCCCTCGTTTCCACAAGCAACAAGATGCTCATACAGATGATGTCTGATGCCAATACAGCTGGTAGTGGCTTCCTGGCTGTGTACTCTGCTGCCAACCCTAATGAACGGGGTAAGAACATCTTAAAAATGGACCATAAATTTGGCAGCTAATAAGATGTTTTGCTCTGTTCAACTCAGTAAGCCAAAATAGTTTATTAGGTGTTTTAAAGGAATAGTTCCCCCCAAAATGAAAATTCTGTCATCATTTACTCACCCTCATGTCTTTCCAAACTTATAAGACTTTTGAAACACAAATAAAGATATTTTAAAGGAAATCTGAGATATTTCTGTCCCTCCATTGAAAGTCTATTCACCCAAAACTCTGGTTGAAAGCATTCATAAAGAGATCATATAAAAAAATCCATGTGAATCGAGCGGTTTAATCCAAGTCTTCTGAAGAGGCATGATCACTTTATATGATGAACAGATTTAATGTAGGCTTTTATTCACATAAACATTGATCAGCACTCAAATATGGTAAACATAAGCTCAATTGTACTTGATGCGTGAGAACAAACCTCATTGGTTCTTGTGGAAGTTCAGACGTGCTGCGTAACACGAGAATGAACCTCATTGGTTCTTGCGGAAGCTCAAACATGCTGCGTAACACGAGAATGAACCTCATTGGTTCTTGTTGAAGTTCAAACGTGCTGCGTAACACGAGAATGAACCTCATTGGTTCTTGCGGAAGCTCAAACATGCTGCGTAACACGAGAATGAACCTCATTGGTTCTTGCGGAAGCTCAAACGTGCTGCGTAACACGAGAATGAACCTCATTGGTTCTTGTTGAAGTTCAAACGTGCTGCGTAACACGAGAATGAACCTCATTGGTTCTTGCGGAAGCTCAAACATGCTGCGTAACACGAGAACAAACCTCATTGGTTCTTGTTGAAGTTCAAACGTGCTGCGTAACACGAGAATGAACCTCATTGGTTCTTGCGGAAGCTCAAACATGCTGCGTAACATGAGAATGAACCTCATTGGTTCTTACATGCTTAACTCACATGGATTTATTTGACTATCTCTTTATGAACTTTTTGAAACGTCAGAGTTTTGGGTAAATCTCTCAGATTTCATTAAAGATGAACAAAAGTCTTTTGAGTTTGGAACGACATGAGGGTGAATAAATTATGACAGAAATTTCATTTTTGGGTGAACTAACCCTTTAAGGTTTAGTTCAACAGTTTGTTTGTTTTTTGTTTTTGATTGTAATTTGGTGTTTATATACAATCATACTGCCCAGCTCTTCCAAAATATGATCCATGTTTCTGTCCATAAACTCAGATGCTATTACGCTTGGATTGTGTTTATGTGGGCAAAGGTCATCTTTAATGAGCAGTTAAGAGCTATTTAACATCTGACAGCTCCTAGAGAAGTCAGAGGTCAGTATAACGCTAGCTGGAGAAAAGAAATGGATCTTTAATGCCCCAATATAAACCGTTTCCGTTCAGTAAATCACCGAAAGACCTTGTCGATTTACACAAAAGTAAGAAAAACCTGGTTTTACTTTGACTAGTTAAAGAAAATGGGATTTTCTCTGCAGGGTCTGACAGTTGATTTAGAACACTCCGGAGGAAGCTGGAGAACATTGCTGTGTATTTCATGGCATGATGTGGAATTTCTCACAGACGTTTTCCCAGTGAATCAGTGATTGGTCAGACCTCCAGGGGCTGTCTTGCTCACTGAGTAACTGTATAAGTGACGAGACGTCTGCTTGGCTGAAGCAAGACAGCTGGAATGTTAATGATTTAGATTGTGTCTCTGTTTGTTTGTAGTTGACGGACAGCTGATGCGTGTTGGAAACAATGGAAGCTTGCTGTTAGAGCCACATGATTAATTGTTTCTCGATTCAAACACCCATGCAATCTTATTCCAAATACGATTCAGCTATGCCTATCAAACCTTTGACGCACACGATCACTGCAAACATTCAAATCTGTGTTTGTTGGCGCTGCCGCTGACCCAGCTAGAGAGCAGTAGTCATGTATAGGTATGAAACAGCTTCACAGTCTTTCCAACCACACAAGTATCACTATTTCTGTGTTACAGTAATTTTAATTATCACAGAAGTACTGGGATAAAAGTTTATAGTTCAGATATAAACACTAATGTCTAAAGTAGCATTCAAAATAGAAGAAAAAAACCCTTTTCTGTTTTGAAAGTAACTTGACACTTCGAATAAAGATAGTATAGATTACATCATTACATACTGGTGAATCGATACTGTCTTTATTTGAAGCTTCATGTTACTTTCAAAAGGTGTTTTACAGAGACTGTTAAAAACTTTAATTGAATCATTCATTTGAGAGGTTCATTAAAAATGTATGATTCATCCAGTAATGAAACATTGCATTTTTTTAATCAATAATACTTTTTTGTCAGAACCTCTAGTAAATGATATGTTATTTTGTTTAGCTGTCTATTCAGAATCGTAGGAGAATCGTGATCTCTGTAAAAATAAATAAATACTCAATTTATCCAGAATCGTGCAGCTCTTCTTGCAGTCATCACATCATGTTATCAGGTTTAAGGAATATTTCATTTTTCAATTTTTTCTATTTTCTAATTAAATTAATTAGAATCATACATTTTCATTAGATTCATTAAATTTCTTTACTGTAATACAGTGATTTGTTCTGTATAAAAACCGTTATACAAATTTTTCATTAAAGATACACTATGTAACTTTTGGCGCTCTAGCGGTTAATAAACAAAACTGCATGTGTCTTGTGGAAGAACATTGTAGCCTGAGCTAATTCTCTCTGTTTATGTATGGAAACTCCCTGTTAACAACGATGTTCTAAAAACGGAAAAGTTTTTCGCCAAAATGATGCCCGTTCACAGGGATCTGCGAGAAAGGCTAAAGAAACGCTGTATTCTGTTGCCAGGCCAGTCGTTGGCGTTGTCACTTTGTAAAGAAACTATGCGCCTATAGACTGAACACGTAATATGCACAAATTTCACAAAATGTCACAAATTTCACAAATCAGTGTTCAAAAGTTTGTGTTTTCAGGCCCCCAAAACGCCACTGTCGTGTAAATGAACGTCCAAAACGCATAAAAAGTTGTGTAAACGGCCCCTACAATAGTCTGAATATAAACACTTATTATAGGTGTATCGTAGGGATTCAGGATCAGACAAAAACATGGTTTGGAAGATGGATTTATGTACTCGCTCATTATATACATTTTGAACAAAAAAAAGTTACAAATTGTACCTTTAAAATTAGTGTACATTATTGTAAACCTGCAAATGGCTTACTTGTATTTGAATTTGTGACATGGACTTGTATTTCCTTGTGATCTTGGGGTGAAATATGATTGGACACATTTATGACGGGTCTAGTGACTTTCAATCTTTTTAGTATAGCATAGCAACCCAAAAATCCTGTTTAAAATGGCAGAGAGGTTTATAGTGCAATTTCATCATATTTTCTGGGTCAAAAATAGGCTTAGCACCTTTTAATATGCGCACCAAAATCAATACACACTGCTTTCGTTGGCATACAGTTCTAGAAGCATCAGCTTTGGATAAAGGGCTTTGGCAGCTGTGTTGAAGGATTAAGGCAGGAACTGCACGCTGGGACCAACAAGTCTGTAAACTCTCTCGTAATGACAAGACTGCAGGGAAGTACATTTTAGAGTCCGCCAATGATGGTGCTGTGCAATTATCTCATGCATTCCTTTTAATTAGGGGTGAACGACCTCACACTGGATGCTTGGTCTATGTTTAGCGTTTCTCTCGTGGAGTTTAGGAAACATTTCCTAAACGTCTGTCTGAATGGATGTTTACAGGGGATCAGTACTGTGGTGGGAGATTGATGAAGCCATCAGGAACCTTCAAGACCCCTAACTGGCCAGAGAAAGACTATCCTGCTGGAGTCACGTGTTCTTGGCATATAGTAGCACCCAAGAACCAGGTGGACTCATCATTATTTTATTTTTTATCCTTAACTTGGCTACAAAAACAATTAATGGATTTAACTGCACTGCAACATTTGTACGGAATTGATCTGGATAATGACTCTAAGGGTGTGTTCTCACTTGTACTTCAGTTCTCTTGGTTCTTCTTGGTCCAGACCAAAAAAAAAAAAAGAAAAAAAAAAAAAGAAAGGCATTTAGTTCTGGTTCGCTTGGCGTTCACACTGTCATTTTTAAGACCAAACCTAAATGTATGTTTTGCAATGGAACTTCCAAACCAATGCTGTGTGCTGGGCTAAACGTGCTTGTTGTATGCGTATACATATGATGATATTTCTTCTAACAGAAGAGCTTACAAAATAGGTAAAGGAGTCAAAACAGTGCCAGGAATGCAAGGAGACACAGCTCTGACACCTGTACCAAACTGTGGGCAACATAGCTTGAGACGAGACAAGAAAAACCATGTATGCCCGATCTGTCCTTTTTATGGTCGCATCTTGTGACATCACGACCAGTTTTTGTTTCGTTTAGATGTCTTTGGTCCATGTTGCCAAATAGATTAGTCTAACCGCACCAGAGTTTGTTTGGAATAGGACCGAGACCGATTTTTTCAGTAGTCTCAGTCCACTTGTTTGGTGCACACCAGGGTTCGGATGGCAGCATTCCCGCTTATTCAAATGAACCGCACTAACAGAGCAATCGCACTAGAGTTTGTTTTAATCAAAACCAAACCTGCCAAGTGTGAACACACCCTAACTTTGCAACATCGACACTGTTATTGAACTGAATTGAATTAACATTGAACTGACTTGAGCTGAATAATGACAATATTTTCTTCTTTATAGCTGCTTATAGCTGAATTGAAATTTTCACAATTGATGATCTTTGCAACTTTGACATTGAACTGAAATAAAACAACACTTAACTAAATTGAGCTGTATAAGGACACTATTTTCTTTTGTAGTGCGGTTTTATACCTGAAATTGAATTAGATTCATTATTAATTTTAACACATTAATACTTATTTTCCTGTTTATCACAGTGAAGCTGCTTTGAAACAATCTGTATTGTATAAAGTGCTATATAAATAAATGTGACTTGACTACAACCATGAATTATATCTCAAAATATAATTACTTTTCTAAGCTTTTAGACTTACGATTTTTACCTGGAGGATATTAAAATGGGTGAAAAAATCCCAGTTTTACAAGTAGCGTTGATTAAAAGTGTAATGCCATCATCATTATTTCAGATATTCCTTAATCGTGTGTTTCGCATTTAGCTTAAACATTTGTCCTTTTTCACAGATTATAGAGGTAAAATTTGAGAAGTTTGATGTGGAGCGGGACAACTATTGCCGTTACGATTATGTAGCAATTTTTAATGGTGGAGAAATCAACGACGCTAAACGAATTGGGAAATATTGTGGAGACAGTCCACCAGCGTATGTATCAATGCATCATATATATCATATCAAATGTATTACATCAGTCCTTTGCTCTATATTCAAGATATAAACATGCTGCTGTTAGCAATACTACTTTATTTGCACTTCACATTCTGTGTATCTCTCTGCTTTAGGCCTGTGTTCTCAGAGGGGAATCAGCTCTTCATTCAGTTCCTCTCAGATCTCAGTTTAACAGCGGATGGCTTTATTGGTCATTACAAATTTAGACCAAAGAAGTTTCCCTCCACAACCGTTCCACCAACCACAACAGCACCACCCACTACCACTAGACCTATACGTAAGTATTCTCCGTAATCATACTGCATGTAGGTGGAGAGTTTAATGTTAGCCTACATTATAGGTGTTGACTTACAGTTAAAGAGGTCATATTATGCCCTTTTACAAAGTCTTGATTTAGTTTTTGAGGTCTACTAGAATAGGTTCATGCTCAAATCTTTCAAATATTTTAAATTGTTGCAGCACCTCTCTTCCCAGTCTGTCAGTAACGCTTTAGTTTAAATTTTGTTTAGTTTAATTTAGTTCTGGTCTCTAGGAAGTCCCTACTTCTGAAAAGTGCAATGTGCTCTGATTGGTCGGCTAGACCAGTGTGTTGTGATTGGTCAACTTCTTCGAGCGTTTTTCAGAAATGTCACACCCCTTACCATAATCACGAGTTTCAATGCACTACCAAAGCCCGTCTACGGAAAGCCTGTTCACTCCAACGCCCTATTAAGTCCTATTGGTTGTAGTTCCAATCAGAGTTCCACTGGGGGCGCTCGCCATGAGTGCAAAATGAATGGGAGTCAATGGGGCTAGACGGCTAAATTTGTCTCTTTCACCCGATTGCCGTTGAGACATCTCAGATTAGATTGTAGGTTTTGCAAGTTCAACATGGGTTATAGGTCGAAAGTTGAATGAACGAGTACTTATGTCCTTTCGATTTCTTACAGGTTGAGTTGTTGTTGCCCATAACACGCTAGCATTCTGCTAATGAACGCTGATTGGTCAGTGAAGGACTGATTACGACCAGAGATACCACTTGATGGCATTGTGGCATCCGAAGCGGGACCAGAAACAAACAAAACAAAAACTCATCTAGCACGTGTATTTACCTGTGTCAGCAGTGTTGTGTGTTTACCTGTGTCAGCTGTGTTGTGTGTTTACCTGTGTCAGCTGTGTTGCCGATGCCTCGAGCGAAAAGAAAGTGCAGAGCGCGAAAGCATCAGTGACTGAAGGATTGCCGTGAAGCAGTATCTCTGGTCGTACGATGTGTATGACGTCATTGACATTTTGAAACACTTTTTAAAGCAAAAAAGTGACTCTAAAAAATCTAACACCAAGCAATGTGTAATTTCTTTGCATCTCCTTTCGAATACAACATTCAAATTACTAGACAAAAAATTATATCCTGAGAAAAGTGGATTTTGAGGGGTATAGCGCCATAGACCTCCATTCATTCTGCACTCGTCCTGTGAGCGCCCTCATATGGAACCAGAGTGGAACTGCAACCGGAAGTTTATTGAGTGGCACTTCTCCCCTCATTAGACTTTCTCTGGCTCTACTTACACAACTCAACCAGGCCTCGCCCCCTTTATTTTACGTATGCTTTGGGTGGGAATTATTTAAATGAAGAATATTGTCAAGACTACAATGGAGACGTTTCAGGGAGTTCAGAAACAGTGTGCACTGATATCAGGGTTGGGGAGTAACGGAATACATGTAACGGCGTTATGTAATCAGGATACAAAAATCCAGTAGCTGTAATCCGTTACAGTTACGTCAAAAAACATAGTAATCAGATTATAGTTACATTTTGAAAATATTTGGAATATTTGGAAAGCATTTTGGAATACTTTCAGGATTACAATGGATTCATTTAAAACTAAATAAATAAGTATTTTGGCATAATAACACTATATTAAGCGCTGCTTGATTATACAGTAGTTCCTGGTTCTGTTGCCAGTAATGACTCACGTGTGCCACGCGCTGGTGCATGTGCAAATAACAGCTTTCTACAATCTCCTCAGACGCAGATTGAATCACTGCTGCTAGTAGAAACGATGCTGCCTGCGGGTAAAATCGCTTTTAATTCATGGAAATTCCGCTGCTATTTTGTAGAAATTAGGAGAGTAGCTTTTTTAGTACCCAAAATGTCCTTTCTTAATCTTTTCTCGCGTAACGGGATGTTCGCTGTCTAGGTAACGTAGGGGAACTCCCACTGCCAACGCCCCAAGTTCAGTCAGGCAAATTAAGAAAGATCACGGCTTTAGTCAACATGTAGGCCTATTTTAAAATAAACTAATAAGTAGATTGTGTAAAAAAAATTAAATGTTGTGTTTTTATTTTTTAGTTAAAAATAAAAACAAAATAATCTGTAATACCATACATTAGCCACTAGATGTCTGTATAGCCCTTTACATAAATATATATTCAGGCCTGTGTGTATATTTTGCAAATATTGTACACTGGACCAAATTCTTAATAAATAAAAAAACAATTGTAATTTTTTTATTTATTTTTTTATATTTCTTCTTGCTTGACTTTATTTATATACGTGACCTTGAAGTAATCCAAAAGTAATCAGTTACATTACTTTCATATTATAGTACTTGGATTATTTTACTGAATACTTTTTTTATGAAGTAATTTGTAACTGTAAGTAACGGAATACATTTTTAAAGTAACCCTCCCAAGCCTGACTGATATTGAGAATAACTCCCTTTGTAGACCTTTTTCATGCTTAAACAGCAACATTACACACTAAAGAAAGTTGAAAACGTTTAAAAAACTTAATAGGTCCTATTTAAAAGTCAATGACTACTCATTAAACATCCCTACTCAAAAGACCAACCTGGATTTACCTGCTGCCATGTTAACTGTTTCAGCCATTCCGGTTTTCCGCAAGATGAAACTAGTCACATTAGAAATGAATGAATTAGCTTTCTAGCACCTTATGAAACTGCAGTCATATAAGGCAACATGTAATCGCATTGTACATCTGCTACATACACGTGTTCAGTCCATTAGATGAAGATGTAGTGGAAAGTAAATGATGCAAGATCACTCAATGCAAGCCTGCCAATGAGAGATGGAACAAAAAGGACAATTCCTGACACTGTGCATTTGATCATGTTGCTGGCAAAATCACTCTTAATCAGTATTTGTGTCATGTTTTCCAGTAAAAGTAATATTAAATAAAAAATTTGCTTCTGAAGCAAAATTGCACTGGATTAAGACTTTTTCAGAAAATGTAAATCTGACCACAGTTGCTCTTCATTATTTGTCTTTGGCTAGGGGAAACAAAAGGGAAATTAATACTTGAAGCTAAACTGTGTTTTATTTTTATTTTTATTTTTTTATAAAGGCTCTTATTTTTAACTTTCTATTTTTTTAAGAGTCCTGAAAACAATTGATTAGGGTTTGCACAAAAATATTAAGCAGCACAACTGTTTTCAACATTGATAATAAGAAGAAATGCTTCTTAAACACCATGTCAGCATATTAGAATGATTTCTGAAGGATCATGTGATACTGAAGACTTGAGTAATGATGCTGAAAATTTAGATTTTCCATCACAGAAATAAATGTCAGTTGAAAACTATTCAAATAGAAAAAAAGTTACTTTAAAGTATAATTAAATTTAACATTATTACTGTTTTTACTGTATTTGTGATCAAATAAATGCAGCCTTGGTGAGCGTAATAGACTTATTTAAAAAATCTTACAAAATCTTACAACCCCTAACCTTTGTGAGCTTATGGGGGGCCAAACAGGAAATAATTCTATGTAAATCCGAATATATAGTTAAAACTCTGAATATATAGTTGTAAATCCTGAATATATAAATGTAACCCTGAATATATAGTTATAACTCTGAATATATAAATGTAAATTCTGAATATATAAATCTAAATCTGAATATATAAATGTAAATCTGAATATATAAATGTAAATCCCGAATATAATATATAGTTATAACTCTGAATATATAAATGTAAATCCTGAATATATAGTTATAACTCTGAATATATAGTTGTAAATCCTGAATATATAAATGTAACCCTGAATATATAGTTATAACTCTGAATATATAAATGTAAATCCTGAATATAGTTATAACTCTGAATATATAAATGTAAATCCTGAATATATAGTTATAACTCTGAATATATAAATGTAAATCTGAATATATAAATGTAAATCCCGAATATATAGTTAAAACTCTGAATATATAAATTTAATCCTGAATATATAGTTATAACTCTGAATATATAAATGTAAATCCGGAATATATAGTTATAACTCTGAATATATAAATGTAAATCCGGAATATATAGTTATAACTCTGAATATATAAATGTAAATCCTGAATATATAGTTAAAACTCTGAATATATAAATGTAAATCCTGAATATATAGTTATAACTCTGAATATATAAATGTACATTTATATATTCAGAGTTATAACTATATATTATATTCGGGATTTACATTTATATATTCAGATTTACATTTATATATTCAGAGTTATAACTATATATTCAGAGTTATAACTATATATTCAGGGTTACATTTATATATTCAGAGTTATAACTATATATTCAGGGTTACATTTATATATTCAGGATTTGCAACTATATATTCAGAGTTATAACTATATATTCAGGATTTACATTTATATATTCAGAGTTATAACTATATATTATATTCAGGATTTACATTTATATATTCAGATTTACATTTATATATTCAGAATTTACATTTATATATTCAGAGTTATAACTATATATTCAGGGTTACATTTATATATTCAGGATTTACAACTATATATTCAGAGTTTAAACTATATATTCGGATTTACATAGAGTTATTTCCTGTTTGGCCCCCCATATTATATATATATATATATATATATATTTCCTAACATTTCCAAAATTTGCCATTTGTACACAATCTGTGAATTATGTGAAAAGCATTTAAACATTGTTAAATTATTTTAAATAGAGCTGGGAGTACAACACTGCTACAATACTAAAAATGTACTTATATTATTTAATGCATATCATTTAATCTAAATTGAATTACTTAAATTGTTTAATTTAATTAAGTTAATATATAATCGACAGACAGGACATTCAGGCTAATTTCCATCCTTTTGTTCTTCGATATTGGCTTTGATATCCAATTTCCGGAGCTTGAACCTAACCCACACTTTCTCACTTTTTTTACGCATGTACTAAAAGACAAACTCCGCTGGCTCAGAGTCAGCATGCTACAGTAAAACTTCTTGAAGTTTTTTTTTGCTATCTCTGCTCTCCTCTCCAGCTTTGAAGTACTCTGCAGCGCTGTGTCAACAGAAATGCAAACGGAAAGGAACCCCTGAGAGCCACTACTGTTCCAGCAACTTTGGTAAGAGCAGCACTCTGCAGTTGATACTAACTTTTTTGCTGACACATGAAGACAAACACGCACAAGCGCAAAGTGAGGTGGGAATTTGTAGGTGGGGGGCATCAGAATAAGTGGAAACAAGCAGTGATTATTCACATTTAGTCTATAATCTTGTACTCTTCACAAGGTGCATGTTTTTATGGCTCTTTTTCAGCATGCTATCTTTGGCCTGCTGGTTTGTGTCAACGTGTTTCAAAAGATTCCTTGAGCATTTTTTGCCCTCAGCACAGTGGATTTGTGTGTGGGATACAGTGCTCTAGTGTAAATAGACTGCAGTGGACTGTGGATAAACCGCTGGTAAATGGGAGTGTTGATTCAGTCGAGCTCTTTGACCGCAGTCGCTGCCCCTGGAACAGGTCTGCAATGTTCATGTCCAGGAGCTAGTAGATATTTCATTATGATTTCTGCTGTTTACTTGGATTTGCATATGGGGAAATTCTGTGGTTGGTGGAGACCAGAGTCATGATGAGAAACAAGACCTGAATGTGAACGAAGGTGGAAAATTACATGCACATCAAGTCATATTGCTTTAATCACACCCTTTATGTACTGTGGGAATGGATAAACACAAGTTTATGAAAATAAATGTTCAAATAATGGGCCTAAGCCATATTTAACATATCCTAATTTTACCATTTTTAAACTACTACTTCTACTATTTGGTCTATCAGGAGGAGTTGATTTTGAAGTTTATTTGAAGTACTAAAAACAATGTTGGCGTAATGCATTATAAGTTATGTAATCAGATTACTTTTTTCAAGTAACTACTAAAGTAATGCACTACTTTTAACTTTACAATAAAATATCTGAGTTACATGTTCAAATAAGTAATGGAAGTTACATTGTTTTCCCATGTGTTGACTGACACCTCTCCTGTCCCCATTTTGAAAGAAATTGTGAGTACATAATAATAATAATTTCTCAAAATGAATAAAAACTGTAATAATTAAATGTTAACACAAATATACTTTGTATTACATCTCCCTTTATTGACCAATGTCTTAAATACTGCTGACCTTCAATGATCCAATTCAGCCATACTAACAAGCAAATATGACTTTTGATAATCTGTTTTTCATTTTCATTTGTTTTTTTTTGCTGAAATAAAGAGCGTTGAACTTTCTTCTCCTGCATTTGGTGTGAAAGGGTCTTTACACTCGCCAAAAATAGAACTTAGCGGCACTGCAGGGGGTCCGCCAATTAATGTTTGAAAACAAGTTCAGCCCAGATGAGGAAAAATAACACAAAATAACAACATACAAAGTAACTAACTAAAAAAAGTAAAAAATATTGTTATTAAGTAACACAACATTATAACATTACTTTTAAAAGTAACTTTCCCCAACACTGCTAAGAAAAAAGAAAAAAAAAGAAAGAAAAGCCCCCAAATGAAGATAATTCAATCACATTCGAATTAGTGGTCTCTAACGTGTTGTTTTTATCTTTTTGACATTTTAGTGATCACTGGAACCGTTATTACCGCTGTAACGCGAGAAGGTAGCATGTACGCCACCATCTCCATAATCAATGTCTACAAGGAAGGTAACCTTGCTATCCAGCAGGCTGGCAAAACCATGAGCACAAAGATTGTCATCCTTTGCAAGAAGTGCCCCTACGTCAGACGAGGTGAGTGCCTGCCTCAGCTTGTTGTAAACAGTAACACCTAAGCCCAACGTATACTAGTGTACGTGCACAGTTATATGCAAAGCCTTTCAAAGTAGTATCCATTTGACGCATGCGCATTACGATTTGCACTACCCTTCTGGTCTACAGGAGATCACCTGAAAAATATCTGCCCAAGAGTTATAACCCATATACACATCTTTTTAATATTTTAGGCTAGAGTTGTACAATTGCTGCTCAACACGCTGCAAATGAGGAAAACATGCAAATAGAAAAAACACCAGCAAATTAAGAAAACATCTTCATTTTAACAGCAAATGTGCTGCAAATGCTCACAATGCAATCAAATACAGAAACGCGCACAAATACAGAAATTTGCATGTGTTTTCTTCAGTTGTAGCACGTTGAGCTCTCTCGGCCACCGTACTGTTGACACATTGTGGACGATTGAATTATTGCAAAAAAACAAATAAACATTTCAGTGCATGTGCGACCTGTGCGTACAAAGTGTGTGCAGTGTACTGTGTTGATGATAAAATTCACGTCACACGCACTGTACACAGACCCTAGAGAATGTGTAAAAAGTGAAGTATACTTTGGGGTTAATGTGCTAGACAGTTTTATCTTCCACAGACATCAGCTAAAACACATTAATGTTACCTCTCATATTGAATAAGTAGTTATGTTCCTGTTAGTAATGCTTGTTTGCTTCTCGGTGTGTAAAAATAAAGGAATATTTCAGGTTGTTTTCCACAAACTATAATCATTTCCAACAGGCATGCTATTGAACTAACTGTGAGCTTAATTTTTTTGTAAGATAAAAAATATTAAGCCTAAAAAAACTAAAGTATGAACTTAAAAACTGTTCCCTTTTCAAGCAGCTAGTTTCTCTTTAAAGTGCATTCAGTAGTTTGGTGTTTATTACAGTGTTCCTCATCAGCTGCCGCTGCTCTGTAGATTAGGGCTGGACCCAAATATTCAAATATTCGTTCGGTGGGTTGGTATTCGATTCGAAAATTTGACATTCGAATATTCGTTTTTTTTGTTAGTTTTTTTGCACACCTGGGGTCCCCCGCAAAACGGTTCTCATTCGCGCTTGAATAAGACCGGCGACACACTGGCTGTCAGGTTGGTTAACAGGTTGGAGTTTGCACACTGCCTGCGTGAGACGCGTCTCGAGCCACGCGGAAAACGCGTGCATGCTAGAAATAGAACAGATGCCTAAAAGTGTTCCAGCAATGGGAGTGTTTTCTGGCTAGAGCGCAGAACAGCGGAGTATGGACCGAAGTGCATGCCTGAGCTTGTGTTTTGGGTTAAGCTGCGTTGCTTTGACATTGTGGAAAATAGAATAATAGAAAGAAAATGTATTAGCCTTTTTACCCGTTATTATCAATCTAAATTAATCTCGTTTTTTAAATTTTACTTCATTTCGTTTTTCTTTATTTAAATTTCGTTTTTCTTTATTTAAATCTACCCTTTACTGTGTCAGTAATTTGTTAGTCAGAAAAATATTAGACTACCTTAAAAGTATTGCTTAATTTAACAGACCTGTGTGTGTGCGTTTTATATGCGCCGCTTCCCGCTCGCGCTGTCTTGTAGTTTACTAAAAGTTTATTAATTCTGAATGTGTCGCGTCTCGCGTGTCCATCTATATTGCACCAAACCAGACTGGGTAATTTTTCTTCCTCGCCTGCTCAGCTCTCCCGTGGAGTGCCGCAGGGTTCAATTCTCGCGCCCATTCTTTTTTCCCTGTATTTACTTTCTCTGGGCTCCATTTTCAGAAAGCATGGTGTATCATTTTACTGCTATGCAGATGATACCCAAATTTATTTACCTCTGAAACGCAACAAACATGCTGCTCTGAAATCTCTTTTTGCATGCCTAGATGAAGAGAAATTGTGTTTTCTCAAAATGTCTTATTTCTGAATTAATCGAAAACCGAGGTTATAGGCTTTGGCCTCCTTTTACTTCATCATGCATTAAGAACTTAGGTGTTTTCTGGGATAAGAACCTCAAATTTGAAAAACTATAATGCGGTGAAATCAATGCGGTGATTAGTTCTTTTCAGCTACGTCTTCTCTCTAAGATTTAAATCCTCTCTCTCTGAGAAAAATCGCTCGTCTCCAGTTAGTACAAAATACCACTGCAAAGTTCCTCAAAAGAAAACGTAAATTTGATCACGTTTCTCCAATTTCGAAATCACTGCATTGGCTACCTGTGCATTTTAGAATTGAGTTTAAAATTATTCTCTTTGTTTTTAAATCCTTAAATAATCTGGCACCGAGCTATTTGTCTGAGCTACTATGTCCATACAATCCCACACGAAATCTGAGGTCTGGTGATAAGAGACTTTTATCTTTCCTCAGATCACGATTAAAGCATAGAGGAGATAGAGCCTTTGCTATTGCTGGCCCTAGGCTGCGGAATAGCCTTCCGGTTTACATCAGATCGGCACTGTCTTTAACTGTTTTTAAATCTTCTCTTAAAACCTATTTTTTTTTCTTTGGCTTTTAATTCATTGTGAGCTTCTGTCATGAATGTGTGGTTTGCCCTTGTCTCTTTATCTTGTGTTTTGTTCAGCACTTTGGTCAGCCATGTTTGCTGTTTTTAAATGTGCTATATAAATAAAAACAAACTTGAAACTTGATAGCGACCGTGACCAACAAGTCAACAAGTGACAAAGTAATACCAATAATGGCACTTGTCCATAAAACTGAAAAGTCGTATCACTTTTTAGGTAACAAGAGTCCAATCGAGCCACGAGTTCATTCATCAAATCTTCATTATCAACAGGTGACAGCATCTTTTATATCTTGTATGGAGAAAGGAGCATTTGAATTGCGCTTATGTTTGTTTCGAGTTACTTGCGCAACCCATGTTCTCTGAATAGGGAACAAGATGCTGCATAGCGATGCCGAAATGGGGTGGTTCTGATTGTCTGAACCCCAATAGAATCACACCAATTTATTGGCTGATGGAGTGGGCGCCACCTCAGCACAGCTACGTCACTCACTCTTGATGTAGTGAACCTGCATCAGCATCTCGTTCCCTATTCAGACCACTCATTTACCACTGAGCTGACCAATTCTCCAAATACACCTGACTAGGAGATAGGGGTGTCCAGTAGGAAGAATTTCTCCTTTTCACGAATCTCAGTGAGATTCAACCAAAAATGCCATCATACCCCCAACCACATGTGCACTGTGCTTAGTCGCACACAGCGGCAGGTCAGTAGCTCTACGGAGCTTCTTGACCGCTTCCGGTGACAGGCCCCCGCCCTTGTCCATTTCATTAAGGAGGTCCATTTGGTAGGCCTGAAGAATGACCAAGGCATTAAGCGCCATATCTGCCTGGCCAGCAACCATGTAGGATTTGGAAGTGGTCCTACAGGGCTTAGAAGGGAGCTTAGACTTTCAAGATGGAGTGGAAGTGGGGGTTTTTTTATGCAACGTCTGTGCCTGAGGCATGAACTCGCTGGAAACCGCTGCACCCGAAACACTACAGGTGGAGGGGTTGGCTAGTAGGCTTTCAATGTTGAGCCTCTCAGTAGCATTGTTAGCACGTCTATGGGCTCAGTGTAGGTCGCACTTCCTAGCCGCTAGGTGGGAGAGCGTCGGCCGCAGGCCCAAAATCCTCAGAATCAGATGCTGCGGTGAATAAAACATCCTCCGCGTACCTCTGAACTGGGGCATAAATCATTTAGTTTTTCATAGCCTAGCGCTCGACATTCCCGAGCCTCGGAATCATGAATGGCCTCAGCCGCTTCATTGCCAAAGAATGACGGGTGAGAGCGGTTGAATCCTTCTCAATGCAAACAAGCAAGCCTCACGTCGGTTAGCTTTTATGTTTAAAATTCTCACAAAACCTACAGTTAGAAGTGCCATAAATAGCCTCGCGAGCATGCGACAGGCTTACCCTGCAAGTCGTTGCTTGCAATGAAGCGAAAGCACTGTGACTGGCAATGACGCAGATCCATTGTGCTCACAGAGAGGAGAACAAAGCAAGTTCCATTTTATGCGGTCGCTGAAGCACAAAGAGAGAATATCCTAAACAAAATCGTTTAACTAGCGCGGGCCAGATAAACCGCTTCTTCTGAAGAAGAAAATATGAGGAGCAGATGGCTTGTTCACTATATCAAAAATGAGCGACGTATCGGTGCTGAGGCGGCACCCACGCCATCAACCAATAAACTGGTGTGATTCGATTCAGATTCAGACAATCAGCACCGCCCCAAGGGTGTTTCCCATTTCGTCATCTCTGTCTCTAATTTACCGAAAGCGAAACCACACATGATAATCCGCAACACATGGTAGACGCGCGTTTATGCAGAGCAGCGCAGCGGTCTCACACTGTATGACGTGAAAACTATTTGTCCAGTCTGTTTCCATTCACACAGCGACGTTTTTTTCAAGAATACGATTGTGAAAATTTACAGCTGTGAGTTTGGTTATAGAAGATTTTAACTCCCGTAAATAACTGTACCATGTGTGAACGTAACTGTATCAAAGGGATAGTTCACACAAAATCTGAGAGCTTTCGGTCCCTCCACTGACAGCCTATGTAACTACCACTTTCAAGCCCCATAAAGGTAGTAAAGACATCATTAAAGTAATCCATGTGACTTCAGTGGTTTAACCTCAGTTTTATGAAGTGACTTGAGTGCTTTGTTTGTGCAAAAAAACACAATTTACCATTTTATTAACAAAATATTAATCTTCAATGCGCGTTCAATAGAGGTCCACGACGCATGCGTCTTGAGTTGATGCGATAGCGGCAGTGCGTGAAGGTGTGTTGGAGATTTCTTTCTGGGGCTTGAAAGTAGTAGTTACGTAGGCAGAAAATGAAGGGACATGGCCTAAAACTCACTAGTATCAGTGTAATTTCCATAAAACTCAGGAGAAGATCATGCTGATCCACATCGATAGATGGCAGCGCAGCATTTAACACCATGGTATTGTACTTAAAGTACTCAAAGAACAGCAATGCTAATGATAGCTAAATAACTACTGAATGCACCTTTAAATAAACAGTTCAGACAAAAACTGAACTTTACTACACCTAGAAGAGGTGAGTTATGGAAATGTTAACTTTTTTGTAAAAAATAACCAAATGCGAGTTTGGAACAACAAGGGAGTAAAAAATGGCAAAAAAAAAGTTTAGTAATGATGATTTTTCATGACGAAATCTCACTGTCATATGTTTATACAGTATATAAACATATGGAGTGGATAGAGCGAGTGAGGCCCCAGAGAAAAGCTGATCCAAAGCCCCCCCTGAATGTCTCTGCCGTTCCGTCACTGCATTCAGGTTTTATTTGTGTGGTGTCGCTAGGTTTGAACTACATCTTCATGGGCCAGGCAGATGAGGAGGGCCGTGGAATGATCGCCCCCCATCATTTCATCATGGCTTTCAAGGCCAAGAACCAGAGGGCATTTAACATGCTGAAGAACAAACGCTGCTGAGCTTTTATGGAAAATCTTTGGTCTTGAAATCCACTCATGGGTGTGTGATGTCTTCATATTTGCCCTGCATGTCCCAACTTCCTTCATCGCCCTCTTCTGAGGAGGCCGAGGACTGTTGAAGCACGTGGCACACACCTGGTTGGGCTCTCTTGGTTCCTACTTCTCTTCTTACT
This sequence comes from Leuciscus idus, assembly GCA_021554675.1. NCBI lineage: Eukaryota > Metazoa > Chordata > Actinopteri > Cypriniformes > Leuciscidae > Leuciscus > Leuciscus idus. The sequence continues at coordinate 26,221,110 of CM038642.1, forward strand.
GTTGTGATGAGCATCAAAATGACAGCAAGAGCAAAAGTAATAAGACATGTCAAGAATACTGGAATGTAAAGAGCAAGATTATGGTGTTTTGAATGGCACAGTTTACAAGATATTTGTAGATTTGTGATCCAATAACAAAGTTAGAGGAGCTAAAAGGCAATAAATTAGTAGCACATCTTTGCTGTTTTTGAAATCATGCTGGATAATATTTAAATATTTTCAAAGAAACCTATTCCTAGAGGTGAATGTTAAGTTATAAATTATTTGTTTTATGAGAGGAAAAATAAAGTTCATTATCAGTTAAATCTCAGATATTGTCTTCCTGTTTTTATTTAGTATTTTTTATTTGTATTTTTGTAAATTAAATGCATTATTTTCCAGAATCAGATTTGTTTCAAGGAAGTTTTCAGATTGAAAATATTTAGGTAGTCCACATTTTCATGTCAGGACATCTGTTTCTAAAATTGCCTAGGGCTCATAGTGCTTGACTGTGAAGGGTACTATTCTAACGTTTAACTCCTTAGTAAACTATTAAAAGGGCCATATTCTATAATTGTGCAACATTCTTTTTTTTCTCCCCTAATAAAGTTGCTCAATATTTATTGTGCCAGAAACAGCTGTGACCATTTTACATACTCTCTCTGATCATTAGAATTAAGTAGACTGTCACTGTGAAATGAGTAACAATGTCCCATAAATGAATAATGAACAGGTGTTGCCATGTAAATGTGGGTACATTTCTGAATGACCTGCTTTTTTGCTGCCAATTAGCTAGAAAAGTAAAGTTTTTTTCAACCTTGAAAGCCTTGCCTTCAGTTTACTCATAGATTGAATGACACTCAGTCATAAATAGACAATATCTATGGGATCTTTGCCTGTCTGCAACAAGAAAACCTTTAGTTAATTAGGAAATGAACCCTGAGTCAGAACAGGGTGAAAGAGTTACACCGTGTGTCTACACCGGATACGACCGTTGAGGCCATTGGAGAGGATTTATGAATGGCAGTGAAGCGATGCAACTGATGCTGTTAGGTCACGTGACAGTAACATGCCGGATGCAATAAGTCATTTGAATTTAATTTATACTACCCATATTCATACCATATAGAACAAACTTTTTTAATGGTCGTGAAGTAAGTTTAAATTCAAATGTAGTACCTACTCAGACAGTATGCGATTTCAGGAACACTGTGGGTCGTCAAGAGTAGGTTTGAAGAATACCATACCATACGTTTAAACACTGAGAACGCTGAAACACTTACTAAGAACTTAAGCAAGTTCAATAGAAAATGTTTCTCTATAATAAATGTTATTTATTTGAAAAGAATGACACTTTTAGAAAACAAGTAGGATGCAAGAATATTACACAAGTTATGGTTCTGGAGGCTGTAGAATAAACAGAGCTTAATAGAATTCCAGTAGAGTCCCAGGACTTTTTCTTCCTTACATCTTCCTTACACGTCACCTTACATCTTCCAAAGAAAAAGAAGAAGAGCATTGCTGAACATGCTAGGTCACTTTTACTAAATGGTCATGGCTTAGCTTCTGGGGTAGAACATGGCATATTTGGAAGTGCGGAAGCCCAAAAGGTCCCTCATTTCATTCCGGAACTTGGATAGGTCCTGCCGCAGATCGTTGAGGTTCTCTACCGTGGCCTGGTCAGTGCTCTGCATCTTCTGCCTTGTGGAGGTCAGGTAACGGTGCACTAGACAGCAAATAATCTTCTGGTAGTTCTGGTCTCTTTTATGCTTTAGGTTCTTCCATTCCTGGAAGCAAAAAGTTATTGATTCATTGGTAGGCTGACGTTAAGGAATAATATTCTAGAGCTCACCCCTTTTTCACTAAAATGGTGCAAGACCCGGTTCTCAGCCAATGTTCAGGCAAACCTGTTTCGAAGTGGCCCAGTGTTTCCACAGAAATGAATGGTAACAATGGATTATGACGCTACATGTTGTTTATGTGACTACATAACCAAAAAACAAATATGGCATGGCACGTGTTTGTGAATGCCTTGGGGGGCCCAATCCTGCTCCTGGAGGGCCAACATCCTGCAGAGTTTTGCTCCAACCTGCTCCAACACACCTGCCTGGAACTTCTAGCACTTCTAAAGACCTTGATTACCAGGCTCATTTAGGGTTGGAGCTAAACTCTACAGAATAGTCCCTCCAGAAGCATGAATTAGGCACCCCTGGTTTATGCAACAGCGGCAGATCTGCGTTATGCTGTTCACAGTACCGAGAATGACTCTTGCATACCAACAGGTCTCAAACTCTTAGTTTTCTTTTTTTTTAATTCCTACTCGAGAGACATAGAAACTGAACCCACGGGTTTACTGTCTTTCTCTTGTGCATGGAAAGATGGACGAACAGGCACCCTTGGTCTCCAGAGCAGTGGTTTACAATCCTGCACATTTTGTATGTCTCCCTTATTATGTATGTTACACTTGATTCGATTATCAGCTCATTAGATGAAAGCTCTATAAACTGAAATGTGTCAGATAAGAGAGACATACAAAATGTGCAAGATGATTCAAAACTGCTTTTGAGCAACTTCACCCTCCCTCTTGTAGACAACAACAACTCCAATTATTTCAGGCCCCGAACCTCCTTTTCTGAGGTAGAAATGCATGGAACCATTTGAGAATTGGCAATAGCCAGGAACATGGAACCATTTAGGTGGAAAGGGGGCAAGTAAGGTTCACAAATCCACTGACCAAGCACCTGTTCCAGCACCAGTACAAAGCTGTAAGGATAGGCTGTCTTTTGAAGCAACAGTTTTTACTTTAAGCCCGGGACACACCAAGCTGACATCAAAGAACTAGCGGTCACAAAAGCTGACTGTGTTGTCGCCTCTTGTCGACTGCGTCTCGGCCAAAAAGCTGAACAGTCAAGCAGAGTTTTCTCTCTCTTACCGACGGCTCGATGCAGATTCAACATGCTGAATTGGCCCAAAAAACCCAGACGGCGCTTGACAAAAAAAAAACTAACCCTACCGATGCGCAAAAACTGCCCAACGGCCGACAGTTGGCTTGGTGTGTCCAGGCCTTTCATGTCAAATCGATCGAAATGCAAACTAAGGATAGACAGTAAAGTTGGTAGATTTTCCCAAATATAAGTTTACTTAAGTCTTACATACCTTGAGGCTATTCTGTCTCTTGACCTTGCCTGTGGAGGTGTGGGAACAGATCCATTTGCTCAGGCTGATCACCAGGTAGCACACGGTCTTGGGTGAGGGGAGGATGTTGAAGGGTGGAGGCAGTGTACACTTGTCATCAAAGTAGCTTAGCCACAGCTTAGCCCGAGCAAACTTCCACTCCTTATCTTCATGGTTCTGCAAGTGGATAAAATCATCATGGTACAACAATAATGCCTTCACTACCCATTGCTCATTGCCTGATACAAGAAACCAGAGGTATCTGTACTCATACATGTCTTCCTGAACTGAGGAGTTATAATATAACTAAAGAGTAGGGATGTAACGATTCACTAGCAGCCGGTTAAAAATCAATAAAAATATGACTATTCAAGTCGGCTGAGTTGTAAACGAATCACGATACACGTTTTAAACAGCAGGGGTGCTATACTGTGACCTCGCTTCACACAGGCACAATAGCAGCAAGCAAGTTGTAGCTAGCGTTATGGACGGTGCGTGCACACTGGCGCGAAGCAGAGCGAGCGTTTTCAGTTAATTCTTGGTGGAAGCTCGACTTCCATAGGAATGAATTGGAAACGCTCGCTCTGCTTCGTGTCAGTGGACACACACCATAGCATGGCGACAGCAAGCGCAATGTTGACGTTGACTCATTCAAATTGGAGGTGTAGCAACATTTTAACTTCCTGAAGACTAATAATCCCCACAATGAGAAGCTGCATGTAAAAAGGCAAACCACAGTGACCGGCGGATTTGCAGCGACAAGTGCGAGAGCCACGGAGATCACAAGGTTCATCAGTGTTTTCATGGCAACCAGGTGTTGTATTCATTTTTCTCTATATGTGTACATGGATTTTTTTATTTATAATTTGTTGATTTTTATGGCATATTTTTCTAAATGTGTTCTTTTTATAAGTCTTGCAAGTGTAATGATACAAATTATATCAAATAAAATTTAAATTTTGCTATAACAATGTGAAACCCCTGTCACTGTTGTACCTAAATTTTACTTAGTCTTTTTATTTATGCTACTCCTCTGTGCATGGACTTGTTTGGGATTTGTTTTATCATTTCAATGTAGCATTTTGTCTGAGAAATAATAAAAGGACACTTTTTCATTTATAATTTGTCTTAAATCTCATGTTGTTAAAAAAAATGGTGAGAAAATCATATCGTGAAATCAGTATCGCATCGTGAGTTGAGTGAATCGCTACATCCCTACTAAAGAGCTCTACCATTAGTATTCCAATTGTTCTCAATCATGAGTGATTGGTCACATGGCAAAACTGAATGACACAATCAAAGATGTCAGGTTTCTGGTCACCTATTTCCAGGATTATATGTGCCAGCTGATTAAACTTTGTTGAAAGGAACGGTAATGCTTATGGATAGACCTCCATAAAACAACCGATAAGACTGCATTAACCTCTCTACTGCTCCCATCAAGTTTGGAGAACTCGTAGTGAAGAGGTTCTCAATGCTGGCCCTCAAGATCTACTTTCCTGCTGAATTTAGCTCCAACCCTAATCAAACTCATCTGCGTGTAACTTTCCAGGAAGCCTAAAGATATTGATTAGCCTTATCAGGTGTGACTGATTAGGGTGCAAGACAGTGGTCCTTCGAGGACCAGAGTTGAGAACCCCTGCCATAGAGTTTATGTGATGTTAACTCAGGGGGATGGATTCTATGGAACTTCATTTGTTTCATTCCACTTGACGGAAACACACAATTACGGTAATTCTATCATGTTAAGAAACACCTATTGGATTCACATTTTTGGAATCAAATCATCTCAAGGGTCACTCACAGCAATCTGTCTGAAGCTCTTATGCAGCATTGCCACCAGGAGTTTAGTGAGAACGATGACTACAACAATGTTGTAGGTACCGATGATAAGAGCACCAACAAATGATCGCAGCTCCTCAGTATAGCTGATCCTTGTGACGAACAGAGCCACATGTGCCAGGGAAAAAATGTACCAGAAGAGGGCATAACATGTCCCCATAAACCTAGAGAAAGTTGAAGATAAATGATTAAGGTAAAATATTACATTAAAACAGAGAATTCATATTCTCTTCATGGGTAACATGGAGCCTTGCATCTTTAGAAATATGATTTCTGTCACAAAAATCTGAAAACTGCTTTGTCTGTCAAATACCTTTCAAAGGGGTCATATTATGAGGAAGAGCTCAGAACTCAAAACTTCCTCCCCAGTTGAAGAAGAGCATTTATTGAAACTAAGATACAAAAACAACTCATTTTGATTGAAAAATGAATATGACCCCTTTAACCTTTATTTTTTACACCTTTTACACCGACTTCAAATTCTCTAATTAGTGTAAATAAGTACGTATGAAAGGTGTCGTTGCTCTGCTCCTGACAGTAGATGCCCACGCAGTCCTTGCTTTGATCTTTGGTTCTGGACGGATCCTTCTGGTCTTTTCCATACAGCTGTGTCAGGCCGATAGTGAAAGAGATGAGCACGAGCAGGAATAAGCCAAGAAACTTCCCGAACTCTTGTAGCATCTGGCCCATGGAGATCTGAAAAGACAAATAGACCGGCCCTTTCACATGAAAGCCTGAGTAGCCCAGACTGACTTGTATATAGGATCTATAGAGTTTGTTCTTAATAAGGAATATTCCAGATTAAAAACAACTGAAATGGTTTGTTCACCTAAAAATGAAAATAATCCCATAATTTACTCAGCCTCAAGCCATCCTAGGTGTATATGACTTTCTTCTTTCAGCCAAACACAATTGAAGTTAAATTAAACAAAAATCCTGGCTCTTCCAAACTTTATAATGGGAGTGAATAGAGTCTTATGAAGCTCCTGGCTCTTCCAAGCTTTCCATAGGGTTAATAAAGGCCTTTTGAAACGATGCATTTTTGTAAGAAAAATATCCATATTTATAACTATAAATATTTGCGTATTGAAATGCTCAGGAAAGATGACGTAAAATTATAACAACTTTCTGTCTGTGTCGTCTTGACTTCTTAGCTCACTTTCATCTGTTTCGCTTTTTTTCTCGTGGACCTACTCATTTGCTAAACTGAACAGCCAATCAGAGTGATCTCTCTCACCGACGGCCCCTGTGCCGATTCAACATGCTGAATCAGCCGAATTGCCGCCGACATATGGAACACACTCCAAAAACTAGCCCGAAAGGCCTACGTGGTTTGTCACAGCCCTTATGAATTTTTTTTTTTTAGTTTGTTTGTTTTGGTTCTTTTTGGATCTTCACAGACTAGTTACATGATTATTCTTCAAAAAGAAAAAAATACAGAATCTCCATTTTCTCCATTTTTAGATGAGCTATCTTTTTAACTAGGAATATTCCTTTTGAAATGGATATGTTTGAGAACAGCTATTTATGGGTTGATAAAAAAAAGTAAAAGTTAAAGCAAGTAAAAAAAAAGTTAAGTAAATATGGCAATATTCTGAAACAAGTTCATTTTAAGTGTTGCATGTCATTTTTAACTAACTTCATATAGCAGACAACAACTAGTCACTGATAAACCTGGCTCGGGTAAATATTTGTTTGACTCATTAGGAGGTAATGGAAGGGGAACATTTCTCGGTAGAGAACTGTACTTACACACATACAGTAGACTAGCTCTTTTAAGCTGCCTACTTCTATCTGTACTTTAGATTCCACTGGCCTTTCCAGTGTGGGCTGAGGACTAGATGAATTGCTTGTGTCAAGTCTGACCGGTGAACCATAATGTTCTGTACTGTGTGTTTGCTCTGAAACATACTGTAGCCAGGATGTTGGGTTTTTTCTTTCTTTGCAATTAGTGTAATTCATTTTCTTGTCACTCTCAAACCCATTTTCCACATCTAATATTTTTCAATCTTTGTTGAACCGTTGCAGCTGCCATTTTAATCTTGTCACTGATATGAAGCCCAGGTGTCATGCCAAATCCACCTCAAAGTGATTTCATTGGCTGAAATGAGTATTCTATTTGATGCCTGATTAGGAATCCTATATAATACTGTGTTTTTTAACAGTTGCATTCCACTGTTTTATCCTGTTTTAAGAGTGTTAATGTTTTGTATAACGTTTGTAGTTGGCAGAGCCGAATTTTCAGGATTCTGGGCTGCATTTATTTGAATTTTTTTTTTTTTTTTTTTGCAATAATGTAAACGTTTTTACTGTCACTATTGATCAATTGAATGTATTCTTGCTGAAAAAATGTATTAATTTCTTTAAAACAAACAATGGTATCTTACTGACCATAAACGTTTGAACGGTAATGTGATCAACGGTAATGTGATCAACTGCAATAGGATGGCGCTATAGAAAGTTGAACACATTTTAACATGTTTATAATCCCTTCCATAGAATTCTGCAGATTTTTCCCAAATATCAGCACAAAATATATGGGGAAAGTCAAGTCAAGTCAAGTATATTTGTATAGCGCTTTTCACAATACAGATTGTATCAAAGCAGCTTCACAGTATTAAATTAAAATAATACAACAAGGTTTGTTTCAAGTGGAATTTATTGATTGATAAAATTTAATTTAATTTTAAAGCCCACAGATTCCATCTGGACCTGCAAGTGACTACTCCTTTACATCCAAGCAAGTGTGCTATTAGTAATATTTCTTTTAAAATAAAAATAAAAAAGTATACTTTCAGTCAACATTTGATTTACTATTTAAAAAATATTATTTGTGTACTTCTAAGAAATAAACATAAAATTACACTTTAGGATACCTGACTTATACTGACAGAAAAGTCTATTTCCACATCTAATATTTTTCAATCTTTGTTGAACCGTTGCAGTTGCCATTTTAATCTTGTCTCTGATATGAAGCCCAGGTGTCATGCCAAATCCTACCATATAGATGGTAGAAATCCTACCAAATCCTACCAAATAGATGGTAGAATCTACCATCTATATATTATTCTGTCCAAACTTTATTTGCACTACTTTAAATCCATTGTTATACTGCTCATCTTAGCCTAACTTATATATCTACCTGTAAAACTCTGTTTATAGTAATAGCCATCTATATATTATGCTCACATTCTGTTTATAGTAACAGCCATCTGTATATATATTCATAGTACATATTCACCTGTATACTCTGTTTATAGTAATGACCATCTGTATATTATGTTCATTGTACAGATCTATCTGTAAAAATTCTGTTTATAGTAATAGCCATCTGTATATTATATTCAGTACATATCTAGCTGTAAATTCTGTTCACAGTAATAGTTATCTGTATATTATATTCATAGGACAAATCTATCTGTAAAATTCTGTTTATAATAGTATTTAACTCTATATTTATTCAGTACATATCCATGTTCTGCACTTATGGAACCACTGTATATCCTGCACTTGCTGCTATTGCACTTCTGGTTAGACCTGAACTGCATTTCGTTGCCTTGTACCTGTACTTGTGTAATGACAATAAAGTTGAATCTAATCTAATCTAATTTGGCCTATACTTGTACTCAATCTTTTTATCAAGATCAATTTAAAAGTATAATTAAGTATTCTAAGTATACTTGTAGTTTTGTTTACTCTTTTGATTAAGTATAGCCTATGAAATACCTTTTTTTAATTTTTTTTTTTATAGTTTTACATAATGTCTTATAAACTTAAATTTTTTAAAGATAGATTTATAAAGAAAAAAAAATTGTCCTAATTCTGGAAGTAAATTCCTATGTACACTGGACTTCACAAAAATATAAATTCTCAATCTACTTAAAGTACAGATAAAGGTATTTCAAGTATATAAATTAATACCTAAGTAGGAACATATACTTAAAGTGCAAAAATAATATATAAATAGTAAACTATAAGTATAATGTTAAGTTCACTTAAAGAAAACTTACCAGTATACTTGCAGTATAAAACTACTATACTAGTAGTATACTAAAAATGTAAAAAATATACTTTTATACACTAAAAAGTGGGCCAATTTACTTTCAAGTCATGAAATAATGAAATAGTAAACTTACAAGTATAGTATTAGTACATTGATATTAGTATACTTACTACATAAATTATGCTTATAATATACTTGAACTTTACTTAAGTACTTAATCAAATTAATATTTTTTTTGTAAGGACAGGATTTGGCAATACACCAGCCCATCACATACTGCACAGCTGGTATGTATAGGCTTAAGGCTTCACGTCCTTACAAAGTTGCACAATTCAGACAGCTGTACTGTACAAACACCAAATAACTCCTTTAAATAAAGTTTAAGCAGTCAGTTTGACGTCTCAACTCTTGCCCTCACAAAGAGAAATATGTCCTCAGACGTTTATCCAGAGGTGATTCAGTGTTTTCCACTTGCTATCTTTACTTGGGGAGATTTACTGGACACCCTCAACCAAATAATGAAGCAGGAGGGAGTAAACGTCTGACTGTTCCTCTGCCTTCCCAGTGGAGGTCAGCTGTGTGAATACTTGAGTCTGTTCCTTGTCATTCCTGTATTTGTACATCAGGGCTCTCAAGTTTTGAACTGAGTTCAGAGTGAGATTTTGGCGGCGAACGGGGTGTCTGATCTCATAAATGACACATATTCTTACAAATAAAATAAAATGTATTTAATTCAGCATTTATTTTTGTGTGTGTGTGTGTGTAATACTTATTATATATTATATATATATATATTATTATAGAGAATACTTTTTGTGCGCAAAAAAACCCCCGACTTTATTCTACTATTCAGATTTCCTTGTGGGCCTCGAGTGAATTCACGTAGTGTTTTAGCGCAACGCGTCTGTGTTGTACGTAAACTTAAGATTGAGCCACTGAAGTCACTTGGACTATATTAACGATCTCTTTAATAACTTTTCTGGGCCAGCAAGTTCAAATCACATAGAAGCCTATGGAGGAGTGATCCAGCTCTCAGATTTAATCAAAAATATCTTAATTTGTGTTCCGAAGATGAACGAAGGTCTTACGGGGTTGGAACAAAATGAGGGTGAGTAATTACTGACATAATTTTCATTTTTGGGTGAACTAACCCTTTAAGTTGGTAATGTCCTTCCTAGAAGTTGGTCTCAACTGCTTTGTGAACTAAGTTACTTAAGATAAAACTACCATGGGATTCAACAGACTAGATAGGCTAATTCACGTGATAGTCTGGTCAAACTGTTAGTTAACATAACGTTACCAGCTGTCTGGACACATATTCCCCAGCAATGGTGAGATGACTTACATAGGATGTTCTTCTCCCACATTGATCAGTCTGTACTCTGTAGAAATTAGTTCGGCGAGATGTAAATCATTTAAAATGTGACAGCCGCTGTCCTCTTCTGTAACCGTTACGTTACTTACTTCAGCGAGCTGAATCTGTGTCGCACGCACGAGCCTGTGAAAATCTAACCCAGATACAGCAATGCTGTTTTCTGATTGGCTGTTCGGTAGCTATATTTTGTTTCACTCATGGTTTCACGGTTTAAAAAATAGCGCCGCAACTTGGTGGGCGTTATCCTCGTAATGTCTCTGCGTGAGAAATACAAGGTGTGGCGTGTGAGCGTGTGAATGGGTTGAAATGCGTGTGTCTCACGCCCAATGCGTGAGACTTGAGAGCCCTGGTACATCATGTGTTTGTCTGTTAGAGGGAGTGACAAAGCAACTATTTAAGCATGTGGGTAGCTACGTACGTTTACAGAAAAACAAAAATGCCATGCTCTTTGCCCTAAATATCTTGCATAGGGTGTGTTCATGCGTGAATCCATTACAGTTAAGTGCGTCTGAATGCATCATTCCGACCACACTTCTTAAGAGAATTACTTTTCCATACATCAGCGCCAGACACTGATGTCAGTCTAGAGAGCAGAGAGCAACTCGCACGTACGCTCAGGACTGACACGGCGTTACTCGTGCCAAACACTGAAGTCCTCAGAGAAGAACACTGCATTATGCAACCTCTCTGAAACTACTGCAGAAAAATGCCTGCTGAAAACTGAAGCTGCTGAAGTCGGTTACAAAGCCTGGGTGAATCTTAAAAATATGAATAAATCGTCCTGTAGCTCAGTTGGAAGAGCATGGCACATTGCCAAGGACAAAGTGCTAACATCTGAACAAACAGACGCATGCCTTGACAGCTCATCTTTAATCTGTTCTTCAAGAAACAACATTTTTTACTTCAACAAGCGTGTGTTAAGTGCTAAGAAATAGAATTGTCAAGGCCAAATTCAAGACTAGTTATAGGTTGCCCTCCACATAGTCAGCATAGTCCAAAAACATTGATTAATTTAGGAAAGAAACAAGTTGCGGAAATGGACCTTTAATGATCATACAAATTGCTAATATGCCTGTGGACACAGAAGGATTGCATTGGCGTTTGATTGAAATGTAACATCTATGCAAAATAATCCTTGAAACGTTTCTCATTTAAGGTCATTCCGTTTCGAATATGTGATTGTGTATAGTCAACAATAAGCATAAACATTTAGCATTTCCATTTTGTAGTGTGGATCATACACTGCAACATTTAAACTGATTCTAGTGTTTAATAATCTTTTATCTGCTTGACAAATAATTTATGCTATACTGCAGTGCTCACTGACATGCTTTTAAAGTTACTGTTACCCTTTTTTTTTTTTTTGGCCTTCAAAAACCTGCATTGCGAATGGATAAGAACTGTTGAGTTGTGGATGTTGTGATTACCTGTAAAGGCCCCAAGATGGAGCTGGTGGTGTACATGAAGAAGAGACGCAGATAGCTCAGAACATTGGCGAAAGCAAAAAGTCCTTCTGCAACCAGGATGGGATGGAACGCATCCCAATCTTTCCTATCTACCACTTTATTCGTATACTGAAGCAGAGGACAAAAGAAAGGTTGGTGTAAATTATGTTATCAGAGACACTTAAACACAGTAACACTTTAGACAACAAGATTTTAAACGTTAGCCAGCGCTCATTAGATTTGGTGTAATTTAAATAAATAAATTCTGTATAATTTACACATCCTTGTGTCATTCCAAACTGGAGCTTTCTTCTTCCATGGAACATAAAAGGAGATGTTCAACGAAATAGTACTTCTTTTATGTACCACGTAAGAAAGGAAGTCATAGCTTGGAAAGAAAAGAGGACGAATAAAAGCAAATGATGACAGAATTTTCATTCTTGAGAAAACTAGTGAGTAATGACTTGGCAAAGTGCTCAGAATGAAATGTTCTGGACTGGGTTTATACCTTGCTGTAAGCCACCACTTTCAGGGCAAAGGTGGCCAAATAAAGTGAGTTCATGACGAAACTTAGCTGGTTCCGTGACTCTTCCAAGAAATCCTCCAATCCCTCATACCATAGACGCTTCACATCCGACCACACCATGCCTGCAGAGATAGGAATTTGCCATCAGCACAAAGAAGCGTCCAAGCAGCAAATCACAAATTCCTTATTTCTGGCAGTTTTGAATCACTTCCAGATTCTATGATAATCCCTACAGGGCCAGTGACACTCAAAGATCCATACCTGACAGAAAAGATTTATGCATGCTTTTTTCAATAAGAGCAAATAGCGATAGATGATATTTCCACTGGGTGTAAGTGCAGTATATTAAAAAAAGTGGAAGATATATTTGCACCTCAGTGTATTGAATTACATTTTACAACAGTATGCATTAATAACAACATATTGTTTACCACAACATCTGTTTACATTTATTAAAATAAATGAACGCAGTGGACGTGCCAGGCTAAAGTGCTTGAATTACACTTTACAAATATTTTCTTCATTTGTATTTAAAATGAATGTGTCTCTGAGCTGGTATGCAATGGGAGTAGGGTGAAGAATGGGATTGGAAAAAGGCTCCACCAGACAATGGCAAGTTGAGTTAGTGTAAAAAGCCTTTGACGACAGGACAGGCTATTGGGATTTAGTGCAAACAGACACTCATGAATTTACTCATGTCTATTAGGGCAGGACGATATGAGGCTATATGTTTTGCACCATTTTTTTTTTGCTATACCGTTTCTATTGTAATTATCAGAGAGCAAGACTGCTTTACATTATTTACATTTGACAGTGATAAAGAATCATAAATCATGCGTGAATCATTATCAATAAATGGAAGTTGTGAATAAATGAAGAGGGAGGGGAAGTTATTTTGATTAAAGATTGAGTTTTAGTACATGACAAAAAAAAAAAAAAAAACGATGTGCACGAATAAATAATTTATAATAAATTCTGCAATATTCCATAGAAGAAATAAGAATAGTCTATTTTGATTTAATGCTGACTATATAACTTATAATGTGAAATGGTGTTTACAATTACTTGTCGCAACTTACCACATTAAAGGAATAGTTGACCCAAAAATCTGTCATTGTTTATTTTGAAGAATGCTGGCGTATAAACAACATTTTATGAACTCATTTTATGGACTAAAGACATTTTTCAAAATATATTTTGTGTTTTCCAGAAGAAAAAAAGTCATACAGGTTTGGAACAGCATGTGCGTGTCAATGATGAGAGAATTTTTGGGTCAAATGGCTTTGAATGGGGCTCAACGAGCATCAAAATAAGTATTTCATTCCAGCTCATTCATTACATTGTGCAAAGAAATTTTTTTTTACATTTTGTACAGCTAAAATAACTCTATTGTGATAATGCTTTTGTAGATTTTGAAATGCTCGCTTCAGTGAAACCTTTTAGTGTGAGGAGGATTAATGGTAAGGCAGAGGTAACAACACAACACAAAAAAGCACAAAACTCGCTGAACTAGTTTTGAAGACAGTTGAATATGATGGTCTGTTGGCATTTTGATTTATGAAAGTACACTGGAGGGCTTGTGGTTTGGAAACGGTCCAGTTGTTTTGGAAATTAATGAAGACAGATGGCTGAATCAGCTCTAATGGGCTGAATATGATTTCCTTTATAGAATTTCTGTTAATTTGTAAGGTGATTAGTGTGATTAGATGCTGGGCCTGTTATTAAAACAGCAGTCAGCAACATCGTATTAAGCTGGAAAGGACGCTGATGTGGTGCGAGTTAAATGCACATCTAGAGAAACATTAGGTAAATGATATTAGCAGTGCATATTCTTAAAGGGAAAGTTCACCCAAAAATGAAAATTCTGTCATTTACTCATTTGTCATTTACAACAACTTGAGGGTTGTTCCAAACCTGTATGAATTTCTTTCTTCTGATGAACACAAAAAGAAGATTTTGCGAAGAATGTTGGTAACCAAACAGTTGATGGGTTACCAACATTCTTCTAAATATCTTATTTTGTGTTCAGCAGAAGAAAGACATCCTTACAGGTTTGGAACAACTTGAGGGTGAGTAAATGATGACAGAATTTTCATTTCTGGGTGAACTATCCCTTTAAAGCTGAAGTGTAAAGAATTCATCTTCCTCCCTCTAATGGTCTTCATGCAGTCTAAATTTACTTTAACTTGATCATATGACATTCTTTAAGTCAGGGTGCACAATAAACCATACAAATTTAAATTCACAGCCATTTGAGGCCATAAATACTTAATAAAAGGAAATAAGACAAAAACGAAAACAAGTGCCATTAGCAACAAATTACCCAGTGGTATCATGGTAATGCGCTCTAGAGAGATTCTAACCACTAGCTTTCTCACTTCTGCATAAAGGAACATTATCTATGTAATTTATCAGTCATACTAATGGTGCTGTAAAATTATGAAGAACAGATGGACGAACTGAATGTATATACTGCGTATAAGTTTAAGGCTCGTGGCGTGGGTCCATTGTGATTATTTATCTGACTTCATAAATGTAATCTTTACAAAGGTAGATTTGAAAGAATTTTGACATTGAGACTTCATTGAATGTTTCATTGAATTTGAGAATGTAGGCTGCCACAGACTGAATCCACAACATGAACCTCTTAACATGTATTTAAAGATTCGGAAATGGGGGGCAAAAAAACGTCAAAACTACAAGTGTGAACACACCTTTACATTTATATGAATTTTTAAAATCGCAATGTTATAAACTACTCTTTTGTACCATTTGATGCACAGCGTACTTCTGCTCTACAGTCTATGCAACATTACATCACCAAAGTGTGGACTCGGAAGAGGCATTTGCCTCAAGGCCTTCGGGATAAATTCATGGCACTTTATGATTTGTTATAATACTTGATTTATCTTTTTCTTCCTGCTGAAACAACGATCACAACATTCTCGTTTGTTGGATAGAAAGCAGATGCCAAGAAAATAATAGATAAAGTGTTCATGTATGTAAACAAATGCCGCCCATCCTCACCTATGATCCAGAGAATGAGAAGGTAGTCTATCAACTTTAAAGGGGGACCCATATCGTTCTTCGTACCCTCATTGTAGACCAGTGAATACAGGTTTAGAAGCAGTAGGAAGGTGAAGTAAGATGCACTGTGAATGATGAACTTGATGAAAGGTGTGTGGATGACCTGGCCCACACGAGAACGAGGTCCCAGAAGGTAGCAGACGGACAGCAGCGGCCACAGCAGAACAACACTCAAAACATACAGGATCTTTAAGCATGTGTGCTTGCGGCGGTAGCTCGCCATCTCGCCAAACCACACCGTGTTCAGGAACTGCTGACAATTGGACTGGGCGACAAACTACAGGTCAGAAAAAGAGAAAACACATTACAAAAAAGACATGTGTGTATGGTCTTCTTTTCTAATAAAATAAAGGCTTATATATCTGTCAAAGCATTTAATCTGACAATATTTGTCTATTGATTAAGCAAGTTAACCAGGGGTGCATTTCCTAACTATGCATTTCCTAACCAACATAATGAATGATTTGGTGTTTCCCAGCCAACCATAGTTCCAAAGAACATTCACAAACAGCATCATACACCTCCACAGCTCTTGACCTGATGCATAGTTTTTTTTTATTTTTTTTTATGACTTGTGGACTTCAATAGATTGTGCTCTGGGGCAAAATAAGCAGGCTGACATGCATGCTAGCATATTTCATTCCATATAATTATATATACACAAATTTCATTACATCTATTAGTTTGTCAAAAGAATGACTTTCAGTTTTGAAGAGCTTGCATGTGCGATTGTGCTCTAGAACAGGAATACGACATAAGAGGGAACCTGTGACTGAAGCAAAACAACAGAACAAAAATGGCAACATAGTCCTTGTGCACCATGTTCATTATTTACATCTCCACCATGCTGCATGACATCATCAACAATGGTTCTCTATTGTTGAACCGTTCATACGACGATTGTACTACCGTTTCGGGAAACTATCTTAAAAATAAAGGTTCTTTAATGGTATCTTTGGTTCCATGAAGAAATTCATGGAACATTTCCATTGCACAAAATATTCTTTAAGGTGGAAAAAGGTTCTTAGGCTTATTAACATTTTCTTCACTCTAAAAAAACCCCCCAAAAAAACAGGTTCTTCTAAGAACTGTTAAAGGGATACTTCACCTCTGGAAAGATGAATGTGTATTTAAAATAGGTCATTTATGTAGAAGAAATGTGAAATTATTTTTGAATTTGGAGCTTTCTAGACTGATAAAAGCCAGAAAATGTATTTTTGGCTTATGTGGATGAAAGACAACAACTCCCAGAATGCACTTGCTTTGCTGCCCTAGGAGGCCACTCTCAAGCCACGCCTACCGGTAAGAGAGCGCAGTTGAAAACAACAAGGCTACTAGTGAGTCTCCGTGAGTTTGCCCGGGATTTCGAGATCGCTCAAAATGTCCGGGATTCGGCTTTTGCGTTCTACAGTCGCCATTCATTATGTTTACTGTGGCGAGCAGGACGAGGCTGAGGGGCGCGGGAGAATGGCGCGAGGCCGGTGGTGTGATTACTGAGACGCACCGGTCTCGTATCTCTCATGGAGGAGTGGGAATTTTCTTAGCAATGTTAAAACGCACATCAACCGATCACTTGTTTAGCGTTCATGTAAACACTACATTCAGATTCGCCAATTGAAATGAATTCAGTTAGATTGAAACAAAAGGTGTGCATGTAAACAATGAATGGCGACTGCAGAAAGCAAAAGCCGAATCCCGGACATTTTGGACGATCTCGACGGCCGGGCATGTCCGGGAAAGAGAGGATGGTAACCCCTACTACTCAGCTTTCTCCTACTACTCAGCTTTCTCCACAGAACAAGAGCCTGCTAGCTTAGCTTCCAAAGAAAGACGGCTGACACTGTGTACATTCTCTGAGTGAGATCCAGTGTTGCCAACTATTTTCAAAGGAAAGTAGCTAACGCCTCCCCTAAAAGTCGCTAAATGTCGCTAGATGACGTCATACGTCAATTAGCATATTCATGGCGTCATCGCGGCGTACTTGCGTTCTGCCTGCCTAATGTTTTTTCTCGTTAAAATCATGCTCACATACTGTATTTTAATATAACATACTGTAATATACTATAATATAATATAATATAGCCGAATGTCCAATAAAGCTGTTCTCATTTACTATATTTTTTTGTCAGACAATAGAACGAGTAGCTATTGAATGACTATTTTTTATATGTGTAAAATGATCTGAAGAGAGTTCGGGAACTGGCTGAACTAAAGCATTGTGATAGTGAGTATTACAAGTGATAAGCATAAGTAATAAAATAAAATGGTCAAACTAAATTCTTTAAATATAAAACAAAAGATAAGTGATAAGTCCGTGGAAACAACACTGCTTCTCGTCTGTTCCGTGCTGCTGCTCCTCTCTCAGCCATTCACTGACGCAGAGAGAGGTGTGTGACGGCAAGGAGAACGCAAACCTCGCGCTCGCAGGGCTGTGCTGGCAAATTTAGGAGGTTACTGAGGTTTGTCCAAAAAGTAGCTAGATTTGTCGCTAGTCGCTTTTTTGAAAAAATGTCGCTAAAGGGGTCTGAAAAGTCGCTAAAAATAGCGACAAAGGCGCTAAGTTGGCAACACTGGTGAGATCCCACCCTCTATGGGCGGGTTGAACACATGCGGCACAGCCCCTCCTACTGGCTGTAGTCTTTAGCCTCTGGCCAAAAAATCCTCAGATGACGCAAAATTACGATTTTTGCGTCATCTGAGGATTTTTTCCAGACAAAAAAATACATAAATCTCTCATCTCAGGGGGATATGACGGTGGAAAGCACGGTAATTCGAAAATACTACAGGTTTTTTACTAATACAAAGCTTAATGCTAAATCCTGAAGTATCCCTTTAACTGAAAGGTTTTTTTAGGGAGCCAAAAATAATTCTTCTGTGGCATCGTTGAGAAATTCCCCTTTTGGAACCTTTATTTTTAAGAGTAGTTCATTTTCCAGCGATGCATCATACTATGGTAATTAAGCAATGTGTTATATCGTTGTATGAGAACGCAGCCCTGGCTTGAGAGGACACAAGCACAGTAAGTTGTGTTAAAAATTCTCATTAACCTCTTTTTGGTTGTATTTGATGGCCAGTTTGAGGCGACTGAGGTTCATGCGTTCCTCCAGCAGGCCTCTCTTGTCAACTTGGTCTTCACTGGACGTGTGGTTCAGTATG
Source organism: Leuciscus idus (assembly GCA_021554675.1). NCBI lineage: Eukaryota > Metazoa > Chordata > Actinopteri > Cypriniformes > Leuciscidae > Leuciscus > Leuciscus idus. The sequence continues at coordinate 26,239,697 of CM038642.1, forward strand.
ACTTCCAGTTCGCGAGAGTTCCGGGCCTGAGCCAGCAGGTCCTTGGCAAACATCTTGCACTGCTGGGCAAGTTCTTCATAATCATTCCTGTAATAATGTCAATGAGACCCAGAATGAGCAGTAGAAGGAAAAACCTTAATTTCTTCTACACTCTTACAAATAAAGGTTCTTTTGGCATCTGTGGTTCCATGAAGGACCTTTAACATCCATGGAATGTTTCCATTGCACAAAAAGTTTTTTTAAAGTGGAAATGGGTTCTTTAGAATTTTTAAATGTTCTTTGTACTATCTACAAAATGGTTCTTTCTGTTCACTGAAAAGCTCTTTGGGGAACAAAAATGGTTCTTCTATATCAGGGGTTTTCAACTGTGGCCCCCAAGATCTACTTTCCTGCAGAGTTTACCTCCAACCTTTGCTGTGTTCGAAATCGCCCCCTATACCCTCATTCACTATTCCCTACATTAATCCACTAAAATACTGTTTAATAATCATTTGAAACTGGCAGCTCCAGTAGTAATGAAAACATGTATCTTGAACTATGTCATTGAAACTAGCTTAATTTAACAATTTAATAATCAATTAAAAAGGAATTTATGAATTTATTTATTTACCTGTATGATATTAAGTTGCACCCACATTGGACCAGCAGTTTGGAAAATGGATGGATGGATGGATGATTCTGGCAAGTGCAGTAATTCATTCGGCACGATCCTAACAGAGCATAATGGGTATTTTCCAGCCATTGAGTGTACATCAGTTTTACACTCATTATTGCAGTGCATGGGATTGAATGAGTGAACTTGATAATGTCCACTATGGTTTCGGATACTACTACAAATGGCTGTCCCCTCAAATAGTGCCCTATTTAACGGTATAAAGGGGGCGATTTTGGACACAGACCTTGAATAACTCACCTACCTGCAACTTTATAGTAATCCTAAAGACATTGATTAGCTTGTTCAGGTGTGTTTGATTAGGGTTGGAACTAAACTCTGCAGGACATTGGACCTTGAAGGCCAGAGCAGAGAATCCCTATTCAATGGCATTGCTGTGAAAACCCCCTTTTGGAAACTTAATTTTTTTGAGTGTAGATCTGTCATGACACGTTTTCAATGGCGTTGAAAGTAATCTACAGCTCTTTTTTGGATGAGAAATTGATTTACAATGGAACATGGGATAATGTCAGTATCTACAGGCATGTAGAGGTACTTGTTATTATCTGAATCAGGAATATGTGTTTATAGGAATAAAGTGTTTTGTCACACCGGATGAAATTTAGGTTGAATCACCTGCTGTTCTTTTGACAAACATGAGGTTCTTGTTGTAATATATTTCCCAGCTGAATTAACCTCTTCGAGATGACTGACCGATTAATATGATGGGCCAAAAATTGCTGTAGACAAAACTTTTTTGCCTCACCTGCTAATGGTGCGTGAATGGAAAATTCTAAATTAAATAAATACTTTTACTCATCATGAATCTATCCTTTTAAGTCTTCTTAAATTTTATTATTTAACTGTTCCTTATTTGCGACAAATGGCACTATATGGAATAAATCATTCTCTCAGGGAAACCTGGAGACGAATTGCAATTTTTTTCTAATTTAGCAGCTAATTTGGAATTTAAAAGGCATTCTTATAAGTGCAGTACGGATTTTCTGAGAAACGCTATTGAAAATTGTAATCCACACGTAAACAAAAAATATTTAGAAAATTAGCTAGATGTCTGTTTGTGTGTTGTAAAAATGTCTTTATCTGCATTAATATTGGAAAAGCTTTCCAGTGCCGGAGAGACGTTAGAGAGTGGGAAGGCCTGGAAATGAATGCAGAGGTTGCTTTGTTTCTGCTCAATATATGAGTAACATTGAACCAATATATGCTGTTGTATGCCGCTGTTGTTGTTGAATCACAGCTGATTCCCATAGTGTGCTTATTATTTTGGGGGCGGAGCAATGAAGGAAGGGGTGTTTTTGTTTGGGTGTCGATTTCAAATATTAACATTAGCTGCATTTACATGGACCCCAAAAGTCCGATTATAAGCAGATAACTAACGCAGTCGGAATAAAAACTCACATGCAACCACGTCAATCGGAATGAATTGGCCAAATCCAATGAAGTGGCTGTTTACACTACACCATTTTCAACTAAAAACTTTTTATGTGTTTTGGCCATTCATTTACACAACAATGGCGTTTTGTGGGCTTGAAAATGCAAACTTTAGAAAATGGGTTTTAAACACGTTTTTGAAAACGATACCGTTATGGCGTTCGTGCAAACTACAAAAACGCAAACTTGTGAAAACAGCTACGGCATGCGCATGCATATTACGTGTTCAGTCTATAGGCGCATAGTGTTTCTTTACAAAGTGACATCGCCAACTACTGGCCAGGCAGCAAAATACAGCATGTTTAGTCGTTTCAGCAGATCCGTGAACGTGAAGCGTTTTGACAACGTTGCCGTCTGTACTCGAAAAATGCAAAGGAAAAACGTTTCTGTTTTTAGTATATTGTTGTCGTGGAAACATACCCTAAAATTGAATTCGGATTGTAAAACCAGAACCGGTTCAATGAACGAAAACATAAATAAAATAAACGAAGTTTAGACAGGAACATTACCAGAAACGGAAACTAAATCAAATTGAATCATTCTGAACAGAAACGCTTATTTGAAATGGCCATTAACTGATTAATAACGCTATTTTATCTTTCTGTTTAATATTTTAATTTGGCAGTCAACCAATCACAAATTCAAATAGTTCGGACTATGCAAATGTGATATTGAAGCATAGCCTATCCAATGTGAGTGAAATGCCCGCGCTCAGCTGTCAAGTCATCATAGGTGGGTCGCAATGGCAATGCGCTGGTGTTAGTTTTTCTGAGGATACATCACCAACCATCAAGCATTAGGCCTACATTTCAGTGAAAATGACTTGCAGGTAATATGCAGCTTGTTGTGTTTTATAACTAGTGAAAAATGCCAGCTAGTGTAGAACATGGATTCACAAAATGTCACGTCATGCACTTAAAGCGCTTCTGTGAACAGAGAAAACAGATTAAAACTAAATATATAAAAATGTATGTATAGTAATATAAGTAATATATATATATATACTTAAATAATTACAGATTAACAAAACGAAAGCAAATTTTTTGCTCCGTTTTGGTTCAGTTTCCTTTCGTTGAATACATTTGGATAAAAAATATTGTTATAAAAATGATGTTGTATTGGTCATGACTAGCAAATACAAGACTCTCTTCATGTTTTTGAGTAAAGAAAACAGCAAAAAATAGTTTTTTTTTTTTTTAAATAACAAACATTATTAACAGTTTTAAAGATATTAAAGATGTAATTTTTTTTTCAAATCAAACCAGTTTCGGAATACTAATCCGATCGAGAGGACATATAAACACTTGATCAGATGGAAAACAGCAACTGGAAAGTACTGCGCATGTGCAATTATGTAGAAATGCTGTAATGATATATGACGCATTGAACGTGCTGTTGTTGTTGTTGTTGTTAAATGAAATGTCACAAATGACTGTCGTGTCATTCTAAAATTCTCCTTCCACTTATCGGGCCCTATCTTGCACCCAGCGCAATTGACTTTGTACACCGTACAATTATCATGTATCATTCCTATTTTGCACGCGCGCACAGCGGACGTTTCCCTCCACAGACGCACGTCGGTAAATTAGGAAATGAACTTGCACTCCCGGGGGCGGTTCAGCGCAAAGAGGAGGCATGTTCCGGCGCAAACGTTCCCTGGTGCTATTTTGCAGGTTTAGAAAAGAATTCTGCCACTGACCAGGAAAAACCTAGTCTAAAGTCAGTGGTGCGTTGCGCCTGTTATTCATATGCTATTTCAACGGTGCATGCTTGGCCATAATCAATGTAGCATGTGCACAAAGCGCATGCACTTTGTTTATCTCATCTACACACAGACGCAGCAGTTCTCATTTTTAGAAAACCATACATTATTACAAGGAATAATATTAACACACGAGGGAAATCATTTTTGTGTCCATGAAGATGTGAAAAAATAGGCATAAATCTAGCTTACACATTTACCCAAATTATTATACGCCTGTTTAACCGAAGCTAATTTGGATGGGTTTCTCCATCCCCAGACAATGTCACCTCTCTGTCTTTTACGGCCCTGACGAGAACGTCGGTCTCCTCGGCTGTGAACCGCTCCTGGCGTGCGCCTGGCAAATCCGCCGTTATAATATCAATCCGCCATGAACGCCAGGAACAAGCGCGCCTGCTCTTAAAGGGAATGTGAGATGTCGCTCTGATTGGTTTATTTAACGTTACGCCCAAACCACACCGATGAATAATGAAGCTACTTCAGACCAACCCATTTTAGATTTGCGTCGGGCGCAAGAGTAATTTATCCCGACGGTAAAATAGCAACAGCGCCCAAGACCCGCCCACAAAGTTACTTGCGTTTCGCGTATGATACTTGCGTTTCAGATCGTTAAAATAGGGCCCATCGTCTGTGAAGTGGAGCAGGACAATGTCCCATCAGTCCTTGTTTTGGACTTTCATCCACACAGACGCCTTGCTTTGATCGCAGGAATGGGCATTTTTACTGCTTGATAAATATAAGCAGCATGGCACAACGATTCATGCACATGTCGTCTCCTAATTAGGACCCGAAATAGATAAATATTAAGTCTGTTCTTTAAAATGAAGAAAAGAAGCAATTTAGGAGAATAGTCTGATTAAACAGCGGGAAACTCATATAAAAAAAAGTCAATTCCGATATTGAAGCTTGTGACATATAAAACGCGCACATCAACCTATTGACTTTATTTAGCAGTCATGTAAACACAATGTTTGGTTTCAATTCAATTAATTAATTCTGATTGAAACAAAAGGTGTCTCCATATAAACAAAGATAGTATTTCTCAGAAATCACTTTAACTGCACCTTTAACTCAATATGATTAGGTGTCTAACCATTGGCAAAAATCCTGGTTCTTTCTACAACAGAACAACTTTTGTCCCCAGTAAATTAATTGTTATTAAAATGCATGCATCTGTAAAATGGTCAAAACCAAAGCAAAGAGGGTATTTGCTGCTGTTTAGCTCTCTCATTTAGCAGTTATCCCTATGAGACCTCTTTCTCTAATCACTCTTCCATTACCGAAACTCCACTTCCACCAGGCTCAGCTCTTTCAGATCAGTGCTGAGCTCAAATGCTCTCAGAATGGGGTCTTCTTCTGTAAGCATGATCAAGGATGGGCTGGCAAGGCACCGGTAGATATCTAGACGGAACCTGCAAGAGACACGATGGAGGAGGAAGGAGAACACTAAAAACATTGCAACACAACTACACATTGTAAATATACTTTAGCATGTCTGTTTGTTCTTATCAAATGTATTTAATGGTGTATTTTCAATAGGGACTACTTAAAATCCCTAAGTATGTATCATATAGGTTGAAATGTCTTACATGTCCTTGAATAAAGATCGGACTATGTCCCTGATAAGCCTTCAACGTTTTTTCAACTTTGAACTAATAAATCTTAATCGTTCTCTAAAATGCTTTTCTATTTTTTTTTAAAGATATAAATACAGAATTAATTTTAAGAACTCTGGATAGGGAAAATGGGAAAATTATTAAATAAATGAATAGATTACAAAAATAAAAAAATATATATACAGTATATACAATAAGAAGAAGCAATAAAAATGTTACAAAGTTTTTTTAAATGTCCAAATAAGATAAATTAAATTTACCAAATGGTTTGATTGATTAGATAAAATTATTACCTTGAGTGGCGAAGACTGTCCTTCTTGTTTTTGGCATTACAGAGGGTGCACTCGCAGCCTACAGCGTGGGGTCGGGGCAGTGAGATGTCTTGCTTTAATAGCATGGTCAGAATCTCATAATTGTTCCTGTGTGCAGCAAGAATGACTGGAGCAACATCCATGGTGGTGGAATATTCTGGGTTTTGAATGCGCTGCATTAATTTCTAAAAAAGAAAAAGAAAAAAGAAAGGAATAAATAAATATGACATTTTGAAACATGAATATTTCTAAAAATATAATTTATAAATATAAATAAATAAATATATATAATAACTGGTAGAGATTATATTTTTTTAAATAAAAAAAGAATATATAATTGAAAAATAGACTAACCGCAATAGAAGGCTTGGAGGAACGCCTGGGCCGATGGTTTAGCAGGATGTCAACTGCTCCAACCACTTCTGAATCAATAGCCACTAATAATGCATCTGTGGCCTGCACGCACGCATGCGCGCGCACACACACACACACACACACACACACACACACACACACACACACACACACACACACACACACACACACACACACACACACACACACACCCATCCCAAATTAACAGATTGGTTTTATATAATATGTTATGCATGAGCTGAGGACATGGGTGTTTTCTTACCTGACAGCCATGGTCCAAGAGCAACTGCAATATGTCTAGATTCTCATTTTCGATTGAAATGGTGACAGCATCTCTCCCAAGTACATCTACACAGTTAATGTTTAATTCACCATGTCGTTTCTCCTCCAGAAGTTTCTTTACCATGTAGTAGTCTCCTTAAAATGCAGTTAGGTAACAATACAGGTTCAATGGTTTATACAATGACAACTAAATGTTATCAGCAAGAGAGGACAGTGGTTTGTGATGGAAAATTATATTGCCCTTAAAGGAGAGATATCCTTCCCTGAGCCATTTTAGGATTTCTTTATATGGTAAAAGAATAGCAACTGACTCCTGTCTGCACAATGTAACCAGAGGAAATTCATTAGTTTTCCAAGCTGTTTCTGGAATGTTTGGAAATAAACTACGCAGCGCACTGCTGTATGAACCAGGTCTGAGCCATCAGTCAAGCTCTCAAAATCTACTTATCTCAAAACAAATTACTAGAACCACACTAGTAGTACGTAATGCAAAATAAATATGTGAAATTCTTACAGTCCATTATTTGATTACAATTATTTTAATTGTATACAATTACTCTTAAACCATTCAAAATAAAATCTCTACGGTCAAACTTTTAGCTAACTTTTTTTTTTTTGTTAACTAAACTACATCTTCGTCTCTGTTCTAATGTAAGACATTTTTTAAACTTTCTATTCTAGCACTTCTTATGTTACTGTTTTTCTACATGTGACCATATTAAAAGTAAAAAACATCCTCTAAATTATCTCTAAATTAATATTAGGTCATAAACGTACTATATTATTAGCAATAATTTAATAATATTGCTAATAAAATAAATACACACACACACACACACACACACACACACACACACACACACACACACACACACACACACACACACGGCTATCATCACTAAATATGAACTAAATATTTGATATTAGAGATATTATATTTTAATAAAACAATGATAAATAATAGAAACAATATAAAAAAGTTAACATACTATAAGTATTTTGTTTATACCTCAAAATGTATCTAACATAAATATAACCTAATCTACTATTATTGTTGTGTTATACAATAACTATTTAAATACATTCGTATTGTAATGGTAAATGAACTTACCCTTCTCGCAGGCCAGCAGAAAGAGCTTCTCGTCCAGAGTGGTCTCCTCCTTCACCTCTCTGACGTCTTTTAACGCCAGATATTTATCCGGTGAGGACACGTCCGTGCCCTGATATAGAGCAGCCATTATAACGGAGAGAGAGTACGGCAAAGCACTGATGTGCATCCCACTGAGCAGATAATTACACCTTTATAAACATGAAATCACGGAATAAAAATAAGAGCCCTGGTCAGTCCTGATGAAAACGATGTTACGCGCTCTGATAAGGCCCTCACTGTAATGAGAGACTGACTCCTGTCAGAACTCTTTATTTAACTTCCGCGTCTCGGCTTATGTGTGTGGTACGATACAGAAAACATCCATCAGCATGAATGACGATATTCTAAAGGTTTTCATAACCAAATCTTCCCCAAACGATAGTAAACACAAGAAGAGGCAGGAGCATCGCGATGTTCTGTTGAGCTGGTGCTGATGATGCTGTAAATGCGCATGCGCGCTCACTGCCGTTGGAGCATCAATATAGTTACATAAGTGATGAATGTCCGTAAGAGCCTTTTGGCACTGACAAAGCTTAAGTACAGTATATCTTATTGTGTATATAAGTAACACCATTTGATGATTTTGAGTGTTGAGTCTTTACTGCATTGTAATCCAAAAAAACGTTGTCAAACTGTTAGGAAGGAAAGCAGTGTACGGTTCTATTTTATATGATTCCATCGAACCGAGCAAATTACCAATAAGGATTAAACTAGCAAAAGCAATTAATCAAAGGGGGAAGCAATACATGCATTGATACCATACCAAAAACATGTATAATAGGCAAATTAAATAAGGGACATTTCTATTTACACTGACTGATTAAAAAAATAAATAAAAATTAACCCATGTATGATTTACAAACAGAAATTTAGCAGAAAGGGTGTTTAAAATATGTAAATAAATGTAAACATTCTAATTATATTTGTGTATATCCGACATGTTTTTATTTTAATGACCTTGTTGTTGTTTTTTAAATCATGTTTATTGTTATGATATATGCTGCCATTTTGTCCATGTCTCATTCAGAAAAATGCATGACTTTCTTAATGTCACACATGGTTGCAGGAAACACAATGAAGATGAAGATAATAGTCAAAAGGCTTTAAAATTCCACACAGAAGGTATTCCAAACAGGCAGGCAAACAAACAAAACAACCTTTAACATAGACGGTAACAGGAACCACAAAGAATGACTGTGAGGGTACAACTTATAAAGTAAACAAACAAGATGATAAACAAACCCAGCTGAAACATAGAACTCATAATGACAGTAACCAAGGATACAAACGAGTGGTGGGAATCTAAGACAAAGGAGAACATGTGACTGAGAAAAACAAACTAAAAGTCCATGAAAATTAACTTTTTAAAATATATATATTTTTTTTAAATAAACCCTCCCAGAAGGTGCGACCTCGCGCTGTAAAAAGGAACAAACAGATCAGTGAGCTTTGGAGGAGAGCGAGGAGTTGGCGAAGTCAACAAACACAGTGAGTCATTTCATCTTCTCCTGTTATTGTCACTTGCACTGCCTGCCAAATTTATATATATATAGCCTATATATATATATATATATATATATATATATATATACAGGGCCGTTTCAAGATATTTGGGGGCCCTAGGCAAAAGAGTGAAGTGAGGTCCCAAGTCCTCCCTCAGGAAAATTTTTAAAATTCAGATGGGATTTCTTGAATTCTGGTGCATTTTAAGAGTCATGAATTACTCTGTAGTACGCTACACAAAGTGTTTAAGAAATTTAAGCAAAGCACCTAATAAAGCAACAAAAAAAAAAGAAGAAAAAAAAAGTGAATAGCCATACGTTTATTGTTATTCTCATAGCATATCATGAAAGTGAAGTGTGGAGGATTCGATATTTACTTTACAGGAAAAGAACTTCACTTCCCATAATGCCACAGACAGTAACGTCATACGCAAAACTACCTGTTGCGTACGGTAGCCTACAAAGTGTTGAGATGTGTTGATGGAGAAGAATAAAAGGACAAACGAGAAGGAAAAAGGGCATTTTTCTCCAGATGGAATAGAAACATCACCAACGGAAATTGATAGCCTGCGTACACCTAAAATGTAACCGGACTTGATGGATTATTTTGTTTGGACCTAACTGCATGGGATGGGAATCATAGGACCAGCTCATTTTATTTGGAATTGACAAAGTTTTTACCGGTGACCGTAACCGCGGGCAGACAGCCGTCAAGAGTAAGGCTGCGTCTCATTTCTCTGTCTTACCCCTTACTCTTACCCCTTCCCCTAGGTTTTGCGCGTTCATGTGAGGGGAAGTGGTGTCCCAATTCTCATTTTGATTAAGGGCTAGGGCCAAGGCGTAGGGCTACATAGCCCTTGAAACGAAGTCTGCGGAGGACCACACTTGAAAGAGAGGGGTAGGAATTTCTCAGAAGTGAGTCGCACAAATGTATGTATTTTCAGCAGTTTAATGACACTCGTGTTTTATGATACCTTTAATAAAACGTTCAAGCGGTTTTAATTGTAATGTTTTTGTTTTGAATCACTAGTTAACCGCTAGCTAGCAGCTATGCGCTATTTGCCGTTTGCTAATGTTTTGCTTATGGTGTCGCCGGCGCCGCCGTTAAATACAATGAAACAATGTCTTTGACTGATGGCACACAAGCGTGCAAAGATAAAGAGAGACCAGGCAATCGATATCACAACCCGAGATGACGGCATCTTCGTTTGTTTATGTCAACGCGTATCGCCTCTGTTGACGTAGCAGCCAGCTAGCGGAAAGGGAAGATGACGCAAACGGTAATTGAGTGGTGTCTCATTTCTCAGAGAAACGTTCTTCCCCCTACCCCCCTTCACTCGGTATCGAAGGGCAAGGGGAAGACGCAGACAAAGGGGTAGGGGAAGGGGAAGGGGAAGGGGTAAGACAGAGAAATGAGATTGGCCCTAAGTTACAACACTTCTCTAGCTTTTGCCTTTATACATGGCAAAAAATCTCATGCGATCGTAATCTGGGCTCGTGCATCAAGAGGATTTGGCTCAAAGGAAGTTTTCGAACGCTGTAGCTACAACAGTGAAGGGGCGAGAAGTTGTCTAGTGTGTATTTTATGCTTAAATTCTGCAAACAGAACAAAGTTGTGTATGACTATTAGTTGAACTTTATCACCCTCTAACAACGCTCACATACCGTTGTGTTTGGTCACTGATGTCAAGGTTTATGTTCGCAGAGATGTGAAAACACGTCAGACAGTTGTATTTGGAGATAATAATGGTTTACTTGCCGCTGTGTCTTTGGCGTTTTTCTTCTTTCTTTCTCTGTCTTTTGGAAAATCCTGAAGGGTATGAGCGCTTCATGATGACATTTTTAAATTTAAATGCCCGCGTAGCGCTGTTACTGACAGCTAGTGGGGGACCTGATGGGGGGTGCGCGACGGTGGATGTCACTTCAACATTACAGTGATTAGGGCACTCATAGTGTTTGTCGTTGCATAGGAGGAATCCCTCTAGTTTGGGGGGCCCCTCTCACGGAGCAGTACTGGAGAGTGATTGCGCTGTCTCAGTCTCACTGTGATGGTTTGTTTACAGTGGTTGATACTGTTTGACGAGGGCAGATACACAACCTAAACGACCGTGCGGCCATCGGGGGCCCCCTTCAGCTGGGGGCCCTAGGCAGCTGCCTACCTTGCCTACCCCATTGCGACGGCTCTGTATATATATATATATATATATATATATATACACACACACCTAAAGGGCTGGCCTGGTCCGAATACCATTTTTTGAGCTTCGAAGCTTCGGTAGTAATGAACATCGAATATTCGAAGCTTCGGAGAGAGGGTGCTGGACATATTCTTCTCTCTAATAAAGGCAGTATTCTCTGTGTGTCGGTATGTCCGTTTGCATTTTGATTATTTCGAGAACCGGTTATCCAATCGACTTCACTGGGAGTGCAGTGTCGCATTTGGTGCAATATAGATGGACATGCGAGACGCGACACATTCAGAATTAATAAACTTTTAATAAACTACAGAACAGCGCGAGCGGGAAGCGGCGCGCCTCACGCTCAGATAACGGACACTGCACTAGTGATATAAAACGCACGCACACAGGTCTGTTAAATTAAGCAATACTTTTAAGGTAGTCTAATATTTTTCTGGCTAACAAATTACTTACACAGTAAATTTAAATAAAGAATTTAATTTTGTATTTAAAACGAAATTTAAAATAAATAAAAAAACAAAATTGAAATAAAGAAAAACGAAATTGAAATAAAGAAAAACGAAATTTAAATAAAGGAAAAAACGAAATTTAAATAAAGAAAAACGAAATTTAAATAAAGAAAAAACGAAATTAATTTAAATTAAAAACGAGATTAATTTAGATTGATAATAGCGGGTTCTATTTTCCACAATGTCAAAGCAACGCAGCTCAAAAACACAGCTCAAAAACACAAGCTCAGGCATGCACTTTGGTCCATACAAACTCCACTGTTCTGCGCTCTATCGAGAGAACACTTGCTGGAACACTGGGGTCGGTTCTATTTCTAGCATGCACGCGTTTTCCGCTTGGCTCGAGCGTGCCTGAGACGCGTCTCACGCAGGCAGTGTGCAAACTCCAACCTGTTAACATGGGAGCCGAAATAAAAACGGACACGCCACGCAGCTGAGAAGCTCACGCCACGCAGCCAGTGTGTCGCCGGCCTTATTCAAGCGCGAATGAGAACCGTTTCGCGGGGGATCCCAGGTGTGCCCAAAAAAAAACTATATAGAAAGAATATTCGAATATTCGGGTATGTTCGAATATTCGGGTCCAGCCCTATTAGGAACACCTGTTCAATTTCTCATTAATGCAATTATCTAATCAACCAATCACATGGCAGTTGCTTCAATGCATTTAGGGGTGTGGTCCTGGTCAAGACAATCTCCTGAACTCCAAACTGAATGTCAGAATGGGAAAGAAAGGTGATTTAAGCAATTTTGAGCGTGGCATGGTTGTTGGTGCCAGACGGGCCGGTCTGAGTATTTCACAATCTGCTCAGTTACTGGGATTTTCACGCACAACCATTTCTAGGGTTTACAAAGGATGGTGTGAAAAGGGAAAAACATCCAGTATGCGGCAGTCCTGTGGGCGAAAATGCCTTGTTGACGCTACGTTCCTGGGAGTAGTGTGGGACTCGGTTACGATGCGGGCACAATTGTCAAGTCAAAGCAAATCAAGTTTATTTGTATAGAGCTTTTCACAATACAGATTGTATCAAAGCAGCTTCACAGTATTAAATTAAAATAATACAACAAAGTTTGTTTCAAGAGGAATTTATTGATTGATAAAATTAGATTAAATATCCCCAAAATATCCCCAACTGAGCAAGCCAAAGGCAACAGTGGCAAGGAACCGAAAAACTCCATCAAGTGACCTAATGGTGTCCTAAAACTCCATCAGGTGACCTAATGGAGAAAAAAAACCTTGGGAGAACCCAGGCTCAGTCGGGGGCCAGTCCTCCTCTGGCATTTATGAGCTAGAGGACGGATTGTAGTTTGATCTGTAGGATTATATGAATGCCTGGCTGAAGAGATGCGACTTTAATCTAGTTTTAAACTGGGAGAGCGAGTCTGAGCAACGAACAGTATCAGGAAGACTATTCCAGAGTTTTGGAGCCAAATGTGAAAATGCTCTCCCTCCTTTGGTGGTTCTGGATATCCTAGGTATGACCAAAAGCCTTGAATTTAGTGATCTTAAAGAGCGCGATGGATTATAGGGTGATAGAAGATCCGTTAAATAGACTGGAGCTAAGCCGTTTAGGGCTTTATAAGTCAGTAGCAATACCTTGTAATTAATACGGAACTTTATAGGTAACCAATGCAGTGATGATAAAATCGGTGTTATATGATCATATTTTCTTGATCTCGTAAGAACTCTAGCGGCGGCATTTTGGACTAACTGTAGCTTGTTTATTGAGGATGCAGGACAACCAGCTAATAAAGCATTACAGTAATCCAGTCTCGAGGTCATGAATGCATGAACTAACTTTTCTGCATCAGAAACTGATAGCATATTACGTAGCTTAGCAATGTTTCTAAGGTGGAAAAAGGCTGTTTTTGTATCATATGAAATATGATTTTCAAAAGACAGGTTGCAATCGAGTATAACACCCAGGTCTTTTACTGTAGAGGATAAAGTAACAGGACATCCTATGATGTTAAAGTTGTATTGTGCGAGGTTTTGTGGGCGGTTTTTTGAACCGACAAGTATTACCTCTGTCTTGTCTGGATTTAATAAAAGAAAATTACGCGTCATCCAATCTTTTATATCTTTAACACACTCTGTCAATTTGGAAAATTTAGCGTTCCCTTTCAAGGGAACTCCCGTTGCGTCGAGAAATGACGCTATGGGAACGCTTTGCGTGATGACGTCTTGAAGCACATGTAAAATCAGTCCAATGGTGTGGCGGAACGTCAGAGGCGGGTGACGTCACGTACCAGGAAACTATAAAAGCCGGCCCAAAACAGAAAACGAAAGCTTTCTGAGTCTTCAGTTGCGCTCTGTGTTGAAATCTGTCCTTGTTATTTGGTGTTGTCTGTCTTTATATATATATATATTGATTCAGTTATGGCGAGCAAGCAGCAGTATCGAGTGTGTGTCCATCCCTGCCCGCGTTATTTAACGGGAGGTGACACACACACTCTTTGTGTTGTTTGTTTGGGAGAGGAGCATGCCCAGTCAGCACTCGAGGGTGGTGACTGTGAGCATTGCTGTGCGCTTCCATTGCGTACGCTCCGATCCCGTTTGGCTCGGTTCAATCCCGACCACGTTCCCCAGGGCTCGGGTCCCGCCGCGGCTGAGGCTCGGCGGCGATCTCAGACCTGGGGTTCGCAAATGGATCTGTCAGTGGATGTTGAGACGGGCTCTGCCTTATCTCAGCATCAATCTGACAGATCCAGTGCCTCTCATCAGGGTGCGGAAGCACGCGCTGCGGTTTCTTCCCCCCTGATAGAGGCACCAATACTGCAATTGTCCAGCTCTGAGGAGTTGGATGTTGTGAGTGTTGAAGCTGAGTCTGAGGATTCGCCACCTCAGTCTCATGCGTTTGAGGAACTGCTCGATGTTATTACTAGAGCAGTTGACAGACTATCTATTGAGTGGCCAGAGGATAGGCAGGACGTTCGTTCGAAAAGTAAGCTCGACGAACGCTTCCTGCCATCTCGTGCTCAGCCTCAGCGAAGAAGCCTTCCGTTTTTCCCCGATCTCCACACCGAGGTGTGGAGATCGTGGGGAAAACCGGTTTCATACAGAGTGTATGCACCACAAACATCTCACTATTCATCTATTCAGAATTATAAAGATTATGGTTATGGGGAGATGCCGAAGGTGGAGGAGACGCTTGCGAGCTATCTCTCTCCAGCAACGGCATCTTCCCTGAAAGCTCCTTCACTTCCCTCTAAGCCAGTAAAATATACTTCATCTCTGGTTCATAAATCTTATGCAGCCGCTGGTCAAGCAGCAGCGTGTCTGCATACGATGTCCATTATGCAAGCCTATCAGGCAGAATTATTGGGGGATTTAGAGGAGGGCGGGGGAATTGGTCCCGATACAGTGGCTGAACTACGCAGAGCCACAGATTTGTCTCTCAGGGCCACCAAGGAGACCGCTAAATCAATCGGGCGGTCTATGGCAGCCCTGGTGGCCACTGAGAGGCATCTGTGGCTCAATCTGAGTGATATAAAAGAGAGAGAAAAGCATGTTCTCTTAGATGCTCCGGTTTCCACTGTGGGTTTATTTGGCGATGCAGTAAACAGTGCGGTAGCTAAATCTCAGGAAGCTGCTAAACAGGCAGCTGCATTGCAAAAACTCCTCCCCCGCCGTTCTTTCTATGAGGCTGCTGGGCGGGAGCAGCCTCACTCCTCTAAAAAGAGCGCTGAGCACCGTGCCACTCAGAAGCAGAGCGTTTCCTCCCGTGCTCCCCCACAAAAACCTCGGGGACACGGAGGGCGCGCTCAAACCCAGCAGTCTTCGAGGGGTAAAACGGATCTGAGGACCGTTATTACTGCCAAGAAGGCTGCTGGGAAGAAGTCCTGACGTCCGAGGACCCAGGACAAATGAGGGTAGTTCCCCCCGAAGCAGAGCGGTTAACACCTCTTTTTACGGTGCCCGTCTCTCTTCGGTACCCTCAGGGGACCGTTCTGCCAACCCTGCCACCTCTGGTGTTACAGGGCGCAGCGGTCTCCGGCGAGCACATATCTCAAGGTCCACCCGGAAACGTAGTGGCCTCGGGATGCCCGCCCCCTCCGAGGAGGGTGCTAGAGCAGTCTGTTCGGTCGTTCCCTGCCGGTTCGCCGTTACAGGGCGTCGAACCGACTACTCAACAGCAACAAAATCCAGAAACCAGTCTCGAGAGGCTGGTACCTCTAGTAGAATCTTTGACAGCGTGGAAGCTACTGTCAAATGTTTCTCGTTGGGTCCTGCAGACCGTGGAAAAAGGGTATCAGATACAATTCAAGAAACGCCCACCTCGGTTTATGGGGGTCCTGCCCACAGTGGTGGGCCCCGAGCAGGTTCTGGTTATGGAACAGGAAGTGAACACTCTGTTAGAGAAAGGGGCCATAGAATATGTACCTCCCTCCAGCAGGGAAACCGGGTTTTACAGCCGGTACTTCATAGTTCCAAAAAAGGACGGGGGATTGCGTCCCATTTTAGATCTTCGAGTTCTGAACGAGTCAGTCATGCAGCTCAAGTTCAAAATGTTAACATTGAGGCAGATCGTGCCACAGATCAGGTCCGAGGACTGGTTTGTCACGATAGACCTCAAGGACGCATATTTCCATATATCCATCCGTCCGTGTCATTGGAAGTTCCTGAGGTTTGCTTTCGGGGGCAAAGCATACCAATATCGAGTTCTTCCATTCGGCCTAGCTTTATCACCCCGCACTTTCACCAAATGCATGGATGCAGCTCTGGCGCCACTGCGCCTCCAGGGTATTCGCATTATGAACTACATCGACGATTGGTTGATTTTAGCTCATTCGCATCAGATGGCGGTTCAACATCGAGATGTTGTTCTCGCCCACATGAAAGAGTTGGGGTTACGGCTGAACGCCAAGAAGAGTGTGCTTTCTCCACTACAGAGGACCACTTTTCTAGGCGTGGTTTGGGATTCTGTGTCGATGCAGGCGCGCCTGTCACCGCCACGGATAGATTCCATCCTTGCAGCTGTGAAAAGTGTAAAGCTAGGCCAGCTACTCACTGTCAAACAGTTCCAGAGACTGTTGGGTCTCATGGCAGCAGCTTCCAACGTGATACCTTTTGGACTGCTACACATGAGGCCCCTGCAGTGGTGGCTCAGGACCAGGGGGTTTTCCCCGAGGGGCAACCCATTTCGCACAATCAAGGTCACGCGGCGATGCCTACGTGCCTTGGTTATGTGGAAGAAGCCTTGGTTCCTGTCCCAGGGCCCAGTGTTGGGAGCTCCTTGTCGTCGCAAATTGCTAACGACGGATGCTTCCCTCACGGGCTGGGGAGCGATCCTGGAGGGTCGCTCGTCTCAAGGTCTGTGGGAAGACCATCATCGTTCCTGGCATATCAATCGCCTAGAGATGTTAGCTGTCTTCCGGGCTCTGAGGAGCTTTATCACAGATCTCAGGGGGCACCATGTGCTAGTACATACGGACAACACATCGGTAGTCGCCTATATCAACCACCAAGGGGGTTTGCGCTCGCGCCCGTTATCCAACTTGGCACGCCATATCCTCTTGTGGTCCCAGGGGAAGTTACTGTCACTCAGGGCAGCTTACATCCCCGGGGTACAGAATATAGGAGCAGACACTCTGTCGAGGCAGGGGCCGAGGCCTGGGGAATGGAGGCTCCACCCCGAGGTGGTGGAGCTGATATGGAGGGAGTTTGGCCAAGCACAAGTGGATCTGTTTGCGTCTCGAGAGACGTCTCACTGTCCACTTTGGTTCTCCCTCACGCATCCAGCTCCTCTGGGACTGGATGCTATGGTACAGACGTGGCCGAGGCTACGTCTGTACGCCTTTCCCCCAGTTGCTCTGCTCCCGGGAGTTCTGGAAAGAGTTCGCAGGGACCGGGTCCATCTACTTCTTATAGCCCCGCGCTGGCCGGGCAGAGTATGGTTTCCCGATCTTGTGTCCCTCCTCGACGGGCATCCTCTGGAGTTACCCGTCAGGAGGGACCTTCTGTCCCAGGCAGAGGGCTCGATATTTCACCCTCGGCCAGAACTGTGGAACCTGTGGGCTTGGCCTCTGAGGGGGCCCAGCTCATAGAGTCAGGTCTCTCAACCGAGGTTGTTGAGACCATTCTACAGTCCAGAGCTCCCTCCACGAGGAAACTTTATGCCCTGAAGTGGAGAGTTTTCACTTCTTGGTGTAGTGACCGTCGGTTGGACCCAGTCCACTGCCCAATTGGTACAGTGCTGGAGTTCCTGCAGGAACGGTTCACTGCAGGTCTGACCCCGTCCACTTTAAAGGTCTATGTGGCGGCCATAGGTGCTTACCACATTCCTTTGGGTGGAATGTCTGTGGGGAAAGACCCCTTGGTATCTCGTTTCCTTCGTGGCACTTGGAGGCTGAGGCCTGCAGTTCGCTCTAGGGTGCCACCTTGGGATTTGTCCTTTGTGCTACAAGGCTTATCCCAGGCTCCCTTTGAGCCCATTGAGGAGGTTCCTGAGAAGTTTCTTACTCTGAAAGCTCTTTTCCTTCTGGCTATTTCTTCTCTCAAGAGAATAGGGGATCTTCAAGCATTGTCGGTTGCTCCGTCATGCTTAGAGTTTGCTCCGGGTATGGTTAAAGCGTTCCTTCATCCGAGACCGGGTTATATCCCCAAGGTCCCCACTAATGTGGTCAGACCTGTTGTTCTGCAGGCCTTCTGTCCTCCTCCCTTTCAAAATGCTGACCAGGAGGCTAATAATTTGCTTTGCCCTGTGCGGGCGTTAGACGCTTACGTCCACAGAGCTGCCCTGTGGCGTAAAAGTGATCAATTATTTGTGTGCTTTGGGTCCCCTAACAAAGGGGGCCCGGTGTCTAAGCAAAGGATGAGCAAGTGGGTGGTCGAGGCTATCTCACTTGCTTATGAGGCGGCTGGGCAGCCTTCTCCTTTGGCTGTCCGGTCGCACTCGACGAGGAGTATGGCGGCCTCTAAGGCCCTTATTTCAGGAGTTTCATTACAGGACGTCTGTGATGCGGCAGGCTGGTCCTCACCGCACACTTTCGTCAGGTTTTACTCTCTGGATCTAGACTCTGCTCCAGGGTCTCATGTTTTGTCTTCCTAGTGCTGCTCTACGGATTTCACACAGGACAGACATTTGTAGCTATGGAGGCGTTGGTATAGACGTTCCCATAGCGTCATTTCTCGACGCAACGGGAGTTCCCTTGAAAGGGAACGCCTCGGTTACGACTGTAACCTCGGTTCCCTGAAGAGGGAACGAGCGTTGCGTCGCCCTGCCATATCTCCTTCATGCCTGTCAGCTCGACTTCAGACTTTTACGAAGCTTTCGTTTTCTGTTTTGGGCCGGCTTTTATAGTTTCCTGGTACGTGACGTCACCCGCCTCTGACGTTCCGCCACACCATTGGACTGATTTTACATGTGCTTCAAGACGTCATCACGCAAAGCGTTCCCATAGCGTCATTTCTCGACGCAACGCTCGTTCCCTCTTCAGGGAACCGAGGTTACAGTCGTAACCGAGGCGTTTTCATCCGGCCGTAATGAAATATATATTTGAGTGTCATCAGCATAACAATGGAAACTAATTCCATGTTTCCTTATAATATTTCCAAGTGGCATCATATATATAGAAAATAACAGAGGGCCTAATACAGATCCCTGCGGCACTCCATAGTTTACTGGAGTTATGATCGATTTTTCACCATTTAAATAGACAAAATGGTAGCGGTCAGATAGGTATGATTTGAACCAGCTTAATGCTTGTCCTTGAACACCAGTATAATTTTGTAGTCGATCTAAGAGTAATGTATGATCTATAGTATCGAACGCAGCACTAAGATCAAGTAAAACTAGTATTGAGATACAGCCTTGGTCAGAAGCTAAAAGTAAATCATTTGTGATTTTAACGAGCGCAGTTTCAGTGCTATGATGCGGTCTGAATCCAGACTGAAACTTTTCATAGATATCATTTTGTTGCAAGAAAGAGCCCAGTTGAGCAGACACCACTTTTTCTAATATTTTAGACATAAATGGAAGATTTGAAATGGGTCTATAATTTGCTAGATTATAGATTAATTGTCTCCTGCATGGATCGAGTCCATTCTGGCCACGGTGACCAGGATAAAGCTAGGCCAAGCCATCACTGTGAAACATTTTCAGAGAGTGTTAGGGGTCATGGCAGCAGAGTCCAGCATCATTCCATTCGGCCTGCTGCACATGAAGCCCTGCAGTGGTGGTTGAAAACCAAGGAGTTTTCCCTGAGGGGGAACCCATTCCGCATGATCAGGGTTACGCGCAGATGCCTTCTTTCCTTATCTATGTGGAAAAAAAGCTTGGTTTCTGTCCCAAGGCCATTTCAACAAACGCCTCCCTCACAGACTGGGGCGCGGTCATGGACGGCCACTTTATGAGATGTCTATGGCAGGACCAACATTCCTCCTGGCACATAAATTGCTTGGAAATGTTGGCGGTGTTCCGAGCTCTAAGGAGCTTTCTGCCAGACCTCAAGGGTCACCATGTCCTTGTGAGGTCAGACAACAGTGTCAGTGGTGGCGTATATAAATCATCAGGGGGGTCTAAGATCCTGCCCTCTGTGCAGACTGGTGCATCAGATCCTCCTGTCGTCCCAGGGGAGACTGTTGTCTCTCAAAGCAACATACATCCCAGGGGATCAGAATCAGGGAGCAGACATCCTGTTGAGGCAGGGGCTGAGGCCCAGGGAATGGAGACTCCACTCCAATATGTCAGAGGTTCGGCCCAGTGGAAGTGGATCTGTTCAGGTCTCGAGGCGACACACTGTCCACTGTGGTTCTCCCTCACACATCCAGCCCCGCTGGGGTTGGATGCCATGGTGCAGAACGCGTCTGTACGCATTTCCCCCAATCACTCTGCTCCCGGGAGTTCTAGAGAGGGTCCATCGCGACGCGGTAAGTTTACTATTAGTAGCCCAGTTGTGGCCGGCCCAAGTATGGTTCTCAGACATAATTTCGCTCCTGGCTGGCCCTCCATTGGAGATTCCCATCAGGAGGGACCTGTTGATGCAGACATAGGGCTTAATGTATCACCCTCGGCCAGAGCTATGGAAACTCTGGGTCTGGCCCCTGAGGGGGCACAGTACCGAGAGGCTGGCCTGTCAGTAGGAGTAGTAGAGACCATACTCAGCTCTAGAGCTCCCTCCAAGAGGAAATTGTATGGCCTGAAATGGAATGTTTTCTCCGTTTGTTGTAGAGAGCGTGAGGTGGACCCAGTTAACTGCCCAGAGGCTTCAGTGCTGGACTTCCTCCAAGAATGCTTCTCGGCTGGTCTTACCCCGTCCACACTCAAGGTGTACGTGGCTGTCATTGCAGCTTTCCACACTCCTCTGGGTGATGGGCCTATGGGGAGACCACCCCTTTCAATCTGATCGAAATTTCATTCGGACTGAGCTCAATCGGATCGATTAAGGTGTTTACATGAAGGCTTTTCAGTCCGATTGAGCCGTCCATCTGATTACTAATGGATTATTTGGTTGCATGTAAATGTAGCCATTGACGCCACTGCATGGGTGTCACCAATTGTTGTTACGCAGACAAAAGTCAGGTAAAATTAAGATGTGCGTTGAGCTCAGAGAGCCAAAAAAGCAGTGATTGTGGACTCTATTGACACACATGGTTGAACTACTCTCTGCTGTGGTTCTACTTATTTCACTATCATCGACCTGACTAATGCTTAAGTACACAAGGACAGTCGTGACCTCATGGCCATTACTACTCATGATGGACTGTTCAAGTCTTGTCGTGTTCTTTACAGATTGGCTTCAGCGCCTGTGGCATTTCAGAAGATGATGACCATCATCCTAGCTGGCTTGTCAGGGGTTGAATATTACCTGGACAACATTATCATCCACGGACGTGACATATCTATACGTGACTGACGGCGCTGATCCACTTGTCCGTGCGACACTTCTGTCGCGCCGCGCTCCACTATATTCCTATGGGTGACGTCACGCGACTTTGTCGCACCCGCAAAGCATTCCGGGAAGGCGGCGCTTCATTTGAAAAAGTGCTGCGCGTCAAAAAGCTGGCCGATGCCCATCTTTATGCAAATGAAGTCCGTCAAACGCGGCGCGTCTATCCAATAGAAGTAGAGCATATGGAGACGGAGGGAAGTCTCTTCGCAGGTCACATCCTACTTCAAAAATGCGCGGAAACTTTAGTTCCAGAGTACAAAATGGAGGAGAAACTGATTGTGGCTGTCGCAGGATTCCCTAATTTATATGATCCGACTTTATTGTCATATAGGGACAACGAGCTACGCAGTTCCGCATGGAGAAGGGTGGCAGAGGTCGTTGGAGTCCCTGGTGGGTTTTATGAGTTTGTATTGTGTTAAATAAAATGTTAATTGATTCATAGCAGACAGCATATGTACATCTGCAGAAACGGGTTCATATGCTAGTAGTATTTATGATAGCAGGTAACATTAGGATGGTAGGTAGAGAGATTTTGATGGACTTTTACATAAATAAATAAATAAATACATACCTCATGACAGATCTAACCATTTGAAATGGGCATATCAATTTGCAGCTTAAAGTTTAAACACTACAGAATAATGAACACTGATGAGAATGATAGTCATGAACACCATTTAAAAAACTTAATTATTAGCTTAAAGCAAGATTAGATGCACAGACAGATTCATTGCCTGTACTTTTCTCTTACATATATTTTTATTATTATTAGAGGATGTGTGTCGGTCAAGGTGGAAGAGCTTGAGGGACCAGTTCACCAGGGAAAAGAGGAAGGAGAGGGAGAGAAACAGGAGTGGGGCTGGGGCCTCATCTGCTCGGCCATGGAAGTATATGGCTGTGATGGGGTTCCTGGCCCCATTCATGGAGTGTAGGCCGACCACCTCCAATCTGTTCCACCAAGCTACCCCTGCCACTGCCCCCCCAGCTGCACCCATCCCTTTGGTCAACTCCCCTCCAGCTTCACCCACCCCGCTACCCCCATCAGCACCTACCCCCCCACCAGCACCTACCCCCCCGGCTGCACCCCTCTCACCTGCACCCACTCCCCCACCTGCACCAACTCCCCCACCTGCACCCACTCCACCTCTCACAGAGGTGGGGGGAGACCTGGAGGAGGCAGGCCCTTCCACCTCTCAGTTCAGGCCACAGATGAGGAAGAAAAGAGGGCCAACCATGTCTGTGTTTGAGCGGGAGCTCTTAAGTACACTCAAGGAGGCTCATAATATGGAGCCGACACCACCTCCTCTTCCTCAAGTAGCTCTGTCTGCAGCGGATGAGGATGAAGTTTTTTTTATGAGCCTCTTGCCCGCCATCCGGCGAATGAACCTACCCAAGAGGGCCGCGGTTAAATTTAAAATTTATTCCTTGGTTTATGAGGTGGATATGGACGGAAGGGAGTAATTTTATTTTTAAAAGTTCTTATGTTCATGTTTGTGTTTATACATTTTTTATATTTAATATTTGTAGTTTATTTTGTTCAAAAAGTTAATATTTATATTTATTAAGTTAATATTTTGTTCAGTGTTCATATTTATATTTATTATTTTAAGTTTATTTTGTTGAAAATGTTTATATTTTGTTAAATGAGTTTATATTTATTGTTTTAAGTTTATTTTGTTCAATAAGTTCACATGTTCAATAAGTTAATATTTTGTTCAATAAATAATTAAGTTTTTTAAATGGTGTTCATGACTTTCATTCTCATCTGTTCATTATTCTGTAGTGTTTATACTTGGTGTACACATTTGCTAAGCCAATATAGATAGTTACTGTAGATAGATTCATTGCAACTGTACAAGTAAAATAGAATGTTGTTTGGATGAATCCAGTAGATACCCACGTAAAAAAAGAAAAACTTCAGAGGTACAACTAATAACTAAACCATAAAATTACAATTAACTTTATTTTATTTAGTTAATAAATAACTAAAATCTGATTCTGATGTTTAGTTATTAACTAAACTAAATCTTTAGTTACCTAGATTTAGTAACTAAATCTACCATTTATTAGTAGATAAATGGTTATTTATCTACTAATAAATAACCATTAATAACTAATGGTTAACTGAAATAATAATTTTAATAATAATAGTTTTTTTATGAAAAAAAAGATAACTGACGATATATGTATTATACACAGAATGAAGAGTTTAATGACAAGGTTGAGTTAGAACAGGTAAGTTGTCACAAAGGGTCTTGTAGTGTAACATCCCTGTGAAGTTTATTTAGTGGGGTTAATCAGGCTAAAAGGGCTCATTGTTTTTCATAACAGTGGGGTGAAAATGCTGTGTGAAGGGGGAAGTCAGGTGTATCACATATATCTACTTTACATTTCCATGTGTTATACTTCTGGAATATGGACCTTTGCTTTTAAAGAGCAATGTATGTATAACGCTTGTGCTACTTTGGAAATATGCCTTTAAAGGACAATGTGGGTGGCTCTTAAAAGAGCCGTTGTGTTATGCAGCTGCTGTGCCGTTTTATGGCTGGACCTGCCAAGGAACAGCGCCCTCTTCGCTGAAATAAGAGGCGAAGTTGCCTCTCACTCTCAAGGCCTCGCGTGTAGCGTTGTTGGCAGACATCCTGGATACTCCCCGGAGACAACTACCATCACCAGGCCTACGGTAACTACCTCCGCTGTGCCTTCTCCTCAGGGTCATGACACGCAGGTAGTTGTGGAGAACGCAAGTGGCTCTGACACACGTCTCAGCAGTAGTGGGGCTGACAGCCATCACTCTTCTGTACATTCTCCACTGTGAAGACAGAATGCCAAAAGCACACTCAACTACAAGCCTGGCACGACTGAGACGGTAGTTGTACACCCTTTGCTCTCCAGGGACATGGGGGCCAGGGAACGGGCGCATGAGGTTCCGGCGGAGGGGAAATGCCTCATCCCCTACAAACACAAATGGCATGTCACCACGATGCTCAGACCCAGGGATGACCGCAGATTCAGGGAGGTCCAGGGTACCATCTCGGAGGCCCTCACCAAAGGCAGAGTTGTAGAGGGATCCGCCGTCACTCATCCTGCCATATCCACCAACGTCAACTACCCTGAAGAGGTAGTCGGCATCGACCACTGCCAACAGCACGATGGAATATGTACCCTTGTAATTATAGTACAGGGAGCCGGAGTTGTCTGGGGCCTGGATGACCACGTGCTTCCCATCCACCGAACCAAGACAGTTGGGGAAGTTCCAGCGATGGCTGAACCCTTCTGCAATGGCACGCCAGTCCTCCATGCATGGTGCAGGCAGGTACTCCGGCAGCAGGGCATCCCAGATGGCAGCTGACACCTCTTTCACCACTCTTCCCACAGTGCAGTGGCCCACCCTGTAGCTGCTAGATATTGTCCTGAACGAATCCCCTGTTGAGAGGTATCTGTGAAGACATAAACATATATTAAATATAATAGAAATTAACGGTGGGACGCATTGTTACGTAATCTGCATGCATATTTAAAAAAAAAACTAATTTATCATTAATAACACTTTTTAATTAATCATTTTAAAGTGTTTATTACAAATAAATGAAAAAAAAATCTATAAATTTTAAAGTGTTTATTACAAATAAATGACAAAATTATATAAATGTTAATGAACTAATAAATGAACTAATAAATGTAGTATATTCAGGCAGTACACATTAACCAGTATATGTAATCACTTTTAGATATCACACATTATTACGAAAATTTGAAAAATGAAATGTGGTGTTTCTCATTGAAATACCCTATTGATGTTGAGTATCTAGTAATTAATTAAACAATGTTGCTTTAAAGGACCATTCCGGTGAAAAAATGAACCTAGGGGTAATTAACACATGGTTACCGAGTCGATCGTTCCCTGGGATGCGTTTTTCACCGGAATTGACCTTTAAGATCATGAGTGAACGTCCACTACTCAATTAATAACTGTATTATCTGAAGTAGCCTACCGTAGACAAATAGCCAGGCGCTGAGCAGGACCAATTGCCTGACGAAAAAAGGTGTTCGTCTTGGCAATCCGGGGTCCCACTCGCGCCAGCAGGTCGTCGAACAGCTCCTTGGACAGCCTGAAATGTTCCCTGAACATATCGTCGTCAAGCCGGAGCTCCAACACAAGGCGGTGGTACTCCCCACACTCGCGCCGGACAACTTCACTCCGGATAGGGTGAACCCAGTGCCGACGACGTGGCTTCTTCCTCCGGAGGTAGAGCAGAGCAGCTACAATGATCATTCTCTTACTTCGATTCATGACTGAAATCCACAAAACACATCACTTCCTCGAACAAATGCTTTAAATAAGCAACATTTCCCGCTTGGTCAAAACCACGCCCATAGCGGCAAACTGAGGAACGCCCATCAACGTACAAATGTGGGGAGGCGTCGCGACACCACGCGACAGTCGTGTCGGACAAGTGGATCAGCGCCGAAAGTCTTACAACGACTAGAAGCTGCTGGCTTGCAGCTCAATAGGGACAAGTGTCCTTTCCGGCGACCATCTGTTGTTCTTAGGTCATATTGTTTCAGCAGAGGGTCTTTTCACCTTACTTGGACTTATGTCATTGCACAGTAAGTTTATCCCTGATTTTGCCACCAGTGCATGCATACCTACAAAATTCAAATGGATTCAGCTCGTCACAAGAGGCTGAACATAGTTTGACCGAAGTAAAACTACTGCTAGCAAACATTATTCAACCCCACCCTACACACAATTGTCTCTACAGATGCTTGACTATGGTCTAGGAGCCATATTTTTCAGGTCAGCCACAATGGCATTGAACGAACTGTGGGCTTTCCAATATGTATGCTGTCTACTGCTAAGCGTAAATATGCCACAGTGGAAAAGGAAGCGTTAGCTTGCATGTGGGCCGAGAGATGAGTGTACTCATTGAGAGATGGAGTACATATCTATTTAGGATGAAACGGTTCACAAAATCCTCGGTTTGGTTTGTATCACGGCTCTGTGGTCACGGTTTTCAGGTAGATTCGGTATACATTATTAATGTTTTTATTCCTTTTTAACACTTTAGAAATACCATACATCAGCTCTAGTTTCTGACAGATGATGCATTTATGAATCACACTATGAATGCGTTTTCTTGCCCCGACGATCCAGAATCCTGCATTTCTGATTGCACCTTCTGTAAACAGGCGACCTTGGTGTTTGACCCGTTCATGAAAGTGTCTATGTGGCTTTTCCCAGGAATGATAACAGGATGCTTTTCTCTTTGTTCCATAGGAGTATGCTTGAGTCTGCCACCTACTCTCAGAAGCCCATCTTGGTCAATAAAGGGGTTCAGAGTTCTCAGTCCACTGTTTTTTTGGATTTCCTTTCCTGCAGAAAGACGAGCAAACTCAACACAGTAGCTCTCCTGTTGGATACATTGTAATATCACAAACTTTTGCCTGTGAAAGTTCCTCTGGGAGTGCTTTGTCACAAAGATGCCATTTTTACAGGTATTTGCTAACTCAGTTTCGAGTCTGAATGAATGTATGATGTGAATTAAGTTAGATATAGCTTGTAAGAGGCATTTCCAGGTCAAAAAGCGCTCAAAGCAATGTGAGCCAAGTTTAACAGGAAAGTCATGGGGTTTCAGATCTGTACGGTTAGAGCGTACTTCCACATCTGAATCAGGGTCAATTAGATTGTATGATGGATTGTCTTCAAGACACTCTGAATCAGGGTGAGAAAGAAACGCAGGCCCAGAAAGTCATGTGGAATCTTTCAAGTCTGAGGCGGGCACTAAAAGGGTTGCATGATCAGCAAGGTTTTGACTTGTGGAAATGTAATGCCACTGTTCTGGCCTTGAAGATTTCCTAATCCGCTGGACTCTATAACTCACATATACTTAAAACCGTCTGGTTTGGTTATGAATATACCCCAACACTACTTTACTGTCAGAATAGAATTCTACAGCGTTCTCATCTTGAATGAGACTTGAATGACTTCTACTGCCAGGACTGCTGCTCCAAGTTCTAATCGAGGTACAGTGTGAGCAGACAGTGGAGCAAGCTTAGCCTTGCCTAGCACAAACCGTACGGTACATGATCCATTGTCATTCATCTCTCTCAGGTAGGCTACTGCTGCAATTGCCTTTGTGGAAGCATCTGAGAAAACGTGAATTTCTTTCCTTTGTGCTGAAGATAGCGAAACCTTTGAGTACACTCTGGGTATTTCAAATTGAGCAAGATCTTGCAAAGAGTGTTTCCAAGTCTCCCATTCAGCTTCCCTGACTGTTGGTAGAGGGGCATCCCAGTCTTTGGTGTCTGCTGTCAGGTCACGAAGAAGGAACTTTCCTTGTACCGTAACAGGTGCTGCCAACCCAAGAGGGTCAAAAACGCTGTTGACAGTTGCTAAGGCACCTCTACGTGTATGCATCAACTTCTTCTGCATCAACACGAAAAGTGAAAGTGTCTGTTTTAAGATTCCAGCTCAGACCAAGGCTCCTCTGAATAGGTGGAGTATCCTTTTCCAGATCGAGGTCCTTGAGGTCTTTTACAAGATCCTCCACAGGAAAAGCATTCATTACAGCAGGACTGTTAGATGATATTTTATGAAGCCTTAGGTTGGATCTTGCTAACATCTCCTGAGTTCTTTTCAACAGATCAACTGCTTCCACAGCCGTGGGCACTGATTTCAGGCCATCATCCACATAAAAATTACGCCCCACAAAGGCTCTTGCGTCTTTCCCAAACTCAAGTTCTCAATGTTGAGCTGCACGATGAAGTCCATAGATTGCTACCGCGGGAGAGGGACTATTCCCAAAAACATGGACTTTCATCCTATACTCCATGACATCTTTAGAGGGGTCATTGTCCTCAACCCACAAGAAGCGGAGAAAGTTGCGGTGATCCTCTCTCATCACAAAGCTATGGAACATCTGTTCAATGTCAGCAGTAAATGCGACTGCTTCTTTACGGAAACACAGCACAACACCCAGCAAGGAGTTATTCAGGTCGGGTCCTGAGAGAAGCACTTGATTCAAAGAAAGGCCTTTGTACTGTGCACTAGAGTCAAAAACAACTCTGATCTGTCCTGGCTTGTGAGGGATATAGACACCGAATATAGGCAGGTACCACACTTCCTCATTTTACTTCACAGGTGGAGCTAATTCTGCATGACCTGCATTGAAAATCCTTTGCATGAATCTGATGAAATGTTCCTGCATTTGAGGCTTCTTCCTTAGTGTCTGATGGAGTGACAAGAGACGTTTCATACTCAGGTCCCTATTGTTGGGTAGCTGTTGGTGTGGAATACGGAAAGGAAGAGGTGCCACCCAGCTGTTAGAGCTGTCAATGAACATTTCCTTGTCCACCAGTTTCATGAATGCTCGATCTTCAATGGAAGGGGCTATCTTTTCGTCGTCTTGTGTCCGTTCGAAAATAGTGTTACCCAGCAAGTACTCAGGGCAGGTGGATGGGTAAAAATGACAGCCATGTAAAGAGATGGCATGATCTTTACTGCTTAGCTTCTCTTTCACCTGTATCTGATTAGGACATGGCTTGGACGTCCATTGAGAAGTATGTTTGTGCTGAACACGTCAACTGTGCTAGGTTTATGTGCTGACCCCTATCACCCAGCCAAAGTCGAGTTTTTTGGCGTACGGTGAATTGTTCAAACCATAACGCTGTTTCCTCACTTTGCGGACTTGGATGATATCTCTCCCTAAGAGAAGCAGTATCTTAGCACATGGATCTATCTCTGGTATTTCGAGAGCAATAGATTTCAAAGTGAGGGAACTGGTGTGCAATGATGGGAGATGGGATCTCAGAATGGTCGTCAGGCATATAATTACACTCGATAAGTGTTGGGAGTGACACGTGTGTCTTTCCATCCATAGATACAGCTTGAAACCCAGTGGCTCTTCTTCCTGAAGTTTCTGTTACCCCAGCACAAGTTTGAAGAGTGTATGGATGCTCTGTTCCTTTTACTTTGAATAGATACAAAAACTCAGGTCTAGCTAGAGATCTATTACTTTGCTCATCGAGCACTGCATACATCTTCACCATAATTTCTGGATGATCCTCAGGATATACTCCTATCAGGCATATCTTAGAGCATGATTTGGGTATTGGACTGTCTCCACAAATCTCTGTGCATTGTGAAGTTACAGTAGGAAAAGGGCTTTTATCCTCCTCCCCGCCATGATCTGATGAAGGGTCTTTGATGGCCCACGGTGGAGGACCAGGATGAAGTGCAGACACATGTCGGTCACTCTCACATTAATTGCATTTGATTACTGCCTTGCAGTTCTTTGCCAAGTGAACCGTCGAAGCACAGCACCTATAGCACACACTGTTTTATCTAAGCAGTGTTTGCCTTTCTTCTAGAGTCTTTGCTCTAAACCCACGGCAACGTCTCAGAGGATGAGGTTTGTTTTTATGTATAGGACACAGCTTTTCAACATCAATAGGTTCATTATCGGAACTTCTTGTGGAAAGAAATCCAATTGACGATGTTACACCCGTCTTGTGGGTAGACATAGCCATCCTTCTTTGCAATTGTCTTTTAACTAACGGTTCTACTTTGATCTGGGTTGTACAGACTGCACTAATGCTAAAGCTTGGATCGTTTTGAGCACGTGCTTCCTGACAGACAAAGTCAGTAAGAAAGGAGAATGGATGGAAGTAGTGTTGTCAAAAGACCCGGTACTTCGGTACCAAGTCGGTACTATTTTTTTTTAAACGTCACGGTACCAGGTTTTCTCAAACCCGGTACTTGATGCGCGTGCATGCCCGAAGCGCGTGCAGTTGAGTCCTCTTCATAAAAGCGCTGATGGCGATCGGCGGTGCTGCTGCTGATGTGGTGCTGATGTTTTTGCGCGTGCAGATACGTTATTTCAAATGGCGCGCGGCAACGCTCATAATAGAAGCGGCGCGCTCGCTTTTCCATGTGCGTTCATGGATGCATAGCAACGACAGACGCCACGGGAGTACAAACGCTTGTGCGAACTGCGCTCTCCATGACGACGAGGAAGTGTGACATAGGCCTATTAATTGATTTCTAGCCCTTGCATTAGCTTTACTACTAGATATATTTATGGAGATGAGAAATAAAAAGCCGTCATTAATATCAGTCCGTCAGAAAAGCAGTTCTAGTCTTATTCTTGGCTGGATAACTCTTAGCAGGTTTAAAAAGCCCTTTTAAAGTTAAATATGAATACAGTTTTGGATTAAATAAAAGTATAGTCAAGTCAGATAAAACATATTTTATCTCCTGTATAGTTTGGTAATGCTACAATAAGATACCATTCATTAACATCACTTAATGCGTTATCTAACATAACACATTGAGTGAACAATATATTTTTACAACATTAATTAATGTTTGTGAATGTTATTTAATACAAAACACTTGATTGGTCATGTTTGTTCACTTCATTCATTGTGCATTAAATAATGTTAACAGAAATAATGTTAACTTTTGATTTTAAAAATGTATTTTTAAATTAACCCCTAAAGGAGAATAATTGCGACAGTATATAACTATTGTTTTTTTTGTTAGGTCATTTTATCTAATGTTATCTAACAAATGGAATCTTATTGTAAAGTGTTTTTAATACTACAGTTTCCATCTTTGTGATATACACTTTAATATAATTATGTAAATTTAATCTAAATTAAGCTTTGGTACCGAAATTGGTACCGAGAACCGTGGATTTTCACTGGTATCGGTACCGAATACTGAAATTTTGGTACCGTGACAACACTAGATGGAAGGTAACATTGTACTTCCTTTTGTACTCAGAACCCTGATAAATCCATTTTTCTTGCAGGTGATAAGGCAGCTTCTCCACGATCAGATTGACTCCTCTAGATGTGTCCAGATAAGAAAGTCCTGTCAAGTACCCTTCAGCTTTAGCAGACTGAATCTCGCGTAGCAGATCTCCGAGCTCTTGTAATTTCAGAGGATCTTGTTTATTGATTTTTGGAAATTTCTCAATTTTGTCAAAAAGTGCTTTCTCAACCACCTCCAGGGATCCATACATCTCCTCTAGACGATCCCAAGCCATTTTAAGCCCTGCGTCAGGATACCTTATGTTCACTGACCTGATGCGTCTCACATATTCTGATGACCGACTGCCTAACCACTTAATCAGTAAATCCAACTGTTCGCTGGAAGTGAGTTTGAGCCCAATGGTGGCATTTAAGAAAGAAGATTTCCAAGCCCAGTAGTTTTCTGGGTGATCGTCGAATTTTGTGAGCCCGGAACTAATGATCTCACGACAGTTGCTAAATCACTAATTTCAACTTCTCTGTGGGAAGGTGACTGCATAGGAGCGCTGGCATTGTAAGTCTGTGCAAGGGGCCAGTAATTAACTGGACTGTACGTGGCAGACTGAGGCTTTTCAATCATGATAGCGTTAGACTTTGAGACTGAATCATTGACCCGTTCAACAAAATCAGGTGGCACACTCCTATGAGAGCTTTCCGTTAACTGCTTGTTTTCACTTCCGTATATGAAATCAACAGGTGGAGTGGCTAAACTTATTTCACTCAACAACAATGGAGTGATTTGAGTGCTGCTCCACATAATCACTGGTGCGCTGCACAGGGTCTGCAGCAGGAGCGATCGGGCTATGTGAACGATAACTGCCTTCCTCCATGCTCTCTACAGCCTCCTCTAATATTCTTGCCTCGGCCATAGCGGCAGCAGCCTCCTTTTCATGTTCTAGTGCTGTAAGACTGTAGCCTGGGAAAACCCAGACAACTTCCGGCAAATTTAGATTTGCTCTGCAAGTAGTCTGGCAAAGAGCTCATTCAAGGCCATTTCCATGCCGTGGAAATCGCGGCACCAATCAGAAACGTTGAGGCGGGCTTTACACGATGACGATCGCTCTGATTGGTTTTAGGTCTATCCAATTGCGCAGGCATTTGAGCGACGTCCACTCCGTTGGTGAAGCGCACCAACTTTTAAATGCAGCATTATTATATTCAAATTGCAAACACATGAGGACAGTCTCCATGAAAGACCCACTGGCAGATGAACGTGCTACTACATTTCTCTCCGAAACGGTAGGAAATTAAATTAGATTTAATAGAGAATTTTAACTGTGACAAGATGATTGACAGGGCAGTTTACATGACGGGATGCACGCGACAGATCCGTCCGATAAAGATGATGAAGTAGTATTTCCAAAAGTTGCCTACTTTTTTGCTACACATTCAAAAGTAAATACATTTTCTTCACAAAAAGAGTATACTTTTAGGGCGTAGTGTAACATAGGCGAATTGGGACGCAGCATATGGCTTTACACATGACGATCGCTCTGATTGGTTTTTGGAGTTTTATTTCTATCCAATTGCGCCGAGAGGCATTTGAGCGACGTCAGTTGGTTCCAAATTCCCTTTGGAAATGATTTGTCTATGGAGCTTTGCCAGACCATAACTCAGTTACTACTGAGAATGGTCTGGTTTTAACCAGGCTAGTAAGACTGCCTTCCATGCAAACTTTTTCTACTTTCATTTCAGTTTCTTTCTTGACATAATATGCAAGTGTACGCTCTGCCTCAGCTCTAGCTCGTGCTTTAGCCGCAGCCATGCTAGCCGATGTCCTTTTAGATGATGTTGTTGAACGTGTAACAACAGATCTAATTTTCAGTATCTTCTCAGTCTCAGATTTTCTTTCACTCTCCATGACATATAATGCATAGATAGTACCTCGAAGTTGAAGACTGGATCGATGCAGAAGAAATTAGATATGAGGAGATCATTCACTTGAGAGCAGACTCTGTAGCTTGAATGAAGAGATTCCGTCTTTCCATTGGATTGAAGCTCTGTCTTTTCACTATTCTGTCCCTGATGCAAGTAGGTTGCACCTCAACAGATAGTTAAACAGGGTTGAAGAAAAAGTCGAAACGTGTTTTACTTTGAAATCTTCAGTCCCACAACGTAAATTTTTGTAATAACTACAATACAAACTGAAAATGTACATTAAGTATTAAGTATGAATAAAAGTAAATTGTAAGAGAGAAAACAATCTAGTGTTAATATATAAAAGAAAGATAACAAATCTTCTTTGAAAATGCATAGCAAATGTTTTCTTAAAACCTATGAAATACTCTTTTTTTTGTTTTTTACATTATATTAAATAAACAAACTTACAGACAATGGCCTCTTTGGCATGAAATAACAGAAGAATATATATTTTATCAGAGAGACATGTGCTGCTGCATCACTACTGTGGTGAAGTGAAAACTAAGATGGTCACCACGACCTCTAACCTAAGTCACATTATGCATCTTAACCAATTAAATAAAACCAAAATTAAATGACTACTTAAATAGTCAGAACAGTATCAAAAGGGAACTAATTAATGCTGTTACATAACAAATCTAAAATTAAATGAATTGCTAATTACAACATTGAAATAAAATGTAAAGGCTGTACAAATACTAGATTTCATTTATCTATTATTATAACTTTTATGCTGTTTTGATCGCTTGGCTGTTTACTTATACAGGTCCAGAAATTCAAGTTTTTCGTCAGGTGTGTGATGTTCTTTTTTAATATGATTGTCATTACTTTTCTGCCTTGCCCCCAGCCAATCACTGCATTGCTGATCATGGTTTTGAGTATCGATATATCGGCCCTTTCCAATGAACACAAGGACACATAGTAATCTCAGATAACTTAATCCAGATATTTTAATCAAATCTGCAAATTCGTTTGAAGAACCAAATTAGCTAATTTTCAGTTGTCACAATTAGAAGATCTGGCATTTGTCAAATCATCTCATATGTATTAAGCGAGGTACAAAGAATCCCGAGACAGACATGACAAAGATTGACTAAACTAAAAAACAACTTGGTTACTAACGTAACCTTGATTCCCTGAGATGAGGGAACGAATATTTTGTAAGACTAGCTTAAGCTATGGGAAAACTCCTTTTCTCGAGAATATTGAAGCCAAATCTTTAAAATGCAGCTCAGCTGCACAGCATACATAGATGAATGGTGAGTACGGTCATTGGCTGTGCTGCGGCAACTACACAAACCTATGGCGAGGCGGCTCAGATGCGCGAACCAATCAGGACACTTCGTGCCCTAGCATGTCAGAGCCCGCCAGAATGGGCATTGCCAAAGGCTATAACGCACCCATTCCCCGCCAAGGAACTCAGGTTTAATCGACTTAAGCGATCCCTTGATCAAAGCACAGAGGATGGTGGGTTACGCAATACTCGTTCCCTCATCTTAGGGAACCAAGGTTACGTTAGTAACCGAGTCGCTCCTTATCGAGAGGTCTCTTGTATTACGTGAGGCTAGCTTACTCTTTGGGAACCCCCTTCAAAACCCTGTGCGTGCTTAACTTCGCTCCATACAGTAGCACGAGGCAAGATGCCTGAGGCTGTAAAAGAGTAAAGTATGAACCCAATAAGCCGGTCAGTGACGGGCTTCATTTAGGGAAAAACAAGGAATGGGCTTAATGAGGGCCAAACTTTTATAATGTATATATCATTTATATATATATGAATACCGTAGTTCGAGATTAACCAGGACCGGATATGTATCGGGCCCAAAGTTTAGGGGGTTTGTGCTTACATACTCTGAATTGAAAGAACCCTAGCTTGCAAAGCGGGAACTTCCTGGTTATAAAACCTCATAAATGTGGATGGCGAGGCCCAGCCAGCTGCCGCACAGATATCTTCAATGGGTATTCCACTTGACTAAGCCCAATATCCGCACCCTGGTTCAGAATGCCTGGCATATGCGCCGCCCTCAGCGAGCGCAGGTTGTGCTGAGCCCATAGAATGAGACTCTTGGCCATGGCGTGCAGGTTGTTTGACCTGAGACCACCCTGGCGATTTATGTAAGACACCACTGCCATGTTGTCCATTCGGACCAGGATGTGGTGGCCTCTTAGATATGGGAGAAAAGCTTTCAGTGATAGAGTGACCACTCTCATCTCTAGACAGTTTATATGTAGGTGCTTCTCCGGGCTTGACCATAGGCCAGAGATGGGCCTGCCCTCATAAAGGGCCCCCCAACCTAGGTTGGAGGCGTCTGTCGAGATCACTTTTCTATTTGAAACCACACCCATACTCACGCCAGACTGATAACAGTCGGCCGCTTTCCAAGGAGTCAGGGCTTTGATGCAGCCATGACTCCCTCTGATTAGTAAGTGGCCAGATCGCCACGTGTGAGCTGGTACACAGGGTTTCAGCAAGCGATGAAGAGGAAGCATGTGCTGTAGTCCTAGCTGGAGTACTGATAATGCTGAGGCCATGAGACCCAACATCCTCTTAAATCTTTTGAGAGGAGCGCGAGCGGGGCGGGGTGGGGCTCACATGTTTTTCAATGCTCATTAATACTCTAACCCCGCTGTTGTGAACGGGAGGGCGCGAGGGGCGGGGTCGCTTTCTGTATCGTAAGAAAGCTGGCCGCGAGCGCAGTGAAGAGAGCAGATGTTATAGAATTTTCACCTGCTGCCAGAGCCGGGATTCGAACACAGGTCTCTGGTGCAAAAGCCTCAGATTCCACCACTGAGCCACACTGAGAATGACGTAAAACAGTTGGCGCGAGCAGAGAAGAGAGTGGCATGCTTTGTGTCACCTGTAAAAACTGCATTTGTTGCAGGTGTGCATGTTTTCTAACAGGCACCTTAGCTGCAATATTGACATTTCCAGCCGCCCGAACTAAGAGAGGACTGGGAAATGTGTTAGAAATGGAGGTTGGTCCGGGCTCGGTGGGACTCAAACACTCTCTTTCTTCCTTTCGCCAATGTGAGTGACACAGTTTCAGCGAGCGTTGTGAAACTCACTCATAGTGTCCGTCTGGGAGATGCAGAGAGCTCGAGAGGGCTCTGCATGACACGCAAAATGGCGCTCGTGAACTGGACCGGCGAGGGAGTTTCCTCAGGAGAGAGCGAGGCACACTGGGCTGGCGTGTTCTCGCTCGTCTCTGTCCGCTCTGGCATCCTTTGTGAACGGCGCTTCTTTTTGCGCAGCTCGAGTAAAGGGAGAGAGAGAGAGCGGGAAGCGCGGTGTCGTCGTCGGCGAAAACGGCCAGTCGAGCCCGCGGGGTGGAGAGATCCATCATGTCGCATTCAGGGCAGCCGCCCTTGGCGAGTGCAGCTTCCACGTGGTCACGGCCCAGACAGGAAGCGCAAAGGATGTGACGGTCTCCACCGATGAGAGGGCCTCTCTGCACACAGGCACATTTAGTGCAAGGCATTTGAAACAATGCCTGGAAATTTCTCTTTTAAAAAAGTGTGACACAGCGGCGAACACACTTGCATTAAAAGGATATGGCGCCCCGAATGGCACAGCGGGCTGAAGGTCTGCGAAGCAGCTGCTTATTCCACTGAAGGCTCTTCGACGGCGACGAGAAGGCTTCTATCCGGAGATCAGCAAAGTGGTGATTTCGCTGAAGGAGATAAAATCTGAGTTCCTTGGCGGGGAATGGGTGCTTTATTACCTTTGGCCACGCCCATTCTGGCGGGCTCTGACGTGCTAGGGCACGCAGTGTCCTGATTGGTTCGCATGTCTGAGCCGCCTCGCCATAGGTTCGTGCAGCTGCACTGCGTTTTAAAGATTTGGCTTCAATATTCTCGAGAAAAGGAGTTTTCCCATAGTGTAAGCTAGCCTTAGCAATACAAGAGACCTCTCGAAAGGGAACAGTTTAAAATAATTTAACACTTCAATTTAAGAGGCGTGTGAGATGAGAAAATGTTGGTTTTATGATTTTTGAGGTAAAATAAGAAACACAATTCTTTCTTATAACTATGAAGTAAACTTAAGATGTAAATTTAACTCTGGAACATAACCTGCTCTGGAGTTGACTATGTTCAGAGAATACGTCGCAATTGTTACATCCCAGATGTAACGTTTGCCTAGTAACAGTGAAAAAGAAAAAAATATTTTGGGTGAGAGATTGTGCCTGGCCCTGCCCCGCATGGGAGACATATTAAATTCCAGTTCAACAAGGTTTGTTTAGAAGAAATTTAAATAACAAAGTAACTCTCAAGGAAGCAAAAAAGGCATCTGGGGTGTATTCCAGAAAGCAAGGTTATCTTACTGTCAAACATACCCTGAACCCCTGGTTGATTCACCCAAACCTTGCTTACTCGAGTCGAGGTATGCTGGTTCCAAAAACGCGTCCGAGAGTAAGTTCATCCAACTCAGGGTATGTTCGTGGTTAACACATAAGACATTCTCAACAGAGACGAATCGATGAGTCACCAAGGAAACAGACGCTAAGAAAAAGTGTGCCTTACTAGTCAAGTCAAGTCAAGTTTATTTGTATAGCGCTTTTCACAATACAGATTGTATCAAAGCAGCTTCACAGTATTAAATTTAAATAATACAACAAAGTTTGTTTCAAGAGGAATTTATTGATTGATAAAATTAAATTAAATATCCCCAAAATATCCCCAACTGAGCAAGCCAAAGGCAACAGTGGCAAGGAACCGAAAAACTCCATCAAGTGACCTAATGGTGTCCTAAAACTCCATCAGGTGACCTAATGGAGAAAAAAAACCTTGGGAGAACCCAGGCTCAGTCGGGGGCCAGTTCTCCTCTGGCATTTATGAGCTAGAGGCCGGATTGTAGTTTGAACTGTAGGATTATATGAATGCCTGGCTGAAGAGATGCGACTTTAATCTAGTTTTAAACTGGGAGAGTGAGTCTGAGCAACGAACAGTATCAGGAAGACTATTCCAGAGTTTTAGAGCCAAATGTGAAAATGCTCTCCCTCCTTTGGTGGTTCTGAATATCCTAGGTATGACCAAAAGCCTTGAATTTAGTGATCTTAAAGAGCGCGATGGATTGTAGGGCGACAGAAGATCCGTTAAATAGACAGGAGCTAAGCCGTTTAGGGCTTTATAAGTCAGTAGCAATACCTTGTAATTAATATGGAACTTTATAGGTAACCAATGCAGTGATGATAAAATCGGTGTTATATGATCATATTTTCTTGATCTCGTAAGAACTCTAGCGGCGGCATTTTGGACTAACTGTAGCTTGTTTATTGAGGATGCAGGACAACCAGCTAATAAGGCATTACAGTAATCCAGTCTCGAGGTCATGAATGCATGAACTAACTTTTCTGCATCAGAAACTGATAGCATATTACGTAGCTTAGCAATGTTTCTAAGGTGGAAAAAGGCTGTTTTTGTAACATATGAAATATGATTTTCAAAAGACAGGTTGCATACTAATTTAATCTAATTCCTTACTAATGCTTTCTTCTTTTGTTAAATGCTTATTTACATAGTGCATATGACCACCTATTTGATTGGTTGTGCAATCTTTTTTCAATCTTTTCGTTTAATAATATTTAATCACAGTGAATAAGAACTATATTGTTTGATTGATGCTTATTATATAATAAAAAGAAAGACTGATTAAACTAAATTACAGTTTGTAATTTAAGATAACATGGCTGTAAAAGTTTTTTTTTGTTTAGTAATTTTGCTTCTACATTACTTGAAAGGTAATATATATCATATCATATCATATCATATATCATATCATTTCATGTCTTTTATTATAGAAATACATTATAGCAGAGAAAATCGTCCTGTTGCAAAAAAAAAAAAAAACAACAACAAGAAAACGTTTGATCAACGGAGATCAAAGATGTGTGAGAATAATATAGCTATATATTAGAATAAAATTAACATTACCTTGTTTTAATAGTGCTTTATTTATCAATATAACTATATATATGATATTGTGCACAATCTGTCACGCCCACTGGAGCCTCATCAATAGAGCATGCCTGCGCTGAACACCTCTGAAGTAAACTAACCCTGGAACAGATCCTGCTCCGGAGCAGGTTATGGCTACTTACATACCCTGAAAGTTAACTCCGTTTTTGGAACCGAAAGTTAAGCTTACTTACCCTTAAACATACCAGGGCATGTCACATAACCTGCTTTCTGGAATGCCCCAGCACACAACATCTAACACTATATACACTATTATAATAACATACAATTTAATAACCACGGAATCTACCACTATGGCCATTTACATACCCTGAAAGTTACCCCCAGTTTTTGGAGCCAAAGGTTGAGGTTAAAAATAAATAATAATGAATTTAATTTAATTTAATTAATTTTGAGATTATATAGGTTTACATTAAGCAGGTAGGTGCTAAGCTTGGTAAGTTTTAACAATATGTATACCAGAAGTTTCTTACAGATGCTCATTTTTTCACTGTAGGTACATACATTCCTTGGTATATTATAACAAAGTAAGGTAAATATTATTCTATTGTGTCAGGCAGGACAGATATATGAGAGCAACATGTTGACTTCATTAGCAATGATAACAGGACCTGGGTGAATATTTTCACGTAGATAGTGACAGGACGTCATCTGCCAGACTTCGAAGTAGATTACTCCGTCAATATCTCGGAACATCTCCTGCATCACTGTATTCATCTGCATTGTATACCAATCACTTTGAAAAATATCCTGTAACAACACAGATCAGTAACAGACAATACTACAAGCATTAATATTAACTTGGTTTAGATAAACTACATTGTTTGCATTTTCTACCAGAAACAGTGCTGAGTAGGTTACTTAATTTTTTGTGTGTCACCTGTTATAACTGACATTAAACTTTGACCTTGTAGGCCTATCTAATAGGGGGAAAACAAGGAATAGTTAATAAAAAAAAAGATTAATTCATCTACGTTTCCTCATGTTTTATGCTGAGCTCTATACTAGTCTCTATTATTGAACAAAAAAAGCTATTTATAGCAGAATGTCCAGTAAATGGTGACCATTTTTTCATGGGAAAAATTGTTCCCTTCAAGAATGGTCACTTCGTATTGCGTAGCTAATACGCAGTGGGGAAACTCCTTTCCTCGAGCATATTGAAGCCTATATTTAAAACGCAGTGTAGCTGCACAGCGTGCATCAGTAGAGCGACAATTGACTGTGCTGCGGCAACTGCACAAACCAATGGCGAAATGGCTCTGACGTGCGAACCAATCAGGCAGCTTGGCACCCAGCACGTCAGAACCCACCAGAAGGGGCGTGGCTTATAGCTATAAAAGCACATAATTTTCGCCATAGCATCCAATTTAATCTCCTTCAGCGACCTTCACGTCACTGCCTCACTCTGAAGTCTTCGCCGTGGAATCAAGCCTTTTCAGCTGGAACGAGCCTTCTACACCGAAATAGTGCCTTCTTCTCTTCAAAAAATGCGTTTCTTCTGTCGCTGTTCTCCTGTGGACATCCGGCGTAGACGCAATATCTTTTCACTTCTACTGTGTGTTAGCCTCGTGACGCACAGCTTGTAAAAAGGCCAAATTTCTGTGTTGTTGCAAATGCCGCCTTCTCTCTTTGCGTCGTGCAGATCTCACCTGCACAATGCCGACAGGCACACGGAGTGCGCCATGTGCCTGGGAGCCGCCCACATGGAAGCAGCACTTTCTGCCAGAGGCTGCTCTCAGTGAGAGAGCATGCCCATCTCCATGCTGCGAATGCAGTTAGCTCTCTTTAACCCCCTGAGGTCGGCTATCGCGCGCTCGTTTTTTTTCAGATCAGTGCAAAAGAGACTCAGAATACTCTGTTGATTTTGATCTTACATGCTTATGTTGAACATCAATAAAAACAGTTAAATGTCTTCTTTTATTTGTGTACACTCATAATAAAAACAAAATGTTGTGTTTTTCGTAAAACAAAAAAAATAAACATGATGCGCGTTCTGCCGTCTCTCTCAATGTGAAACTCATTCCGAAATGCGACAGAAAATGACCTGTAACTCAGCGAATGTTTGTCACATAGACTTGAAACGCATGTCTATACAACGCTTGGAGTCTCTATTTTTAAAGTATGTAAATTATTTAAAAAACACATATTCTAAGTAATCCATATGAAAGCAGCGGCATGTACAGTTTCTCAAACGCGTCCTAATTAACTCTAATGTGACCACGCCCAAGCGCGCACGAGCAATTGACATGCAAATGATCCACGCAACGAACGCAGAGCTGTAAACGCCCTTATTACCTCAAAACAGAGAATCAGAGACTTCGGTAACTTACTCCTCTGCTTTTCATTGAGTTTGGAAGACTGTGTTTGTGCTGTGCTCTGCTGTTTCACTTGGATTTACCTCAGAAGAATTAGAAGAACGCGATTTGAAGACAAGAAAGATGTTAGGTAAGAAATTCTTAATTATTAGTTTATGTTATTGTTGCATAAACTTCACATTGCAGTTGAACTGTTGCTAGATATAAGGTGAATATCATAATATTTAGACCCGTGTTTACTATACTGCGTTTGTGGATATGTATCATTTGTATCAATGTATCATATTTTTGAGCGCGCTGTGGGTTTGAAAAGTAAAACGCACCAAACAAAGGCTTCATGTTACTCTAATCTCATTTCATATCATCATAACGAATGGAAACATTTGAAGTAACATTTGATAATCAATATATTTTTCTCTAATGTAGTTGTTACTGAAATCTTCTGGAAGATTTATAGGCTGCTTAGGTTATTGTTATTATTATTTTATGCAGCACTGCACGTAGCCTATGCCTACAAGGCACAACAAACCTGGTGTTCATTATACATTATTGGAAACATTTGTGTGTGTATTCTGTGAATTTTAAAAAGCAATTTTAACCAGAAAAATGTAAAATCTATTCCCAAAATCGTGCAGCCCTATAGTTTCTCTTGATATCAGTATGTTCACAGGTTTTTTTTTTTTTTTTTTTTTTTATATACAGGGACCAGATGCCATTGAGTCCTGCTGACTTCAACATTCACATGAGTCTCTGTACATGAACATGGTAAAGTGAAAATCAAACACCTTGGAAATGAAAGGTATGTACAATGTTTTTAGGAATGACACAAAGGTTTCTGTCTTTGGATCATTGTTTTCAATAATGTGCTTTTTTATCATTTGTTGTGTATCTTTGGATTATGTTGTGTTGTAAATAAATCCCATTCTTTTTTAAATCTCCTCATTCTTTGTGCAAGGTTGCTCAGAATGATAGGGCCTGATTGCTCCTAATAGGGCATTAGGGGAGTGTCTTTGTCTTTCTCAGGTGTGAAAGCCATACATATTAATGACGTGATCATGCCTCTTCGCATAAAGCTTTCTTACACAAAACACGTCTTACAAATTGTCTTATCTGAATGAGCAGTCAGGATGATTTTTACATAGTTTTGGAGCAAATATTCTTGGCTACGTGATACAATTTTCAAAAGTCTTGTGAAGAAATAATCAGTATGGGTTTCATGGCCTTATTTCAGTGACAATTTTTTTGTTGTATTTTCACAAACCACGCACTCCCAGGGGGAGTGGTCTCTCAACCCTCAGACGGTCCATCTGATCTGGAGTGTGTTCGGAAGGGTGGAGGTAGACAAAGAACAGGGATGCGCTGGCCCATGCCTGGCCCAGGCGCCCGCTCTACACGTTCCCCCCTGTCTCGATGATACCACAGGTCATTAAGTGGATCAGGGAGAGCAGATGCGCGGTCCTTCTAGTAGCCCCCCTCTGGAGAACCCAAGTTTGGTTTCCAGCGCTGGTGCAGATGTCAAACACAGCCCCTAGCCGATACCTGTGTGGAAGGACCTCCTCACGCAGGCGAACGGGGAGATCTGGGACCCTCGTCCCGATTTGTGGGCCCACCATGTGTGGCCCCTCAACGGGTATCCTGGGACCTCCCAGAAGGAGTACTAAATATCATCACTGAGGCAAGAGCGCCTTCTACTTGGCGCCTCTATGCTCTGACGTGGTCAGTTTTCACCAGCTTGTGCGCAGCTAGGGACCTCGACCCATGTTCGTGTGTGGTACCAGTGATACTCTCTTTTCTTCAAGAGCTTTTACATACGGGACGCTCCCACTCCATGCACTGTAGTGGGCCAATCACTGGGGGAAAATGACCTTGTTGTTCGTTTCCTCAAAGGGGCCAGAAGGTTCTAGACCTCTTATATGTCATAAGGACCCGACTCATGTCTGGTTCTTGCTGAGATTCATATCCCTTTGGGAGTTTTTGATTTGTGGCTTGTGTCTTTGTGTACCTCGGGCTGTTCGCCCAGGGCGCCAGTTCTGGACAAAGTCTGTTGCTAATGTGCGGCATTTTGCATTGCGTCCCCACTGCGTATTAGCTATGCAACACGAAGTGACCATTCTCGAAAGGGAACGTACTCGGTTACTAACTACTGAGAGTAGGGAACGAGTATTGCGTAGCCTGCCGCACTATTGCAATCTGCTAGGTGCTTCGCTTCAATCGATTTAACCCCCTGGGGTCGGCGGTATCGCCGGCGATACCAGCTCGCTTTTTTTTTTTATCAGTTCAAAAGAGATTCATTTTGCTCTGTTGACTTTGATATTACAAACAAGTTTCATACATCAATCGATTCTGTTAAATGTGTATTATTTTTGTGTATACTCACAATAAAAACAAAGTGTTGTGCTTTTCGCCAAATAAAGAAAAATAAACACGAAGCGAGTTCTGCCTTCTCTCTGTCTGTGAAGTCCATTCTGAAACGCGTCCGAAAATGAACAATAACTCAGCGAATACTCAGTCAAACAGGCATACAGACACACAGGCATGAAGCTTGAATTCTCTTCTTTTAAATGAAGTAATTTATATATATAAAAAAAATATATTCTCTATTTATGTAATCTTTATGAAAAGAGAGAGATGTCAGTCGTTCTCATCTCAGCTCATTACGTTTTAATCTGCCCCATACGATCCCATACAAACTGTGAACGCCCACATATCAGCTCGAGAAAACACATCAAGTTTATTCAGATCATTGTACTTGTTTACACTGTCTCGCAGCGCTGTGAGGAATAATAATAATGGAAAATGTACCTCAGAAGTGCTGGTATTTCGAGGAGCAACAGATGGAATACTGTAGTAAGTTTTTTTTCATTCTCAAGTAAATCGCGTTTCTGTTAATGAATGAATGAATGAATGGCAGAGATGCGCTGTTTACCACAACTCGCAAAAATACGGTTTAAATTTGAATTGCGTTTCTGTGTGTGAATGAATGATCTGCTTTTAGCAAACTATTTTGCTATACTGAGTAAAAATCGACTGAAATATGTTGAAATAAAATGTATTTGTATAAGCAACGTATTAAACTGCAAATTAACATTTATATTCCTTATAATAAAAACGAAAGACCTATGTTACAGACAAATGAAAGACACAT
Source organism: Leuciscus idus (assembly GCA_021554675.1). Lineage (NCBI taxonomy): Eukaryota > Metazoa > Chordata > Actinopteri > Cypriniformes > Leuciscidae > Leuciscus > Leuciscus idus. The sequence continues at coordinate 26,284,569 of CM038642.1, forward strand.
TACACATTTTTACTGTCAAATATCTGCCACCTCAAATAAGCTTTTGTTTGCCAATTTTTGCTAATTATGTTAAATATAGTATGTTTTGTCAATGTAGGCTATATTCGAAGTAATGAAATTTGAAATACCGTATTTTCCGCACTATAAGGCGCACCGGATTATAAGGCGCACCTTCAATGAATGGCCTATTTTAGAACTGTTTTCATATATAGGGCGCACCGGATTATAAGGCGCATAGAATAGAAGATACTGCAGTCAAACGTTTGACTGGGTTTGCGTTATGCAGTGGTCACCAACCTTTTCAAGCCTAAGATCACATCCAAAGTCCAAATGTAAACCCAGATCTACCACTTGCAAAAAAATATGAAAAAACAAGTGGCTGAGCTGTAAAACCTTGTTTATACTCGACGCGTCCGAATGAGCGCGAAGGTAATAAAAAATTAATATCCGTCTGCTCGGGCAGATTCGGCTCAAAGTCGTGCATCTTCGGATGCGGAGGCGCGCGCGGCAAAATGACGTCATTGTGACAGCGCGCGCGCCTCCGCATCCGAAGATGCACGACTTTGAGCCGAATCTGCCCGAGCAGACGGATATTAGTACATCTCATCACACCGGCACCCAGTTTGCGCGTCTAAATCAGTTGTATGGTCTGGTGTTCAGTCTAAAACAAAACAATTGCGTCAAGTATAAATGCCTCGTCTGTTTGGGGAGGTGCGCGCTCAGTCAGCGGAGGCTCGCGCTCCGGTGCCAGGCGAAAGTATAAACAAAAGGTTTAAGTCAGCGGTTGTTTTACAGACATTAATATAAGGTGCCAGATCCATATATAAGGCGCTCCGCATTATAAGGCGCACTGTCGTTTTTTGAAAAAATTAAAGGCTTTTAAGTGCGCCTTATAGTGCGGAAAATACGGTATGTATGATAAAATGTATACTTTAGTTTTTACAAAGAAAGATTACACTTCAATTGTTGTTGTAATTGTAACCTTTTTAATAAAAAAAATATATATATATTTACAAGGTAGATGTAAACAAATTTTAAAAGGTAAATATAAGCCTTTTCTTTTAATAATTTTTATTGTTTTATTATTGACAAATTTGGGGAGAGGATACATATTCAAAAAACTGAAAATACAGTATGAGAATTAACTGCACAATTACTAGACATGTTTTCCTTGGATATTATACAATTTGCAAGCACAATTTGTAAAAAAAAGAAAAAAAAAGAAAAAAAAAGTACATGCTTCCAACTGTGAACCAATTTGGTAGAATATATATATATATATATATATATATATATATATATATATATATATATATATATATACCAGTCAAAAGTTTGGAAACGTTACTATTTTTAATGTTTTTGAAAGAAGTCTCTTATGCTCATCAAGCCTGCAGTTAAAAAAAAACAACAACAAAAAAACCCCTAATATTATGAAATATTATTACAATTTAAAATAATGGTTCTCTTTTTTAATATACTTTAAAATGTAATTTATTTTTGTGATGCAAAGCTGAATTTTCATCAGCAAGTACTCCAGTCTTTGGTGTCTTATGATCCTTCAGAAATCATTCTAATATGCTGATTTATGATCAATGTTGGAAACAGTTGTGCTGCTTAATATTTTTTTTATAACCTGAGATACTTTTTTCAGGATTATTTGATGAATAAAAAGTTAAAAAGAACTGTATTTATTTAGAATAGAAATCTTTTGTAACAATATACACTACCGTTCAAAAGTTTGGGAACAATAACTATTTTTTTTTAAGAAATTAGTACTTTAATTCAACAAGGATGCGTTAAATTGATAAAAGGTGATGGTAACGATTTATATTGTTAGAATTTTTTTTATTTTGAATAAATGCTGTTTTAATGAATAAATGCTGTTAACGTTTTACTCATCAGTGAATCCTGAAAAAAGTATTCCAAAAAAATATATTAAACAGCACAACTGTTTCCATCATTGATAATAACTGAGTATCAAATCATCATAATAGAATGATTTCTGAAGGATCATAAGACACCAAAGACTGGAGTACTTGCTGATGAAAATTCAGCTTTGCATCACAAAAATAAATTACATTTTAAAATATATTAAAAAAGAGAACCATTATTTTAAATTGTAATAATATTTAATAATATTACAGTTTTTTAGTTTTTTTAGTTTTTTTTTTAACTGCAGGCTTGATGAGCATAAGAGACTTCTTTCAAAATCATTAAAAATAGTAATGTTTCCAAACTTTTGACTGGTACTATATATATATATATATATATATTGCTCTTGCATTCTTTCTTGTGGCTATAGGTGACACACCTGAATGAATGGCTCATTAAATATGCGGGCCCCATTGTCTCCTCAGGTGTGAATCACTAAATATGCATGATGGTGTTGAATCGTTGACACCCCTTGCGCACATGGCCTTTACAAACAAAAAATCAATGTATTGTGTTATGTGAATGATTAGGTTGGATGATTTTCACATCATTTTGAAGAAAAAACTCTAGGCAACGACATCCATTAGTCAAAAGTCTTATTGACACATATTTAGTATGTGTTTTGTGGCCTTATTTCAGAAACTAGTTTTTAGTTTTTTCAATAACCATGCATAAACATTATTCTCTCAAAAATACAAACATGTACATGCATGTTGCTCACATATTATGGTAGCCCTGTTTGTGCTAAATAGAGTGTAATTATACATTTGCCATTAATATGTTTATAAGCAACTGAAAAAAGCACAAATGTCAGGGAATGTCAGAACATCTCAAGGACCCCAAAAAACCCTCAGACCCCAGAGGGTTAACCTGATGCTATGGCGAAAATGATGGGCTTTTATAGCTATAAGCTACGCCCCTTCTGGCGGGTTCTGACGTGCTGGGTGCCAAGCTACTTGATTGGTTCACGTGTCAGAGCCGCCATAGGTTTGTGCAGTTGCCGCAGCAAAGCCAATGGGCGAGCTAATCGCTCTGCTGATGCTCGCTGTGCAGCTGCACTGCGTTTTAAATATAGGCTTCAATATTCTTGAGGAGTATTCAATATTCCCCACTGCATATTAGCTACGCAATACTCGTTCCCTACTCTCAGGGAACCAAGGTTACATTAGTAACCGAGAACGTTACATTTCATTCTGTTTCTCTCCGCGTTCTTCTGGCCGCGTGACCTTGATCATGCGAAAACGGATTTCCCCTCGGAGAAAAAAACCCTTTGTCCTGAGACACCACTGCAGGGGTCTTATGTACAGAAGGCCAAAAGTAATTACATTGGACGCAGCTGCCATGAGACCCAACAGTCTGAAACTGTTCCACAGTGAGTGACTGGCCTAGTTTTACCCCATTTACGGCGAAGCCGCAACCCCAACATCTTTAAATGAGACAGAACGACATCTCGATGCCAAACTGCCCAGATTGAGCTAGGATCAACCAATCAACCAATCTTTTCTCACGTAACGGGATGTTCGCTGTCTAGGTAAAGTAGGGGAACTCCCACTGCCAACGCCCCACGTCCAGTCAGGCAAATTAAGAAATTAAAGGCAAACTAATGTGTAAAAATTTTAAATGTTGTGTTTTTATTTTTTAGTTAAACATTAGTTAAACATAAAACAAAATAATCTGTAATACCATACATTAGCCACTAGATGTCTGTATAGCCCTTTACATAAATATATATTCAGGCATGCCGTGTATATTTTGCAAATATTGTACACTGGACCAAATTCTTAATAAAAAAAAATAAAAATTTGCTTGACTTTATTTATATACGTGACCTTGAAGTAATCCCAAAGTAATCAGTTACATTACTTTCATATTATAGTACTTGGATTACGTTACTGAATACTTTTTTTATGAAGTAATTTGTAACTGTAACGGAATACATTTTTAAAGTAACCCTCCCAAGCCTGTATATATATATATATATATATATTAGTGGTGGGCCGTTATCGGCGTTAACGTGCTGCGTTAACGCGAGACTCTTATCGCGCGATAAAAAAAATATCGCCGTTAATCTATTCTCCAAGTTGGGTTGGGAGATGATGACGCAATCTACCCGCGGCCGCGAGGTAAACCCGGCTGCAACGCATATTCGTCGTCATCTTAAGTAAACACGGCTGAAAGTGAAAGCTGGTGAAAAAGATCGGTGCAACATCCATTATTTGGACTTGGTTCGGGTTTAAGCCGTCAGACGAGCAGCAGCAAACTATATACAGAGTGTGTGGGGTAACAGTTCGGTAAGTTAACACACGACTAATCCGTTCTACCACCTCAAATTCAAAACGAAACATGATATCACTGAATACCAGCGCGCGCAAATTATTCCCATTCCAATATATCTTAGTGCAGGGCCGGATCTACCATATGGGCAATCTGGGCACGTGCCCAGGGGCACGTGTTTAAAAGCAATTGTTTAAAAGCAGGGGCACCATTGTTTAAAAGCAATTGTTAAAATAGCTTTTAAACAATTCATGTGCGACAAGACAAAAGTCTGACTGTGACACACACACACACACACAGACACAGAAAGACGCGCGCGCGCCAGTATCGTGCGCACAGACAGCACGCCAGAATACAGTTATCTTTCGTGCTTGAACTTACAATAACACACACAATTATGCCAAAATGTCCGTTTTGACGAGTATCTTCATAACATAAGAGCTGTCTTATGATGAACGTCAAGAGTTGTGAAAGAATGAGACGCGTGCGAGAGCCGCGTCTCCGTCAGCTGGTTTTAAAGAGACAGCAGCCAATAAAGCTTTCTGTCAGTAAAGTTAATCAAAGAACAAAAAGAACAGAGAAAATGACTGACTGCTGTTGACTAAAGTTTTTTTTTTTTTTTTTTTTGCTATAATAAGGATTAGTCTATATTTAATTTATAATTTATGCAGTGCAGTTTGACAATTTCGGTATATGTCCTAGGTCTACCTGTTTGACAGGCACAGGTATATATGACATTTATTTTTAACTCTTGTATTATTGAGACAAATAACAATATTTAATTTATTTTAATTTGAAAACACAGTGCATTTAGTTGTTGTTTCTAGTTTGAGTTGAGAAATGGGCTACAAATTTCAGCATTATCACTAATCTGTGTGTGCATTTTACTTGAGAAATAAGCAAGTTAACTCATGAAACCATTTGTTTACTATATCGCAATCGCATATCGCAATATTGACCTCAATAATCACAATATGACATTTTCCCCAAATCGTGCAGCCATACTTTTCAGAAAAATGTATTTCGTATCATTGTCTTGTGAACTAGTCATTCAGCTTTTGATCAATAGTGATTGGCATGTTAAATCCCACACCTGGTGTGTGTTCCTTTGGAGGGTGTGGTTGTCAGGTAGGGGAGGGGGCCCATGAGCTTCAGTGCCCAGGGGCCCCTGGGGGTACTAATCCAGCCTTGCTTAGTGGTGTAGCACATCATCTCGATTTTAAGAATCGTTGTTGTGTTTCTTTTTAACTGAAAAGACATCAGTTAGACAATATTCTAATTTTAAATTTGGGGTTTCATAAGCTCCAAGCCATAATAAACATTAGACCTACTTAAGTCTCTGCAGCTAGTGTACTTAAATTTTATTTATCTGCAAAATTATGTTGTATACTTACAGTTTTGCACAATATATGTTCTCAAAACTACATACACCCTTTAAAAAAATATACATTTAGCAGTTGTTTAGCATGGGTCTGTGTAATCTGTTCTGAAATGGTTTTATTATAATATACTGTATATCGTTATCGCAAGAGGCTGCAATGTATATCACAATATAGATTTTAGGCCATATCGCCCATCCCTAATTGATAGCCTATAGTAGTTGATAATAACATAGGCCTACCTAATGTTGCCTACGGACGGTAACAGTACAGTAGTAACCTTTTACAGTCTATGAGTAGAACAGCTTTCTCAAGCAGTTTATGATGCATTTTGGAAACAGGAGATGAGCCCCTGGTCTAATGCGCCACCTGGCTTGAGAAACCCGTTCTCAAAGACTTACTTTTATAGTCATTATTTGGGTAGCACACATATTCTGAATGCCTTCGGCAGAATTCAAATGTGCCATTTTAATCTAGATTAATCTAGATTAATTTCAAAATTAATCTAGATTAATCTAGATTAAAAAAATTAATCTATGCCCACCTCTAATATATATATATATATATATATCACTCCGTAGCCACCAGCAGGAAACAACCGAACTGGCAGCGCTGCGACCCTCCTCAGAGTCGCCCCCCAGAGGATGCAGAGGAGAAACGATTTCTCGCGATGCAATTCTTGAATAGCGTCAGTGCTGACATCCTCACATTCATCCATGTCCTTATATACTTTACCCACCAGTGCTGCCTAATAATATTTATCTATTATTTATGATGGCTGGTGGGTAACGTCGGGGTTATGATGACGCCGACCCGGGAGAGAGATAGCTCGCAAGCGTCTCTTTAACCCGAGGCACTGTCATACCATGATACTTAATACCCATAACATTACTATAGTAGAAGTTTAGGGATTAAACACCTAAATAGAAACCGGTTTATTCCACGATCTCGACACCTCAGTTAACTCTAACGCTAACACTCTAACAAAGCTGAGTTAACTCTCAGTAGATTTAACTTGATTTCAATAATAGAAACAACTCTAAATGTCCAACATAACTGAACATTAAACATTAACATAAACTACCAACAGCTTTCCCTTTACTTGAAAACCCATAAAGTAACACTTAATCTCTAAATACGCTCTCCTAATGCAGCCCCTTGCAAAGCATGCTGGGAACTACAGGTCAAGTGCTCAGGGCTGCGTTTAGCATTGTAAGCCAATAGATCTTAAAGCCTTTGCCACCAATGGTCTCTATGATCAACTTATATCTCACAATGCTTTTGAGGAATGCAGCCCCGAGCAGTGGATCTGTAGTTCCCAGCATGCTTCGCAAGAGCCTGCATTAGAAGAGTAAATTTAGGGATTAAGTGTTATTTTATGTTTTACAGTAAAGGGAAAGATGTTGGTAGTTTGTTAATGTTAAATGTTCAGAGGAGTTTCTATAACTGAATTTTGTGGTTACCATTGTGGTGAAGAGTAGTGCTGTCAATTGCGATTTTTGTATTTTTCACTTTAACATAATGTATATAATAACCCCTAATCACAATTTCTCATTGAAGCAAAATTCGCCGAACAGCAGTGAGCAGGTGCGCCTGTGTCGAGTGTCCATCCTGAGCTTTAATGGAAATTGTATGTTGGGTCAATCTAAATCAATTAAGTTAAAGCAGCATTCCCTTGTTTTATGTTACATCAAACTGATTGAAGTTGGTCACAGAACTTGTAGGTGAAATCAGGTAGAAATACCTCCTTAACCCTTTGGTCACTTTTGACCGAAAAGTTTTACATTTTGAAATTGTAAAAATCGTAAGCTTCATTGGAATGGTACAAAAACTGGTGACTTTTATGGCACTTGGTATGAACACAAAAAAATGTAGGGCATGATTTGAAAAGGCTAAGTGGTTGTAAAAAAAAAAATAGTCACACTCATGGTCTTCGCGGCCAAAAATAACTGCCACAGGAAATAAATAGGAAATGGGCAAAAAATATGTAAACACAGAATATTTTTGTGTGCACAATCTACAAATTAGCCACGATGCAGAAAAAAAGTGCACAGCAATGAAGGGGTGCAACTCTAAAACATCAAGAGTGCAAAACAGCACACACACACACACACACACACAATTCTACACACAAATAAACTGGAAGGACTATTACCATAATGCAAAAAATTTGTCAGAAGACTTGAAAAAAAAAGGGGTTGAAATTAGATCAGAGGGATTAAGCTGTGATAAAGGATTCCTGTTTATTTTTGTTATATTTTTATTTAATTTTGATGTTACATGTAACAAAATGTTTTCTCTGTATTCAGGTTTGACTGTAGTAATAATAATGCAAAAACGTTTTCACTTCAAATCAAATTTATTATTTCTTTTTATAAACCTAGACAAAAAGTAATATTTGAGAATTTAAAAAAAGATATACTTTCGAATCTTAAAAGTATTTTTGTCTAAAAACTACTAAATTCACAAGCCTCTCTATTATCCCTATTACACATCATATAGATTTCAAAATATTGCTGATTACTTACAAAGCACTAAATGGTTTATCTCCCCAGTACTTGAGCGAGCTCTCTTAACCCATTATAGTCCTTCACGTCTATTGCAATATCAAAATTCCGGCCAGTTGATAAAACCTAGAATATCAAAATCGACTGCTGGTGGTAGATCCTTTTCCTATTTAGCACCAAAACTTTGGAACATTCTTCCTAACATTGTCCGGGAAGCAGACACACTCTGTCAGTTCAAATCTAGACTAAAAACACATCTCTTTGGCCTAGTATACATATAACACATTAAAGACTTCTATAGTTCAATGTTAGGCTGCATAGTTGGAACCGGAACAGGTGTTGTTGTGCCGTAATAATTTGGCGGGGGTCGAAATTCGGCACAACACCGGGAACACTTCCCATAAATCCTGATGTACTTGTTACACCATAAGAAGGATGGCGTCTACGCTAATGTTAGTCTCTCTGTTAATCCCGAGGTCTACCGCAGTTCGTCGGATCCAGGCCATATCCAGATCTGATGAAGGACCTGCGCCTGGACACGACGACAACGCAGTCCTGAAGTGCCAACTAGTCTCTCCCCTGTGAAGGCCTCCTTCCCTTCCCTTTACATCTGTACAGATAAATTGTTGTCGTTTTATCTGTACAGAGTCACCACGTGGCTACGCGGACGTGATAAATAATCCTGTATTATACATTTTTAAGGCCAGTTTGTTAAGATTGATTTGTAAAGAAGGACTGCACGCCTGCAAACATATATATATTCAAACACATACCTATGGACTGAACATGTGATGCGCTTGCGCATGTGTTAAATGTCAGTGTTTGCACAGAGGTTGCGCAGGTTTGCGCAGAGATAACTTGACTTGACTTGACTATAGAGAGCTAATACAGGCATGTAGTGGTTACATCATAAAATCACGTTTTATTTTATTTTCTCTCACCGGATAACATAATCTGCCTTCAAAAATTGGATTTAAAAGGCATAGTCTCTATATTAATCTAAAATTCTGTATTAATTTAATTTTATTATTATTATTATTTTCAATGGCAAAAATGGACCAAAATTATTGCATAAATATTAATTAGCATAAAATATTATTTACCATTCACTAGCAAGGACCACGCCACAACTGCACGGAATTAGCTATTAGCTTTGTGAATGAATGAGGATCGAAGGAAAAGGGGAAAGATGTTAACGACGGATCTCCGTCTGGCTGATCAGGGAGTCTGACCCGGGAGACTCAGAGTGGGGGCTTCGTCTCGGTAGTCAGTAAGCTGAGTTACTTGAAGACCCCCCTGGATGCAGCCTGGAAGTAAAATTGAGATGTTAGAGATTGAAGGAGAGAGGATTGGGGTCGGGGGGAAGTGGGATGGATGGATGAGTTGAAAGGGGAGGGGTGGGTGGGGTCGAGTTAGAGGTTGAGGATGGATGGATGGATGGATGAGTTGGAAGGGGAAGGGTGGGTGGGGTCGAGAGCTAGAGGTGGAAGGGTAAGGGTGGGTGGGGTTCGAACAAACTGAGAAGAACGGTGTGGTGAAGGTGGGTTCGGTGTATATATATATATACAGACGGGGAGAGAGAGCTGATTAGTTGAGGCGTGGTCCTGCTCCCGAACTTCAATTAACTTATTAACTACATTTCACTAGCAAGGACCACGCCACAACTGCACGGAATTAGCTATTAGCTTTGTGAATGAATGAGGGTCGAAGGAAAAGGGGAAAGATGTTAACGACGGATCTCCGTCTGGCTGATCAGGGAGTCTGACCCGGGAGACTCAGAGTGGGGGCTTCGTCTCGGTAGTCAGTAAGCTGAGTTACTTGAAGACCCCCAAAGGTTTGGATGAGACGATGCGGGCTTGAGCTTGACGGAGATCGTTTAGATTATTGCGGATGTACAAGCGGTACGCTTCGGATGACCATCGCCCCAGGACTCTGATTGTCTCGTCCGAGATGCCCATGCTGGCGGCCGTGGTGGCTGCTCCGATCCGGAATGAATGTATAGAGTAATGTTCAGGAGATATGCCGGAGGTCCTGAGAATACTTTGGAAGTGTTTGCTAAACCAAAATCTCGTGGCCATTTTCCTGTTTTCCGTGAGGAAGAGTGGTTCTTGAGGAGATGAATGGTTAGCGTATCTGGAAGAAACGTATTCCGAAAGTGGCTCGTAAGGACTGAGGAAGGAGTGGAGGCGAAAAATGTAAATTGGAAACGACTCTCCGAATTGGTCGGTTTTACTTCTCTTTAGGTTATAAATCAGAGAATCGGGCGTATGAGTGGTGATGTCTGAGAGGCTGGGATGGATAGCTGGATTGAAGGCTGAAGTCGACGGGGCAAATTCGGAGCATCTCAAGAAGCCGAAGAATGCGAGAAAGAACATGCATTCTAACGTTTGGTCGATCGATGGGCTCAAGTAGCCGGAACGTAATGTGTGGATGCATTGGCTCGGGAGGTCAGAAGTTAAGGGTAAGCGTTTGATGTTGAGGACTGGTTCTTGTTTTCGTAGACCTCTGATAAGCATGGATACGTGGGAGTGAGAAATGGTTTGGCATTGGTCGCCGGTGGCGAGTTTGTAGATAAAGTTTATTCCGGATAGGTAAGTCTGAATGGAGGATGCCCTAATTTTTTGGTAGGAATGGGCGTGAGTAACGAAGTTGCAGATGGACCAAACGTTCATTAGAGGAAATGAGAGTTGGTAAAAGGAGTGGTAAGCCTTAAAACAGTTCCAACCGGTCAAGTAAGCAGAGAGGGTACTCTGGGCGAGGCCATTGAGAATAGCTTCTCGCGAAGCATGTGAAAGTTCTTCCAGCTGAGGATTTAGTTGAAGATGGTGGCTGAAAACGGTGGAACTGGCGTGGGATAGATGTCTGATTCTGGAGCTAAGATTCTGAACTTCTGAAAAGAGAAACGAGACAATGAGTCGGCTATGCTATTGTGGTATCCTGGAACGTGTGCTGCTCGGATGATGAACTGACGTTGCGCCGATATAAGTGTCAGTCTGCGGACTAATTGCATGATCGCCAGGGAACTGGATCTGCCTTTATTTATGATTTCAACTACCGCTGAGTTGTCTGAGTGGATGAGTATGGAATGTCGGGACCATTCGTGCCCCCAAAGGAGGGCTGCTATAATGACGGGATACATCTCGTAAAGTGCGGATGAGGGAAAGTCTGGCTGCTGAATTAGATGGCTGAACTCTGGTGGCCACTCAGAAGCGAACCAGCGGCCACTGTAGTAGCCCCCGAATCCTATGGAAGGCGCTGCATCTGTGTACAGCTGAATGTCTTCTGGCTGTGTGACGTAGTCATTATAAAAGGATATGCCGTTCCATGAAGAAAGGAATTTCTGCCAGAGCCGCATTTCCATTTTGCATGCTTCATCCAAGGTGACTTTGTCGTGTAGAGAGGGTATTGATGCTGCTTTTGATAGTAGGTTGGAAAGGAAAGATTTCCCCTGGGGAATTATTCTGATGGCGTAGTTAAGGTGGCCGAGGAGGGCTAGCAGCTGTTGCTTTGTGCACCTGTCTGCTAGAAGATAGTTCGATAGGAGCAATGAAATGCGTTGTGTTTTCTCAGGAGGTAGAGATGCTTGGAAGGAGATGGAGTCTAGGGTGATGCCTAGAAACTCGATGGAGGTGCAGGGCCCTAAGGTCTTTTCTTTTGAAAGGGGTACGCCTAGTTCGGAAAACACTTTAACGAGGGTGGAAAGTCCTGAGTGTGGAGGTGCGGATGTAGGTGTGATGATGAGGAAGTCGTCGAGGAGGTGCAGGACGTAGGGAAGCCTGTGGTTGTTGATGAGAATCCAACATAAAGCCTCCGAGAGGGAGTCAAATATCTTGGGGCTGCTCCTGCAGCCGAAAGTGAGGCGTACTGAAAAATAATAAGCTCCTTTCCAGAATATTCCGAAGAAACGCCAGAATTCTGGGTGAATGGGCAAGACTTTGAAAGCACTGGTGATGTCTGCTTTTGAAAGCCATGCTCCGTGGCCTGCCTTGCGGATGAGAGTGATGGCTTGATCGATGGAAGCGTATTTCATGGAGAAGTCTGGGGCTGGAATGATGCTATTAATGCTGGGAATGTGTGAGCCGTGTGGGGAGGACAGGTCGATGATTAATCTCTTCTTCCCGGAATATTTCCTGGTCGCGATTCCAATGGGGCTAATGCGAAAAAGAGTGAAAGGAGGTTCTTTAAACGGGCCTATCATAAATCCCTCTTGAACTTCTTTAGCTATTAAAGTGTCAACAGTGTCTGGTTCCGAGAGGGCAGACTGGAGGTTATGGGAAAGATGAGAAGTGTCTGGGATTATTTCTATGCCGGGAAGAAAGCCGTTTTTGAATCCATTGATAAGGAAATCTACGAACTCTCTGTCGGGGTGGTCTAGTAAGGCAGTAGCTAATGCTTCTACCTTGACTGGTGTGCCGAGATACTGTAATAGTCAGTCGGGTAGAGCAGTTGGGTTGTGGGGGCAAGAGGCTCTTGAGTGGGCACCTCCGCAGAAGGAGCAGGTGTGTAGGAATCTACAGTTGGAAAGAGAGCAGCCAAGATGGTTGAAGTTGTTGCATACCATTCTGCCTCCTTGGTAGAGGATCGGTCGTCCTCTTTTGTCAATGCCTTTGGGAAGTGGAACGTTTGCTGTGGGCTGTATGTTTAGAGGTTTCGGAATTAGAGGAGGAGGTGGGGCTGCTGTGGATAATCTATTGAATACGGATGTTTTGCGTGAGGAGGGTTGAGATTGAGAGGGTGTGATGGTGCAAGCTGAGGCTGGATGTGATGGTGCTCCGCATAGTTCACAGGACATAGAAGTGCGTGCTGCGAAGATCCGACAGTAGAGTTCTGCATCAAGAGTGCCCCAGTATGTCCCCTGATTGAACTGCTGTAACCGACCTGCTACTTGTGTGGCGAAAAGAACGTGGTAGTTGTAGAAGCCTGTTCCTCCAAAACGCACAGCCATGTCTAAAATGATTGATAGGTAATCGTCTAGCTCGGTTCTTCGATCGGGATAAACAGAGCAAACTATATCTCTGTAGATCGAGAAAGCTAAAGCAAATTCAGTGGGAGTGAGGTCCTTTGAACGAGAGTTTAAAGGATGGCTGAACTGCATTAGGCCTTGACTGGTTTGCAGCTCTCTGGGCTGGCTGATATTTATGAGGGATGGATGGAGGAGCTGGGCTAAATCTGTGTAGTTACCTGATAAGATCTGAAGACGTAAGGCTGAAGAGACTGGGGAGGGTCGGTGGATTGATGAAGCTGGACGAGGAGGCGGTGCAGCTGTGGCCAGGGTATATGGGCTAGTATTTATTGGCAGGATGTGAGGGTGTTGGGAAAGGGGGGGGTAGGGGTGGGGGAGGGAGGGGAAAAGGGGTAGATTAGTTGCGTAAAAGGAAGAAAGAGGAGGCGGTTGAAAAGGTCCACTGAGAGGTAGAAGTCCTGGGTTTGCTGCATGAGGGACTTGAATTGGGTTAATTTGTAGGGAAGAATCAGAAATAACAGGGGCCGTGTGGCTGTTAATGCCAGAAGGAAGGGTAGAAGAATGGATGCTGGGATGGAGGGATGAATGTCCGTGAGGATTTGTAGCTGTTTGTGAGCTTAAGTAAGCAAAGAAAGATGTCATGAATTGGGATAAGTCTGAGGTAGAAGGTGCAGATGTTGGAGGTAGTATTACTTGGACTCCACTAGGTGGCGCGGACGCTGCTGGCTGAGGCCGTTGTGGAGGCAGTGTGGTGACGTCATGAGTGACGATGGGAGGATCGCGTGTCAATCCCGGAAGCGTTGGAGGCTCGGAATTTAAATTTGAAGTGTGTGTAGATGCTGTGTAAAGCTGAAATAGTCTTGATTTATTGTCAGATCGGCTGAAGTGGATACCCTTGTCCTTAAGAGCACGCTGAAGGCGAGCCACAGTCCAATTCTTGATGGTGTTCTCTGGTCTGGGAGACGTGGCGTGGGTGCGCTGAGAACTGCTACGGTTTGTTGAATGACGCGGTTGACGAGGAGAGCGATCGCGCCGGCTTCCGTGCCTGTGTCGATCGTTGATGGTAGTTCTCGTTTGCGGAGGAGAGTGATCCTGTCGAGTCGGGGTTGGAGAAATCTTCGATGATGAACTGTGACGTGAGTGCCCGCGGGACTGAGGGATTTCTACGACAGAACGCAGCCGGTGTGAATTTTGGCTGCCTAGGGATTGTTGTGAAGACCTGACGCTCTGTGACGGAGGAGAGTTTCTGAATAAATCGTCTTCGGAGTCAGAGGGGTTGATCTGCAGCTCGGGATCCATGTCGAACAAACTGAGAAGAACGGTGTGGTGAAGGTGGGTTCGGTGTATATATATATACAGACGGGGAGAGAGAGCTGATTAGTTGAGGCGTGGTCCTGCTCCCGAACTTCAATTAACTTATTAACTACATTAAAATTCTCAAAAGAAACTCATTTTTTACAAATACAAAAGAAAAAAGAAAAGAAGGATTGAAAAATATATATTTCTATATATAATATATAATATATATATATATATATATATACATTGATTTCACTGGGGGCTGTGGGGGGTTCATTTTCAGGTGTCCGGTCACTTTTGACCGAGCAGAAACAACTGCACATGTTCACTTTTTACAGTGTATGAAAATTCCCCTATTTGTTTAGTCCCCTCATGGGAGAGAAAGCACCTTCCTTTTGTCCATAAAGAAAAGCAATATGGCTGCTCAGACACTTCAAACTTCACCACTTGCTAAAAGTTCAGAATATACGAGCAATCCGGTCACACACACATGTATGTATATATATATATATATATATATATATATATATATATATATATACATACTGTACTGTATATATCAGTCAGTTGAGTACGTCAGAAATAAAAGTGGGGCATCCGTTCACTGTCAGTGACTGGGCGAGCATCCAGTGTGGACAAATTATAATGAGTTATATATGATTTTGATAAGACGCATATTGAAAAGTTTAGTTTTGTGAAATAAAGTAATATTGCTGCACCCTCCATTGCAGTTTGTGATAAGCTATGTAATTGAAGTTTGAATTTCAAATTTCTAAAGAGTTTATTTAACACGTATAATTTATGATGATCTCCTCCAAATGTTATGAAAGTGGAAAAACAACAACAACTCACGACTACATTAGGTGTCAGAATAGAACTTTATTAAAACATAACTACTATATAACATAACAATTATTTACAATTATAGCTCTATAGAATTATAAAATACAGACATTTGTGTCAGTGTAGCTGCTCGGTTCCTCTGGAGAAATGCTGGATGTTGCCACTCCATTCTCTGCTGTGACAAACTTCAGCATGACCCTGCATTAAATTAATAATGCGGAACATATTAGTCATTCAACAACAACAATCATTCAACAACACTCATGACAAAGTTTTAGTATACTTGGTTAGTTAGGTACTCTGAATTCTGAGGTACTCGGTACTTCTAAACTACAACCAACAATTGAATTTAACTTTGCACTGCCTAATCTAAAGTGACAAAAACGTAAAGGGATAGTTCACCCAAAAATGAAAATTAGCCAATGATTTTCTCACCCTCAAGTCATGCTTGACATTCTTCTTTCAGACTAATACAATCGGAGTTATGTTAAAAAATGTCCTGGCTCTTCCAAGCTTTATACTGGAAGTGAATGGTTGTTTCTGTTTTGAAGTCCATAAAAGCAGGGCTGTGCACAGACATTTTGAGGGGCAGTGGCCTAAACCAAAAAAAAGTGGCACTAAGGGGGTGGTTGCTTGTTAACACAAATTATCCAGTTATTCACATTTTTATATTTACCTGTTCCATTTACAGCAACACTTTTTTTTTATTTGGTACCATGTCCTGAAAGATCTTGATAACCTAATTTTTTTATGATTAACAATTACACATTGGTGATAATAATGTCACACCGGAATGTGAAGTTATTAATTTATACCAGCATTTAGTTTCTCCACTGACAGGAAAAGGACAACAACCACTTCTTGGATTTATACAATTTATTTAATAACAATTTACTCACAATAATAAAATAGGCAACAGGATAAAAAAGTAATGAAAAGCAACTCACTGGTCAGTTAATGCTACAGCACAATTCCCCACAATTCATCAGCTTAGATTTATACTCCAATCCTATCCTATATCAGTATATAAAAATCAACCAAACATAAAAATAAAATGTACTGAAAGAGAAGTTCGACAGTCTTTAGTCAAATCCCAAACCACGTTCAAGGTTCATTGGCCTTATATGGAAGTCCGACAGACGAGCGGGCCGCGGAAGGGAGTGCTGATTCAGATGAGGCGGTCTAGTTAGTTCGGCCCTTTATGCAGCTCCGTGATCAAATATAAACAGCGGCAGCACTGAAGAGGAGTAAAAGTAGCCTTTAGTCTCACACAAAATACTAGGCCAGCTCTCTCTCACACACATAATTTTGATAGGCAGGACAACTTTCCTTTACTTAGCTCAAATCAGGCGTTGAATCCACCGCATGAACCTCTGCGTCCCTCTTCTGATCCGCTTCACTTATCTCCCTTTATGCGTTGCAATCAGATCCGTGCCCACTGCTCGTCTGGCTGTGACTTTCTGTGATCAACCGCAGCGATCGGTGTTACTGCCCGTAAGTTCAGCTCGCGTTGTGCGTGCGTTTCTCTGCACACCTTCACTCTGCCCCCACTCTCCTTTGTTTCTCGCTTGTCTCTTCTTACACAAACTGCCGCACCTGTCCTTAATTAATCCATTAGTCCAAGCAGCGCTGCCAAATGCCACCAATGTCAGAGCGAGAGGGTTGGGTCTGTCAAGCATAACTGTTCGGGAGTATTTAGACCCACACATAAGCAACCAGTGACACAGCAATCCGATTGTTAAGTCTGACGTCACGCGTGACGTTTAGCCTTTTCCGGGTCCAAGCGCTTCTCTCGTCCAGAAATAACAATGGTGGAACATGGAAATTTATTTACGATCACGTCCTTCTTAGTGAGGCACCCTTGGCGGTCAAAAAGGGTTTAAATTCCTTTAACACCAACAGAGTGGTTAGTGAAGCTCATCACTCAGGTGGCATAATTAAGGGTAGAGTCCAGGCATCAATGAAAAAGAAGATTTACGAGGTTGAAGTGAGTTAGCTCGGGACACGGGACACAGCACTGCGGCATTGTAAAAACACTCAATAATAACCAAAACACTAGCGAAAGCGGTAGAGAGGACCTGGACTTTGGACCCGGAAAGAGTATTATCGGAGAGTGGTTACGTCACGACTTAACAACCGAACAGGGATGTTCGCCGGAGTTAAATGTGACGTCACGATATGGGCGTGGGCGCGAACTGGTTGGCAGAAAGAACCAAAACATACAGCAGTCTACCTGTGTTTTGTCAGCATATGTTAATTATTTGTCCGAAGAAGATAAAAAGAGATATAATTAAGCTTTTATATAACCAGGGTTCATGTTCTCTGCCTGATCCATATCACCTGAGTGATAATTTTTTGTTGTTCTTTGACATTAAAACGAAGTCAGCAATTTCGTTGGATTTACAGCTAAAAAATCTGGCGGCACATTACTGGAGTAAACAAAGCATCTGTGAAAGCAGCGCAGTTTGAGTGTTTCGGAACGTATATGTGATCGGAGAGAAAGATGAGGCCCTTCTCTGACTACGTTTGAATGTGTGAATTAAGTATTAAACTGTTGGTGAGATGAGATGAGATGAGATAATGCAACGCTGACATAGGCAGTACAATGACAGTTGCACAGATGTTGGGAGTTGGGAACCGGTGAGAAAATGTCCGGTAGCCTACCCGGTAACTTCACCAGTAATAACAATATTAATTTAGTTCTGCTTAACGGTTCCTGAACGCTGTATCTAACAGCTGCCCAGCCATCAACACAGCCACGTGTAATTTGTTTACATACGAGCTGCACTAGGTCTATATCTGTATTCTAAGAGTTAATATTACTTGTATGGATCTCGTTAATAACTTGACAGCACTTAAATGTGTATTCTTACAAGTGAAAGAACAAATGTTTGTGCAATTCCTTTTTTTCACCTTTTATGAGGCCAAAAAAAAAAACTGTCTGGTAAAAAGTCACAGTGGCTGGTAGTCAAAAAAGTTCAGGCCCTGTATATAACATTGGTTAACATACGTAAAAATGTATGAAAATACAATAATTTGCCCTTAATTTATAAGGGTATGTACACAGATGATACACACAGTACAGTAACCAATCTTGCCGATCACACAGCACGATACAACCATTTTTGTTCTGTGTTTGCGCTGCGCAGCAAGCGGCTATTACTTTTCTTCTGCCAACCAGAGCGCATGTAACCGCGTCGTGACGTCACGGCGAAGATCCCTATAAGGCTATAAGTGATCAAAATACACAACACACAAAGCAAATAATAAATTACGTGGGTGAAATAAATTACACACAAGGGGTTCAATACTATAGACAGACAGATGTTCCACATTTGACAATAACATAAACTATTTACCGTTTTACATTTTGGTATTTACCTTTTCCTTTAACAGCAAAACCTTTATATTTGATAGACTTGTAGTCAAGACCGCCTAAACCGAGACCAAGACACTACCAAGACCAGAGGGTATCGAGACCAAGACAAGACCAAGACCAAGACCAAGACAGACCAAGTCAAGACCAAGACCAAGTCGAGACCAAGACCGAGACCAAGTCGAGACCGGAGGGGGAAAAAAACAGACTAGTGTTGAAGCTAAGCAACTTGTATGAATTCAAGAACAGCAGCATCCTAGGGTTCAGCCGCAGTTTACATTCAATACATATTAGACGGTATTACTTCAACTACACAGGCAGAACAATACAGAGACAGACCATGTCATGTGTGTGACTGTGAGCTCACTGTAAATGTTTTTGCAGACTGGGTGAGATCAACTATGTGTAGCAATTGCATGATGGCTGTTACTGCACTATTAGAGGTTTGAGACTCCCTTAACTTTTGTGTACTGTTGAGGACTGACATGACTGGTACTGACTGGTTTATCTGACAAAACATCAAACACCTCCAACACCATCTTGCTCCTCCAACAACTGTCTAAAGAATGAGAAATATGAAACCAATTGAAATTATACTTAATGTGTAGATGAAATCGTAACATCAAATTAAAGATACAAAATTATAAACTTGGATTAGGCCTAATGTTTAGTCAACACAACGGAGATATGCAGATGATATTTAAAAGACCATTTATTTAGTCTAACACCATCTTAAATACAATACTGTAATCAAACAACACACACACACACACACACACACACACACACACACACACACACACACACACACACACACACACACACACACACACACAGATATCAAAGTCACAAATTCATCTAAGCAAATGCCTGCCTATCTCTGCCGATTTCGGAGTCTCCAAATGAATCCATTCTGCAACTTTTAAATACATAATTAAATTTTTAAAAACGAAATTATAGGCTTAAGTGGTCGTTTTGTCGCTATGGTTACACACACACACACACACACACACACACACACACACACACACCGTTGGCGGTGCGCTCAAAGTCATCTGTCAGTTGTGCAGTTACCCAAAATCTCCTGAATGAAGTTAAAACCCATCATGTCACTGATATGTGTTTTTTAATTCAAGTGATCAAAGTGCTCGTTGACGCTGCGATCAGTGGCGCGGATAAAGTGTTTTCTGGTGTGACTCGCGCACACGCCAAACTTTCACTCGGACGCGCACTTCAATCCGTTCCGTTCCGGATAATAATGTTGCATTATCGAACGTTATGTCGTCGTGGATATTGTAGTATTGTATTGCTAAATTCCCAGACCACTATGTCGGTCTGAGACAGCGAGACCTAGACAAGACCGAGAGGTCCGAGACCAAGACAAGACCAAGACCAAAGACCGTCAAGGCCGTGACAAGACCGAGACCACGTAAAAGTGGTCTCGAGACCGGTCTCGAGACCAAGACCGGTCTCGAGACATACATCACTAATATTTGATACCATGTCCTGAAAGATCTTAAAGGTCCCATTGCATGGATTATTTTATTATTTTAGAATGTTTCCTGGGGTGCCCTTATAATGTTAGTATGTTTTTTAGATCAAAAGTTGTCATCATTTAGAAATAAAAGGCATATTTCCTAGCCTGATTTTAGCCTCTGATTTGAACGCTCTGTTTGAAGCGGCGTGTCTGCTGTGAGACTTCAGTGTAAACGCCCACTGCTGTGATTGGCTGACATACTTGCATATGAAATGGCTAGCATTACATGTGGAACTCTCTCAAAAACGTTTACTATTACAGCTATTATACGTTTGTACTATTACAGCTATCGAGATTAAAGCGGTGGTTCAGGATTTTCGACATCGGACCTCATTTTCAAGTGAGCCTGGTTGTTATTCATCAGTGGAGACAGTTTTCAAAGAAATTCATCCAGTCCTTACTTTTGGATAGTTCGCCGGTGATAGGCTAGCGCAAGTCAACGGTGCACGTTAGCCTGCCATTAAAAACAGTTTTACCCACTCCACAGTACACCAAAAGCAAATAAATTATAACGCCAGACTATCGATGTAAATGTCTGTTGAGAGAATAATGTTAGAAATCAAACTACCCTTTCATCACATTGCATTAGTTATAATTTGTTCCCTGTATTTATAAGCAGTCTACAGCAGCGGCGGAGTTATATTTGGTTACCTAGGAAACCGAGAGAGCCGGTCCACATAACAATCACGCAAGTGTATTTACCTGCCGATGATGATGAGACTTTTGCCTGAGATGCAAGAGTACTTTGACTTCTAACATTATTCTCTCAACAGACATTTACATTGATAGTCTGGCGTTATAATTTATTTGCTTTTGGTGTACTGTGGAGTGGGTAAAACTGTTTTTAATGGCAGGCTAACGAGCACCGTTGACTTGCGCTAGCCTAGCACCGGCGAATTATCCAAAAGTAAGGACTGGATGAATTTTTTTTGAAAACTGTCTCCACTGATGAATAACAACCAGGCTCACTTGAAAATGAGGTCCGATGTCGAAAATCCTGAACCACCCCTTTAACGAATCGTGAGAAGTTTTTTAAGTATTTAGATCTATTCCCATCACATAAAAGGTTGCAGTGATGAGCATTGAGCAGATGACAGCCTGTTGATCGCGTGAATGAAGATCTTATCATTGCAACACAGTTTATGTACTCTCACTAATGATTTCACCAATGCAAACATGAGGTAAGTACAGCAAGAGCTTCGTTGTGCAGTGTAACACCGTCATTGATTTCATAACGAGTTTTGGCCTGCCAACCTCGAGCGCGCCAATTTGGACGCGGCTGAAGTGTATAAATTCAGAGAAAACTCGCCAAAGGACTTTAGGTTTAAATCGACTGAAGCGAAGTACCTGATATGAGCGAAATAGCACGCAGGCAACGCAGTACTCGTTCCCTTATCTCTAAGGGAACCGAGGTTACGCAAGTAACCAAGTACGTTCCCTTACGAGAACGTTCTCTCGTACTGCGTTGCAAACGCTGTGGGAACCCAATTTAAAACGCTGTGCTATTTGCCTGTGACTGCTCTGAGGAGTCCAGGGAGCCCCGGGACTATAATAGGTAATAGGTTATATTGTTTAAGTTTCCAATTGACTGAAGATATAAGTTATTGTTACATGTTGTTAATAAACGTTTTAAATTTGACAATGTAGTCAAGTCAAGTCAAGTCAAGTTTATTTGTATAGCGCTTTTCACAATACAGATTGTATCAAAGCAGCTTCACAGTATTAAATTAAAATAATACAACAAAGTTTGTTTCAAGAGGAATTTATTGATTGATAAAATTAGATTAAATATCCCCAAAATATCCCCAACTGAGCAAGCCAAAGGCAACAGTGGCAAGGAACCGAAAAACTCCATCAAGTGACCTAATGGTGTCCTAAAACTCCATCAGGTGACCTAATGGAGAAAAAAAACCTTGGGAGAACCCAGGCTCAGTCGGGGGCCAGTTCTCCTCTGGCATTTATGAGCTAGAGGACGGATTGTAGTTTGATCTGTAGGATTATATGAATGCCTGGCTGAAGAGATGCGACTTTAATCTAGTTTTAAACTGGGAGAGCGAGTCTGCGCAACGAACAGTATCAGGAAGACTATTCCAGAGTTTTGGAGCCAAATGTGAAAATGTTCTCCCTCCTTTGGTGGTTCTGGATATCCTAGGTATGACCAAAAGCCTTGAATTTAGTGATCTTAAAGAGCGCGATGGATTATAGGGTGATAGAAGATCCGTTAAATAGACTGGAGCTAAGCCTTTTAGGGCTTTATAAGTCAGTAGCAATACCTTGTAATTAATACGGAACTTTATAGGTAACCAATGCAGTGATGATAAAATCGGTGTTATATGATCATATTTTCTTGATCTCGTAAGAACTCTAGCGGCGGCATTTTGGACTAACTGTAGCTTGTTTATTGAGGATGCAGGAGACAACCAGCTAATAAAGCATTACAGTAATCCAGTCTCGAGGTCATGAATGCATGAACTAACTTTTCTGCATCAGAAACTGATAGCATATTACGTAGCTTAGCAATGTTTCCAAGGTGGAAAAAGGCTGTTTTTGTAACATATGAAATATGATTTTCAAAAGACAGGTTGCAATCGAGTATAACACCCAGGTCTTTTACTGTAGAGGATAAAGTAACAGGACATCCTATGATGTTAAAGTTGTATTGTGCGAGGTTTTGTGGGCGGTTTTTAAGTATTACCTCTGTCTTGTCTGGATTTAATAAAAGAAAATTATGCGTCATCCAATCTTTTATATCTTTAACACACATGTAGTGTGTGGTACATTGCGAACAAAGGTCAGATATTATTATATTGCATAAAAGTCTAAAAATGGCATAGCTTGTGCTTTCAAAAACATTTTTTTTTTTAAATCGAGAATCGAATCGAACCATGACTTTAGAATCGAAAATGTAATCGAATCGAGGATTTGGAGAATCGTGACACCCTTACTACTAAGAGAAACGACGTGAAGTTGATTGTTTAGTCACTGGCTTGATTTACTGATGCATAAACAGTATTGAACGACTTTGAGAGAAAGATTATCTGTCTGAACTTGAACAACTGAAGAGTTCAGATGCAAAAGCCTCTAAGTGCCATCTGAAATTTTCTTCTAGAATGATGTGAAATTGCTGACCTTAAATACATTTACATTTACGCATTTGGCAGACGCTTTTATCCAAAGCGACTTACATTGCATTATCCTATACATTTATACATAGGTATGTCCAATCCCCTGGGATCAAACCCACAACCTTGCGTTGTTAACGCAATGCTCTTACCACTGAGCTACAGGAAAATATACAAGCTTGATAAAAATGATCATTCTAGAAGAAAATTTCAGATGGCACTTGGAGGCTTTTGCATCTGAACTCTTCAATTACACCTCAGAAATTCACATAACCCACTGGTTCTTCAGACTAAAAAAATACTTTTTGTGTTCATTTGTACATCCAAACACTGAGCAACTGCCATCGAGCAACTGCCTCGAGAGACACCTAGGCTTGCAAACGAGCGGAGCGCTCGTTTGCAAGCCATGGTGTCTCTCGAGGAAAAACCAATATCGCGCTCGCGAAACTCATTTTCTCATGGGCAGGTCAAGGCAAAGAAGAGAAAGGGGAGGAAACCTTTCCCCTTATGATGACATAAGGGGAAGATTTCTAGATTCGCCCGTCTGAGCTTTCATTTTTTCAAAAATACCAAGGGCTTGGTTTACAGCCATCAAAACGTCTAGCCACTGGGGGACCATAGTTTTGTCTACAAAGTGTGCCAACAACAGAAAATTTTGTTATTTGTATTAGATCTGATCGAGAGTACTATAATTTGATTAGACCATAGACAGTAAAAGAAATGGACACAGCGACCCCATAGATTTCAAGGGAGAAAAGTGAAGCAAATTAGAAACACTCACTTCCTGATGGCTGAGCATATTGCGCAGACTCAAACTGAGCTTGACGACGTAGACGTGATGTGAGCAACCTGTCTGACAGTTGTAAGTCTTCTAGTAGCTGTGCCAAGAGAAATCTGAATCAATCCCTTCCGAATCTTGCAGAGACGGAGAGCGTGAGTAGGAGGTGTCCATGAGCTAGGAGCATGAGCAACTTTATGACTCTCTATGGGCTTCTCCCTTGACTTTATCGGGCTTTATGCCTCCACGTCCCCCCGATTAACTGCAAGCTTCTCTTCCTGTCTATACGGTAATTTCCAGAGAGTCGCGTGGTTATGACGCAATCATTAGCCTATTTTTTACAAAAACTGCTTCTACGGGGCCATAACGTAAGATACAAGGTAATGGAGCCTTTTATACATTGTCATGTTTCTTTAGAAATAAACAATGGACAAATGGAGTCTTTAAACGCCTCAGATGTAAAGTTATTCGCTGTCAAAGTGATGCCAAAATGAATGGGAGTCAATGGAATGCTAACAGCAGGTGATGGCTTGTTAGCCAATGGCGCCCCCGGGGATGGTACTCTTTCTGGATGCTGGATTACCCCCCTGGATTAGACAAGCAGCTAATTCTAAGAACGTGGATATGTTGTACAAATTGTTAGTAGAAAACCAAGAGCAAAACATTACCGACATAAATACAAAAAAAACAAAACAAAAAAACAAATGACTAATTTCGCAGATTCAAACACTGTCTTGCATAGCCTACCTTTTAATGCGACAGCTTTCGTGAACTGTCATGTTCACTCTCAGTTTCAAGAGAGCGCCGCAGACACATACTGTGAGTGATGCTGCGGAGCGAGCGGGAAAACCCGGAGCGGATTAGCGGAATCAGCGGAATGCTTTGAGCGGAGCGGAGCGGTGGGGGTGGGGAAGAGGGGCACCTCAGTCAATGAGGGCAGAGGGGCAGTGGCTCTAGCCACCGGGCCACCCCCCTGTGCACGGCCCTGCATAAAAGTGCATCTTGTTGATATTTAATAAAGACTCGGAGTACTCATTTTTCAATATAACGCACAGAACAAAAAATGCGTCATCCTTTACTGTGTGTTCAACAAACATACAGCTCTTCTTTTGTTCTAAACTACCAGAATACAAAAATATGCTTAGAGCTCCCCTAGTGGTTATACCATACAACTTAAATGAGAAATTCACAATGGAGACCGCTTGATAACTTTAACAGCTTTAAAGCAGCACTCAGTAGCTTCGGGATTTCTTCGCTGTATTCTCGCTTTTTGCTCGCAGGTTTCTCTCTACAGCTCCCCCCACAGCTTCGGAATCGATATTTGACAACACTGTTGTAAAAACTCGTTGGTGATTCTCAGACACCAGAGGCTAGTAGATCAACAACATCAAAGCAGACGGGACATTCTTTAAAACGTCTTCTTCATTCGGGTTCGGACAGCGTGAGGGAGCGCAATAATGACAGCATTTTAGCAGATTTCTTTTGGCCGTAAAGCAATTGTTTACATCGCGAGACCTGATATCACGCGAGACTTCCTGACGCAGCGGCCGGCGGCCCGCCGGCTCAAAGTTGCAAGTGCGTATTTTCCACTCACGGGCATCAGGGGGGTGCGAAACGACCACCATTCAACCCGAAATAAGTAATATAACCATTCCAATGACTCCGAAGCTGTTCAGTTAAGGTAAAAAAGTTACTTAGTTCACCTTTAACTGAAATACACACAAGTTTAATAACTATTCTGGTAGGAGTGTATTTTTCCAACACATCTATCCATCATAAAAGTGCTCCACACAGCTCTGGGGGGCGATGAGTTTGTGTAAGAAAAATATTCACATTTAAAACTTTATAAAGTAAAATAACTAGCTTCCGGCCAAACGCACATAGGATTTGACTTAAGTTTGGCCGGATGCTAGAATTTTACTTTGTAACATGTTGAATATAAATATTTGTCTTACATAAACTCATTGCTTTCACTTCAGAAGGCCTTTATTAACCCCCCAGAGCTGTGCGGAGGACTCTTATGATGGATAAATACACTTTAATGGACTTCAAAACAGACACAACCATTCACTGCCATTATAAAGCTTGGAAGAGCCAGGACATTTTTTTATTTAACTCTGATTGTATTCATCTGAAAGAAGAATGTCATATACACCTAGGATAAACTGAGGGTGAGTAAATCATGGTATAATTTTTGTTTTTGTTTTGGTGAACTATCCCTTTAAGTGTCAGTATAAATCTAAGACATCTACCTTTTTTTAAGAATCACTGAGTTCACCTTTAATTAAACAGTTACTTATAAAAAGTAGAGCAGTGAGTGTTTAATAAAACAACAGTTGATTATAAACCAAAATAAAACATAATTATGTCCTATGGCTATTGTTGTCTGATTGATTTTACAGCCTTGGGCATTCAGAAATCACAGAAAATAAGATTATGCAGTTTTTTTGCAGCAAATAATCATTTACAAAGGAGACAACACTGTAGGCATATTGACACGTAAAGCCATACACCACGGATGCACTGTATAGCATGTGATCTGAATGTCAATGACAAATATGACAAAAATGACAAATATCTTTACCATAGTTCAAAATGCAATGCAGCGCACAGTGTTCTTGAATTGAAATAACATTGGTGGTGGTTAAATTATTAATGCTTTAAACATGTTTAATAAACCACATTAACTTCAATAGCCAAAAAATAACATTTCACAGGTTGGTAAACATACCTTTCTTTTTCGCTTCTCAGCACCAGACTGCTGTTGTGTCCTCCTGTGCATAGCTGTCCATCAACTATCATTTGCAACCAGTTGCAAACATAAGGTGTACAGGGCTCTCAAGTTTTGAACTGAGTTCAGAGTGATATTTTGGCGGCGAACTGGTGTCTGATCTCATAAATGACACATATTCTTACAAATAAAATAAAATGTATTTAATTCAGCATTTATTTGTGTGTGTGTGTAATACTTATTATATATTAAATATATTATAGAGAATACTTTTTATGCGCAAAAAAACCCCCCGACTTTATTCTACTATTCAGATTTCCTTGTGGGCCTCGAGTGAATTCACGTTGTGTTTTAGCGCAACGCTTCTGTGTTGTACGTAAACTTAAGATTGAGCCACTGAAGTCACTTGGACTATATTAACGATCTCTTTAATAACTTTTCTGGGCCAGCAAGTTCAAATCACATATAAGCCTATGGAGGAGTGATCCAACTCTCAGATTTAATCAAAAATATCTTAATTTGTGTTCCGAAGATGAACGAAGGTCTTACGGGGTTGGAACAAAATGAGGGTGAGTAATTACTGACATAATTTTCATTTTTGGGTGAACTAACCCTTTAAGTTGGTAATGTCCTTCCTAGAAGTTGGTCTCAACTGCTTTGTGAACTAAGTTACTTGAGATAAAACTACCAGGGATTCAACAGACTAGATAGGCTAATTCACGTGATAGTCTGGTCAAACTGTTAGTTAACATAACGTTACCAGCTGTCTGGACACATATTCGCCAGCAATGGTGAGATGACTTACATAGGATGTTCTTCTCCCACATTGATCAGTCTGTACTCTGTAGAAATTAGTTCGGCGAGATGTAAATCATTTAAAATGTGACAGCCGCTGTCCTCTTCTGTAACCGTTACGTTACTTACTTCAGCGAGCTGAATCTGTGTCGCACGCACGAGCCTGTGAAAATCGTACCCAGATACAGCAATGCTATTTTCTGATTGGCTGTTCGGTAGCTATATTTTGTTTCACTCATGGTTTCACGGTTTAAAAAATAGCGCCGCAACTTGGTGGGCGTTATCCTCGTAATGTCTCTGCGTGAGAAATACTTAAGGTGTGACGTGTGAGCGTGTGAATGGGTTGAAATGCGTGTGTCTCACGCCCAATGCGTGAGACTTGAGTATGGAATGCCAAGTCTGCCAATATTAAAAATAAATAAATACATAAATAAATATACAAATAAATGTAAAAACGAAAAAATAAATAAATAAATATATAAATAAATATACATAGAAAAGCAAAAAACGAAAATAAATAATTATTTATACATTTATTTCCTTATTTATGTATATATTTATTTTTTTCCATATTTATTTTTTTATTCTTTTATTTATTTATACATTTATTCATTTCTACATTTATTTATTTCTACATTTATTTATTTTTACATTTATTTATTTCTACATTTATGTATTTCTACATTTATTTATTTATTCATTTATTTCTTCCTACATTTCTTCCTGCATAGGGTAATGAGGAGGGCGTGGTTTACCTCAGACATAGCAATCGAGCTCAGAGTAAGCGAAGGCGAAGGGTTGAGGCCACAGTGACACCCTGTGGCGAAATACAATAAGTATCACTCACTGACGTTGATACGGTCTGTGACTGCGAGGTATATGGTCAGAATCCTAAATCTTACTGTGTGACATGGATAGGCTACTCTTTATTCCGGACATGGCCGTAGAACATCATTTGGTCTGGATTTGTAAAATGTCCTGGGCTAACAAACATGAAACAGGGACTCTGAAACGGAATTGATATTTTCCATTTTTCGGTCAGAACTCACAGAAAGGAAGCAGGGCACATATAGGCTACAGTGAAGTCGACGCAAGCATATTGACCAATGCTTTTGAAACGAGACCATTGCATTTGAATGTAGCCTAATTTCCAAAAACAATACTGACAGCAACAGAAACCAGGGCCGCGGGAAGAGGTTTTAGGTTGTGGGTGCTCACCACTTTTGAATAAGAAACAATATCAAGACTATAAAACTCGTCAAAAAAACGTGCACACACTCCAACCACCTGCCTGCACATTACATTTTTGACTTTATTGATTCTGCTTTTATTCGTAATGCAATGGACCGGTCAATGGGACATAAATTAATCCTTAAAGGATGGGACTTTATGGGACATTTGCACAAAAAGAATAAATAACTTACCCTTCCCACGGAACATATCTTGTGAACAGATTCTCACACTTTCTCATGCCTGACAAAGAGTTGGTTGCTAAGTAAGCAAGTTTGCACACATCTTTGAGATAGTATACCTGTGTGTGTGTGTGTGTGTGTGTGTGTGTGTGTGTGTGTGTGTGTGTGTGTGTGTGTTTGTGTGTGTGTGAGTGTGTGTGTGTGTGTGTGTGTGTGTGTGTGTGTGTGTGTGTGTGTGTGTGTGTGTGTTTGTGTGTGTGTGAGTGTGGGTGGGTGGGTATGTGGGTGTAGGTGTGTGCTTAAGATGCTACTGAACTGTTTAAGTGTGTTTGCTGGAGAGAGAGGAGACAGTCAGAGAGTAAATGGGTTGATGGCCTCCCTGGTTCTGTTTTTTGCAAACTTGTTTGTTTGTAATCTCAATGGACATCATTTTATCCATTATTCTGTGAAATTTCTATTTTAAAATTGTTAGTTTTAAAATTTGTCATACCTGCAGGGACTACAGGTGGAAATTAGCAATTGTTGCTATAACCTGGCCCAAGACATATTCTCTTGTTTAACAAGTTTAATGTTTATTTGTGCATTGTCCCTGTTTCAAATAAAATAATTTCCATTCCATTCCAAATAACTTACCGTAGCCTTTATAAGTCGCTCCGGAGACGCATATCAGTCAAAAAATGCGCCACGAGGAAGAAAAAAACATATATAGCCTAAGTCGCACTGGACTAAGTTGCATTTTTAAAAAAATGTATTTCACAAAAAAAAAAAAAAAAAGTTACAGACAGTTCTCCGCTACGGACGTGAGCGCTCTAAAGCGGCAC
This sequence comes from Leuciscus idus, assembly GCA_021554675.1. NCBI lineage: Eukaryota > Metazoa > Chordata > Actinopteri > Cypriniformes > Leuciscidae > Leuciscus > Leuciscus idus. The sequence continues at coordinate 26,314,341 of CM038642.1, forward strand.
TAAAAGAATGTTTTAAAACTTTCACAGAGACCTCAAACTGAAAGCACAAAGCCTGTCTTTAAATTTAATTTCGTTTTGTATTAATTGTATCTTAATTTTAATCGATGTTTCATCAACAAATTTTGATGAATTTAATAAGAAGTAACTAAATATAGGCTATTAGAAAATAGATAATCAGGACACGGAGGCGCTGGCGAACCTGGAGCTCGTCTCATAATGAAACTCAGCGTAGGCCTATAAGGTAGCCTATTGCCTCACAGACCTGAGACATATAGGCTATGGCGCTTTTCCATTACCAGTACCAGCTCAACTCGACTCGACTCGACTCAGCTCGGCTCGGCTCGGCTCGCTTTTCGCTCCGTTTTCCATTGCAGATAGTACCTCCACAATAGTACCTGGTCGTCATAGCGACGCCGCAGGAAACTGCCGTGACTTAATCTTTTACGCGAGACGCGCGAGACACACCCGCTACCCACACACACAGGACAATGGAGGAAATCGAGTGTATGCTGTTTTTGGATGTTTTTGTTTTTGTTTTTGCTGTTTTTTATTCAGGATACTCCGTCTGGCGCGTGCAATGATGACGCAGTGAATAGTGACGATTCTCTCTGACCAATCAGCAGTCTGCTGTGTTTTCACGTCACATTTTAGTATCGCCTCAGCTCGCCTCAGCTCGCTCAGAACCGCGCCGGAGGTGGTACGAAAAAAAGTACCTGGAAGCAGGTACAGGTACAACTTTTACACAGTGGAAAACCAAACAGAGCCGAGTCGAGTCGAGCCGAGCTGAGCCGAGGCGAGCTGGTACTGTGTAGTGGAAAAGCGCCAATAGATAGCTTGAAATGTCTACTTTTAAGCAGAACAATTCAAAACGAAAGAAAACAGACTGCGCTGTTTATGTAATTCGTATGAAATGTGCATTTCTCTCTGATGGCGCTGCGAAGATCGCGAGTCGTCAACTTCATCTGTCTAGCCGACACTGACATAAAAAATAAGCAGCGCAGTCTGTTTTCTTTCGTTTTGAATTGTTCTGCTTAAAAGTAGACATTTCAAGCTATCTATATGTCTCAGGTCTGTGAGGCAATAGGCTACCTTATAGGCCTACGCTGAGTTTCGGTTCATTATGAGACGAGCTTCAGGTTCGCCTGCGCCTCCGTGTCCTGATTATCTATTTTCTAATATAGCCTTCTTATTTATTAAAACCAGACAATTTTTTGATGAAACATCGATTAAAATTAAGATACAATTAATACAAAACGAAATTAAATGTAAAGACAGGCTTTGTGCTTTCAGTTTGAGGTCTCTGTGAAAGTTTTAAAACATTCTTTTAGTGCTGCTTTAGAGCGCTTTTTTTTGTGAAATAATTGTTTAAAAAAAAAACCAACTTAGTCCAATGCGACTTAGGCTATATATTTTTTTTTTCTTCCTCATGGCGCATTTTTTGACTGATATGCGTCTCCGGAGCGACTTATAAAATAGGCTACGGTAAGTTATTTATTCTTTTTGTGCAAATGTCCAATAAAGTCCCATCCTTTAAGGATTAATTTATGCCCCATTGACCGGTCTATTGCATTACGAATAAAAGCAGAATCAATAAAGTCAAAAATGTAATGTGCAGGCAGGTGGTTGGAGTGTGTGCACGTTTTTTGACGAGTTTTATAGTCTTGATATTGTTTCTTATTCAAAAGTGGTGAGCACCCACAACCTAAAACCTCTTCCCGCGGCCCTGGTTTCTGTTGCTGTCAGTATTGTTTTTGGAAATTAGGCTACATTCAAATGCAATGGTCTCGTTTCAAAAGCATTGGTCAATATGCTTGCGTCTACTTCACTGTAGCCTATATGTGCCCTGCTTCCTTTCTGTGAGTTCTGACCGAAAAATGGAAAATATCAATTCCGTTTCAGAGTCCCTGTTTCATGTTTGTTAGCCCAGGGCCGGGTTTCCCGATAACGATGTATCTTAGCTCTTAAGAGCGCTTTCTACGTGCAAGGTTACGAACGCTCGCAGCAATTCCACGAGCGTTTCCCAAAAGTGCACTTAACATGAACGCGCGAGAACGCGTTTTACGTGCTACTTAAGAGTCGCTGTCCATTCGCGAAGTGCTGAAATACAACCTTATATGGAATCGTATTCTGAACGTTTAGCCTTAATTATTAGGTTTAACCTAATAATCATCATCTGTGGATTAGCAATCAAGACAAGTCTAAAGTCTACATTCAGGCAGAGATAGCCTACTGACAAAATGTATGAACAAAAAGACAAACAAGAAAAGATACCTTTCAAAAAAGATTAAATTAATGTAGGCCTAATTTTAGAGGCGAAACAAAGATGTTATTTTTAACAGATTTAAAGGACACCATACAAATAAGGAAAAACAAAACATCTGGGTGGACATTGCAAACTAACTGCAACCCGGGGTGTTCAAAGATCAAGGAAGGAGGTCCGCAAGAAATGCCCAATACATGGCTGGTTTTCGTGCACGTCAGCAAGTCATTGACCGATTTTTTTATTTATTATTCATCCATATTTTGCCCAGTCTTTGAAGTATATTTCCCACATTGCTTCGTTCTTTTATGATTTTATTTTGTTCATTAATTTAATTTAGATGTGTATTTTTTCTTCCCTTTTTTATTATTTAATTTATACATTCATTTAAAAAAAAAGTACAATAAAGTGTACAATAAAAAAGTACAATCAAAACCTTATATTTGTACTCACTTTGCAGTGTAATCTGTTAAATCTAGATAAAAGTGTAATCTGCCGGTTGTCCTGCAGGTGTCCTCATAACTCTGTCTTCTTACGATGCACTTGGGGATGTACGATTACTCCAGAGCACTCGTAGTTCTACGAAGATTTTCAAGTGCTACTTAAGCTACGATGCTTTTGGGAAACAGACCGTAATATTAAGATCAGTCGTACGATCGTTTTTACGATCAACTTAGGCTTACGATGCTTTTGGGAAACGCAGCCCTGGACATTTTACAAATCCAGACCAAACGATGTTCTACGGGGCATGTGCTGACTGCGTTCACAAAATGCCTTTTTGAATTTTTTATATTGTTATTAGTTTAAATGATTGGTTGCACTTTGTTATCCGTTTTACAGTGTAATTATTCTGAACATTTAAGTATTAAATTATTTAAAAAGAATTAAATAATGAACTATATGTACTCACTAAAGGGTTAGGGTTAAGATTAGGGTTAGGTTTAGGGTTAGTTGAATGTAATATAATTTATTACTATTGTAACTACATGTAACGTGTAACAAGGACAGTGTAAAATAAAATGTTACCAATTATAGTTACGCTGGTAGGGTAGGCAATTTCGGAGAGGCTAGCAATAGCAAGCTAGCTTTGAAAGCACAAGATCCCACCCTCACTTCCGAGCTTCTACAAAGCCTAACTCCTTCAAAACACATGAACACACAGCAGAGTTTTCAAAGCGTCACGAGACGAGAGACGGTGTTAAATGATTAAATAAAGCACATAACATTGAAGTAATAATGAACACCAGCAACTTACAGAGCTCTAGTTATACCAACTGACTGCAGCAGATTAATTTCGCGTTGATAGTGTTGACATAGAAAAGCATAAATCTGAGTAGAACGTCAAGGGTAGCCATCTTGTAATTATGGTTATGACATGGCATGAACACATCATAAGCTCGTTGTTTTGGTTCAGGAGAAACTTTAAAGCGGCTAAACAACGGCTGTTTGTTTGTGTCACTCTGTGACTATATGTCTACAAATCTGCCTAGCCTCATGGAATGTGCTGATCATGTGTGATGTCTGCGTGAGCATGCTGTGCGGAGGTATTGAAATACATAAAGTATGGTAACAGGCAGGTAGGACAACAGTCGGACCAAATTCAATGATCGAGACTTCCACAGAAGATATATGTACATGTTTTAATATTTAGACCACTTCTATTATTGATTGCTATCAGGATATGAAGAGAGTTTAAACCAGTATAACAAAAAGTGTTTATAATACAAATTGCCTACCCTACCTTTAATAAAGTGTGGAATGTGTGGAGGTGTTTTTTAATTAGGATTTTTGATGAAGAGAATGTTTGAAGTAGAAATTTAAAAAAGAATTTTAATTATTTGAAATGTAAATCTTTATACATGAACATTATACATGAACACAGGAACATTATACATGTATTTACTGACATAAAAACAAAAACAGCAAAAAAAACAAACAAAAAACAAATATCACATTTTATGAACTTACCAGAAGGGATGATGTACAGAAAAAACATGCCACTAGTAGTAAAAATTCTCTTAACCTGTGGACTGAAATACACAGAAATGATCAATTTCCAAATCCTTCAAAACATGAAACCATCTTGACCCATAAATATTACAATATTCATAAACTAATGATTACCTGGGGGATTTGATTTCTTTGTGGATGGTACGACCATGGCTAATCTGTTGTTTTTCTAGAATAATTTGAAGTCCGCTTGTGAGCGAAGTACATTCACACAACTTCAAACCAATGTCCTGTTAAACTGGCCACACTGCTCTGAAAATGAGGCGTTCCTCCAGATTATGTGACACTCAGTTGGACAACCCATCTGTCCTCAGTATTGGTTTAGCCAGTTTGGCTTTGTTTGATTTGATTGACATTAGATGTTAATTTACATATGAATGGTAAAGATATCCTTGCTATGGGAACAACAAAATTATTTTTCCTGTTCTTTTTTTCCCAGGAGTGTAATCATTATGGCTCTGTGACACTCACACAACAGTATTTTCACTTTTTATTGCAAGGAAAATATACACACAATATAGTATATATACAGGGTGGTATGAATTTACAGATTAGAAGATATATGGAACCTGTTAGCTCACCCTGGAAATGTTAACCGATTGCAGGTGATAACCAACCAATATGGTCAAACAGGTTACACAGGTCAAACAGGTCAAACAGGTTTGTTTCTGTAAAGGCAACCGCAGAAGTCTCATTTTCTTGTAGGAGAAGATATAACAATACAAATCTAAAATGTCTGTATAGGGTTAAATCCCACAGAAACTGACGATTTTTATTCAGGGTCAATCAGCTTCACTTAAATGATGACCGGTGGATATTACTTTACAGTAGGAATTTGAATGTGATCGTGAACATGCCCTATTATTCACACTTATGCAAGCAGCTTATTGTAAGTGTTTTATTTGTTTGCCTATGCCCACACGTTTTTGAGATTGGGATGTTTCCAGTGTTCCAAAATCCATAACAACAATGGACACCAAATTCTCAACACCATAACTTGCTAAAAAAGACATGTGTTGTCATGCCAGACCTGCATTTCTTCTTTGGTTGTAACAGCATGCCACCTGTGTGCTTTAGTTGTGAATTAAGAAATGTATTTGAATTTCCCCTTTCTTTAGTTTATATTTAAATGACAGGCCTCTAACAGTTTAGGTTATCTCCAAGCACATTTTCCACACTACATTTTAACCTAACTTTATACATGTACATTGACTACACCTTTTATGTAAATCTGAAACCCCTAACAGACACAAAATCAAGACTTTGTGAAAGGACATAATAGGACCCTTTTAAAAACAGTATAGCAGTAAGCAGTAATAAACAGCAATTTATTCCAAACATTATAAAGCAGTGTTGTGTTGTGTTGTGTTGTGTTGTGTTGTGTTGTGTTGTGTTGTGTTGCATCCGAAGTTCTCTCTGGTGGTATACAATAGTTTTGTGGAGGTAACCCGTAGAATTTAAATTATTAATAGCTGAAAATCATATCCTGGACCACTCTGTGAAGGCGCGCATTGTATTCAAATGCACAACTATGGAAGTAAAATAATGACAAAAGTTTTGGAAACAAAAAAGCTTATTGAATTGCACTAATTGAAAAAAATATGCATTGCATTAACTGTGCTTGCATTTTAATGCATTGTATTTTTAGGGCTTGCATTTGTATGGGCTGAAATTCAACAACAATTCAAAACATTTCACACATATTTGTATTATTAATCATTCATATTCACCTTTCAGATTTCACTTCCAAAATGTTCATTATGTTTAAAATACAACCTATAATATTCAACAGGCAATTTTCAATCCATTTTATTTTGCCTTAAATATTCGCTTCCACAAATTCAGTGGTTCAAATTCGACAGCAAATTCGACATTTGACATCTGGGAACACCAGGAATAGCAGTAGATGTAATGTTTCTGAATCCAGTAAAGAACCAGTTTTGTAACAAACTTATTTTTTATTCTCTTTCAGGTCGCGAGCAGGAACAACAACAGCACATCTAGCCTGCGTTCCAGTCCAAAATTGTCTTGCCCTTCACTCGCTAACTTCCCTCCGTCTCGTTCACTCGGATGTACGTCACTGCTGTCTGGAAGAAGTCTGCTGCGGAGCCCACATCAGTGCAGGCTCGGCAAAAGTGCGCATCGAGGGCGCATATCGCCCGCAAAGGGGGGCGCTCACGAGCACCGTTCTGAGGCCTAAAATGACAAATGGGACTTAACGGACACGCGCACGCGGGAGCCATTGTAAGTCCACTAGGCTGAAAGTGCATATGAAGTGTGCCATTTGGGACAGGGCCCATATAAACTTCCCTTGTCCACTTCACGAAGTGGAACACACTTTAAAGTGGCGGCAGGGATTCCCCCGAGGGGAAGAGCTTAGGTAAGTTTGCAAGTGCGTGTCTAAAACAGGAATGAAACGCAGCCCTACTCTACTGACTCTTAGTCTGCATACTCTACAGGTAAGTGTAAAGCTACTGACCCCTAGTGGTTAGTTTTGGTACTCACATCTTATCACTACAGTAGATTACTGACTAATAATCTCCATAGCTGTTAGTCGACCTCACCAGCAGAAGGAAAAAAAGAACCGGTTCAAAAGACATCACTACCGTTGTCACGTCACTGAGCAATATGGGTTGGAGATGTGTGTTCGGTTGTTGTAACGCTCGAGTTTTCTTCCGTTTTCAGAATGAAATGGCTAGAATTTATTCACACCTCTAATGTTACTAGTGAATCCAACGTATCAGCGCTCGGATTCATTTCCATGGTGCTGTCAAGTACGACTTGCTGTCTGTGATGTAAACTAAACGCTATTGACTATTTGAAGAGGGGGAGAACCCTTTCAATATGTAGCTTAGCTTCCTGTTTCAGTGGAAATTACGACAACGCATCATACAAAGCTAAGAGTTTCAAGGCACTTCAGTGGGCCTTTAAACATACCTGGGCATGTCACATAACCTGCTTTCTGGAATGCCCCAGCACACAACATCTAACACAATATATAATAACATACAATTAAATAAGCACAGAATGTACCACTATTGCCATTTACCTCATTTTTCAGAACCAAAGGTTGAGGTTAAAAATAAATAAATAATGAATTTAATTTAATTAATTTTGAGATTATACAGGTTTACATTAAGCAGTTAGGTGCTAATTAAGTTTTAACAATACAGTATGTATACCAGAAGTTTCTTACAGATGCTCATTTTTGTACTGTAGATACATACATTTCTTGGTATATTATAACAAAGTAAGGTAAATATTATTCTAGTGTATCAGGCAGGACAGATATATGAGAGCAACATGTCGACTTCATTAGCAATGATAACAGGAACTGGGTGAATATTTTCACGTAGATAGTGACAGGACGTCATCTGCCAGACATCGAAGTAGATTACTCCATCAATATCTCGGAACATCTCCTGCATCACTGTATTCATCTGCATTGCATACCAATCACTCTGAAAAATGTCCTGTAACAACACAAATCAGTAACAGACAATACTATAAGCATTAATATTAACTTGGTTTAGACAAACTACATTGCTTGTATTTTCTACCAGAAACAGTGCTGAGTAGGTTACTTAAAGGGATACTTCAGGATTTAGCATTAAGCTTTGTATTAGTAGAAAACATGTAGTATTTTCGAATTACCGTGCTTTCCACCCTCATATCCCCCTGAGATGAGAGATTTATGTATTTTTTGTCTGGAAAAAATCCTCCGATGACGCAAAAATCGTCATTTTGTGTTATCGGAGGATTTTTTGGCCAGAGGCTAAAGACTACAGCCAGTAGTAGTAGGGGCTGTCCCGCATGTTTTCAACCCGCCCATAGGAGGTGGGATCACACATAGTGTCAGCCGTCTTTCTTTGGAAGCTAAACTAGCAGGCTCTTGTTCTGTGGAGAAAGCTGAGTAGTAGGTAGAAAGCTGAGTAGTAGGGGTTACCATCCTCTTTTTCCCGGACATGTCTGGCCGTCGAGATCATCCAAAATGTCCGGGATTCGGCTTTTGCTTTCTGCAGTCGCCATTCATTGTTTACATGCACACCTTTTGTTTCAATCTAACTGAATTCATTCCGATTGGTGAATCTGAATGTAGTGTTTACATGAACGCTAAACAAGTGATCGGTTGATGTGTGTTTTAACATTGCTAAGAAAATTCCCGCTCCTCCGTGAGAGATACGAGACCGGTGCGTCTCAGTAATCACACCACCGGCCTCGCGCCGTTCTCCCGCGCCCCTCAGCCTCGATCTGCTCGCCACAGTAAACATAATGAATGGCGACTGTAGAACGCAAAAGCCGAATCCAGGACATTTTGGGCGATCTCGAAATCCCGGGCAAACTCGCCACGGAGACTCACTCACTAGTAGCCTAGCCTTGTTGTTTTCAACTGCGCTCTCTTGCCGGTAGGCGTGGTTTGGGAGTGGCCTCGTAGAGCAGCGAAGCAAGTGCATTCTGGGAGATGTTGTTTTTCATCCACATACATTTTCTGACTTTTCTCAGTCTAGAAAGCTCCAAATTCAAAAATAATTTCACATTTCTTCTACATAAATGACCTATTTTAAATACACATTCATCTTTCCAGAGGTGAAGTATCCCTTTAAATTTTTGTCTGTCACCTGTTATAACTGACATTAAACTTTAGGGGGAAAACATGGAATAGTTCATTTAAAAAATGATTAATTAATCTATGTTTCCTTATGTTTTATGCTGAGCTCTATACTAGTCTCTATTATTGAACAAAAAAGCGATTTATAGCAGAATGTCCAGTAAATGGTGACCATTTTTTCATGGGAAAAGTAGTTACATTTCATTCTGTTTCTCTCACAGAACTATCATATGCCTTCTGAAACATGGAATAGTGCTTGAGTCATATGGACTACTTTGATTGTACTCTAGTATGGAAGCTTATGGGTAGCAAATTTCAATTTGAAATGTAATATGCAAAATGACAATGCAATATGTAAAATGGCAATGCATTTCTGTATATAAATTTAAATTTTCCCATACATTTGTGCAACGTTTGGTGCAAAATGAAAATTCAATTATAAAATTTACATTTGCCATTTCATACACTAGTTTTAATATGTAAATTTAACGCTTTATAAGTTGCATAATTAAAATTAAAATGTATTACAGAAATCATTAGATATGTTTAACATGTTTCAGCCATTCGTTGAAGCTCGCCGTTCTCACCGGGTTTTTTCAAAATGTCTGAGGGTCGTAAGAGAAAAAGTGTCTACGAATTGTATGACAAGAAGAGAAAGGCCTCTGAAGAAAGAAACAAGACCAGAGTGTTTTTGGGAGAATATTTCACACGCTGGCGTGCGCTAAAAGCACAGGTTGGGCTTCCCACTGATGCCTCAGTCGCGAAGTTTCTACTCGACAGGTAAAGTTTGGCATGCTATTTGGAGAAATCCATTTGAAATCACTGCTAGTAAAAGTTAATGTAAGCTATGATTAGCGATGCTAGCTTGTGCCTAGCGATCCTGGCACAAGTCACGCACCGCACAGACATGGTAAACATCTCAATTTGTCTAAAGTAGCCTTATGACCAAATGGTAAAAGGAATCACGCTGAAATGTTCTAAAACCTTGTGTGTTCATTTTTGATAATTCCAATGTGTTCACCATAGTATTTATTACACAAATGCAACAACCTACTTCTCCATTGCACACGTTTAAAGGTTGGGTAGGTAGGAATTGTCTAAAAAACTTATTTTCCAAATTTGTTTAAACTTTATTTATATATCAATACATAATTAAAATGTAAGTACTCTGAAAAAGAAAGTATAAAAATCGAGTGTCTGTAGACCTCTCACGACACGTTTTAAAGACAGCTCATTATTTCCATTCACTCCACCCCCTCCCTTCTGGGCTCCTTCCAAAGCCACGCCCCCAAAACACATGAACGCGCGACTCCGACCGCTGAGCTGGAAGACGCATTATTTACCTGAGACGAGCGGAGAGGAGCGCAGTGCATGCAGTGACATCATGTCAGAATCACATGTAATAAAAAAATCGAACTTTATCATTATGAATATAAACAAATAAGATGTATTTTAGTACTCACTATCAAGCTAGCATTGGTAAAGTTTAAAGCTGCAGTAGGGTGCTTTTAGAAAACGTTGACTTAGCCTGAAAATTTGAACAAGCACAGCTTACAGGTCACTCCCCCTCGCTCTCTGCTGCGCTACAGCCCTCCCTCCACAGCGGAGCCTGCCATGAACGCGCAGGCTAGTAAACATGCAGGGACACTGATGACGGCGGATAAACAGTTATCGCACATTCACTGGTAGGGGCGAAACATCAACAATATGCTTTACATTGACTATGGCCTGGCCATACTTTGACTACAAACTTGGTCCTCAAATCATTACGTATTTTGCAATACATGTAATGTAACTTCATAACGTTGCACTCTTTCTATAAGTTATAAATAGCTAGCAAGATAATAATGGTAACGTTACAGTATCTAAGTAATTATTCTAGCGATGTGTAATGCTAAATAAGGTTTGCTAGTACATTATTTCAGAAACATGACAAGCCAGTGAATTAGCAGGTTTCTATTGTTGCTTTGCACACTGCGTGACATTTTATCTGTATGCTATGCGGCTAGAGCTTTGACACTGAGTCATTGGGCTCCGACGGGCTTGTTTATCATCATCGGTCTTTTTCCGTTTACCTGTCTTTGTTGCATGAGCTGGTGCCACTCGAGAAATTGGCAGTTTTAGTTGTTTGTCCGCCATTAGCACAGCTGCGCGGCACACCGGCTATCTTGATTTTGAACTACTGTTGGCGCTGTGCGAGAGAGGGGGGTGATCAGCGCGTACACAAGCTTGATTGACACTGCTAAGACACTCCTCCTGGCTCTGATTGGTTGTTTCTTACCGGGAGTGGTGTATTTCTGCAAATGGCAATATGACCACTGGGAGGAGCCTGGGGAGCTTGATTTTTTCACAGATTATCTGTCTCATATTCTACCGTCAGGACATAATGACAGTTTTAACAAATATGTAAAAAATACATTTTTACAGAAGTTACCAACAGCAGCTTTAATAGGCGTTCCCTCTCGGGAGCAGGTAGAGTGTTGCGCATGTGCATTTTTTCAAAAAGTGGAGAGGGCGGTTCTTTTCTAAAATTCGGGAAAATCCTCCACTATACCTTTAACATGTTCAAGCAAAAACTGTGGCAAAATTGTAATTTAAATGTCATTTTTTCTTAATTGCATTTACACTCACAGTTAAGACACTTGCGATTGCATTTCCATTAAGTGTCCCGCAATGAATGTAGCAAAATTAAATGTGCAGTTTGAAAATGCATTCTGAGCCGATCACGTGCCCGCCCCGCCCGTCAATCACTGTGTGAAGTTGGCCCTGCCCCCAATCCAATGCAAAGTGTCGGCAAAATAGGCCACATTCACCCAAAATAGACTCATATGTTTGTTCTAATTTGCGCCGACAAACGTTTATTTTGTGCTTCGGTTTCTTAAATATTAAAATAATATTTATTGGTAATTCTGAGGTCACTCAGCCCCCCTATACCTGCTCCACATTCACCCAAAATAGTCTCGTTTGTTTGTGCGATCGTTTGTGCCGGTTAAAGTTTTGTGTGCTGCTTCGTTGTTTAAAATATTAGACACTGAGTTATAGACGATGACGTCACCAGCCCTCGACCTGCCCAAAATTCACCCAAAAAAGGCTAGGTCGATGAATTTGACCCGTCAGATTCCGTGACCATGTACATATGTATACCTTATCAATATGCTTTATAAAATGGAAAGGGACCTGCATGTCTGCCTCATATTTTATGATTATACAGCTGAATAAACAGAGATGGTCACACATCACATTCGTCACTTTATTGAACATTACAGTCAGTTATAAATAAATAAAGAGCGGTCACATTTTAATAGCCTACCGAATACTACCAATGGAGCTTTGTCATATTTTGTGATCTCAGAGTAATAGGCCTATGCATTTGTAAGGAAAAACTATAGGATCTCCAACATTATTGGCAGGGTTCTCAAGTCTCACGCATTGGTCGTGAGACACACGCAATTCAACCAGTTCACACGCTCACACGCCACACCGTGTATTTCTCACGCTGAAAAGGCAATGCCAACCAAGTTGTCCTGCAAGCTTTATATATAACGTTGTATACGAGGTGCAAGCACACAAAGTGAAGTTTCCTGCCGCCAGCACGTATCTCGGCCAGATTGCGTTCGTTACTAGGCAACATAGATGCGCGAACACACGGAAGTTGATGGAACATTCTCGGCCACCGTACGTTCGTTACTAAGGCACGAACACACGTCGTGATGGAGAAGGTAAGTTGGAAGAAAGCTTGTCTAACATTTTTAGGCTAGAACATTTAATATATAGCCCATCGTATACATTATTATTGATGCAGTCAAAAACTCTACAACTACTTTGTAACCAGGCCAGAAGCTTTTGCTCAGTTTGGCTAGCTTACGTTATCTGAAACTAAGGGAAATGTTAGTGGGTATGGGAAGGAATGAAGATGTATTTCTTCATTTTATTTTAAATTATATATTATACTGTACTGTCTTTCTAGTTACATTAAGGCTACATGTATTAAAGCAGAGTACTCTGGGTGAAAACTGTTTTTTTTTTTTTTTGTATATTTGTAATTTTGAAATATAACATTAAGGAGTATATTTGATGTGATGAATTGCTCTGTCATTTATCAGATTTACCAATTGTTATAATTTCAATTTGTGCTGGTTAATTATGTATAATTAATTAACCATTTCTCTGTCCACGTTCCACTTCATCTGCTAGTGAATTTAACGCTCGTATCAGCTCTGCCGCTGCCCTGTTTCCTTCCAACACCTCAAAATACGCACCATAGCCTATGTTTACCTGTTGCCGAGCCCCGCCTTCACGCAGTGATTGACAGGGCGGGACGGGCACGTGATCGGCTCAGAATGCATTTTCAAATTGCACATTGAATTTAGCTACATTCATTGCGGGACACTTAATGGAAATGCAATTGCAAGTGTCTTAACTGTGAGTGTAAATGCAATTAAGAAAAAATGACATTTAAATTACAATTTTGCCACAGTTTTTGCTTTAACATGATAAAGGTATAGTGGAGGATTTTCCCGAATTTTAGAAAAGAACCGCCCTCTCCACTTTTTGAAAAAATGCACATGCGCAACACTCTACCTGCTCCCGAAAGGGAACGCCTATTAAACGTGTGCAATGGAGAAGTAGGTTGTTGCATTTGTGTTATAAATACTATGGTGAACACATTGGAATTATCAAAAATGAACACACAAGGTTTTAGAACATTTCAGCGTGATACCTTTTACCATTTGGTCATAAGGCTACTTTAGACAAATTGAGATGTTTACCGTGTCTGCGCGGTGCGTGACTTGTGCCAGGGCTAGCATCGCTAATCATAGCTTACATTAACTTTTACTAGAAGTGATTTCAAATGGATTTCTCCAAATAGCATGCCAAACTTTACCTGTCGAGTAGAAACTTCGCGACTGAGGCATCAGTGGGAAGCCCAACCTGTGCTTTTAGCGCACGCCAGCGTGTGAAATATTCTCCCAAAAACACTCTGGTCTTGTTTCTTTCTTCAGAGACCTTTCTCTTCTTGTCATACAATTCGTAGACACTTTTTCTCTTGCGACCCTCGACCCCCGACATTTTGAAAAAACCCGGTGAGAACGGCGAGCTTCAATGAATGGCTGAAACCGTAGCTCACCATACATATACACCTGAAAGTCAAGTCAAGTCAAGTCAAGTTTATTTGTATAGCGCTTTTCACAATACAGATTGTATCAAAGCAGCTTCACAGTATTAAATTAAAATAATACAACAAAGTTTGTTTCAAGAGGAATTTATTGATTGATAAAATTAAATTAAATATCCCCAAAATATCCCCAAAGTGCGCATGCGCAGAAAGCGAAAACTACCTAGGGACGAGCACGTACGACGGCCTTACGTAAACATATCACCAGAATGATTGACAATTAGGAGGACCAATAGTCTTGATGATCCACCCGGAAAAAGAAAATCCTCCACTATACCTTTAAACATATCTAATCATTTCTGTAATACATTTTAATTTTAATTTTGCAAGTTATAAAGCGTTAAAATATGTATTCAATTTACATATTAAAACTAGTGTATGCAATGGCAAATGTAAATTATATAATTGAATTTTCATTTTCATTTTGCACCAAACGTTGCACAAATGTATGGGAAAATTTAAATTTAAAATACAGAAATGCATTGCCATTTTATTGCATTGTCATTTTGCATATTACATTTCAAATTGAAATTTGCTACCCATAAGCTTCCATACTCTGGTACCCATCCACTTTCATTCTGCAAAACCATGGAAGACAACCATACAGGGGTGCGTTTCCCGTACAACTATATAGCTCGCTGCTTAACTACCATAGTACGATGCATCGTTGGAGAAATCAACTAGCTAGTCACGACTGTTTCCCGAAACCGTATGTCGCAAAGTATCGTTCAACCACGTTGGTTTATGACGTCTCGCACGTGGTGGACTAATAACTTATTTTAATTAATCTGTTTGAGATCGAATTAACGCTAGATTTTGTCGTATAAGTTACAGACATGGCATCTGAAGACCATTTCTAATTTTTCTTAGTTATTTTGCTTTATTACCAGACTCAATATTTGGCTCGTTCTTACATAGTAGAGCACGTTCGCACATGCGCAGTCTTCAAAAACGGTGCTTTAAATCTCTTGACAAACTAAAAGATGTAAATTACATTTGTATTTATTCTAAATAAATAACACGGGTTGCACTGAATGTCAGCTTGCTTATTTTGCTAAAGATAAGGATTTATTCAGTCTACATCTCATGTAAACTAGAAACTATGCTTCCAACCACAGCTCGAGAGCTGTCGTTCCAACCACACAAGTTTGCGATGCTGTTTGCGTACGTTCGTTGGAACGATGGTTTCGGGAAACACCAAATCGTTGACCTATGCTGATAACGACGGAACTTGCGACCATAGTTGGCTAACGATGCTTTCGGGAAATGCACCCCAGGTTTGTAATGACAGGATATGACTGAAACACCTTTAAGGGATGGAATTTGGCATGAATTGGATAATGAAGTGTCACCTCAGCACATGCATATTTGTGTTTCTAGACTTTAAATATAAAGACAGCAGGACAAATGTACCATTTCAAATACAAGACAGAAAAATGATTGAAAACGGAGTAGGATTGGAAAATTAGCAATTGTACCTTAAATCCTGCAGTGTTTCCAGACTTGATGATGACGGTAGTCTCTGGTGCACGACTCAACAATGCAACAACAGACTGACGGATTTTGGCCACTTCATGCACGTAAAATGTTATTGGGTGAAATACCATGTGGGCAAAGAATGTGAAGACAACGACTGCATGAGGTCCACCAGCTATTTCATCAATATCATTGCTGATATAATGCAAGTGAAGTCAGTAATGAGCATTTTAGTAAATCGCAAAGGAACACTGTGTGGCCTCCAGTGAACAATGATATTATTTTTCAATTCTACAGCCATCAGGGGTCCACCGGTACGAGGAGTGTGGAGGTCCATTCTTTTTATGTCTAAATAGGATAAGTAAAACTTAAATTAGACTCATTGCTTTATTTATTTCTTAAACAACTTTGCAAAGCTGCTTTTTATTGTACACAGCAGCCCCCTAGAAATATGGAAATATGGTACTTAAGGAATAGTACATTTAAAATGTTTAATTCTGTCATCATTTACTCACCCATATTGAATGTTTGAATGTTGATGAGTAAATGATGACAGAATTTTCATTATGTGGTGAACTATCCATTCAAGATGCACTGACTCATTTGCATGTCTGAATGTCATTGCATTAGATGCAATTTTTTTTTGTGAAATTTTGCAATTACATGTTGCAATGAGGAAAAAAAATTAGTGTAATTTTTAAGCGTGACCTATTTAAGTCTTTACAAACAATTGTCACTTGGTTTAATATTTTGGTGTAATGGCAAGACATTCATGCATTTGTTGATGAAGTATCCAAATACTTTTTGGGGCTTCAGTATATTTCAGTTATGTTACTTTTATGACATCAAGTCTTAAATAACATGAGAACATTTTTAAATAAACCCCCACCCCCCTCCCATCAATGTCATTTATGAACAACTTGCCTGGCACTTTTCTTTCTAAATACTCAAACCACTGCCTTGTGGTGGAGTCTCCCATCAAGTAGACAATCTTGTTTTTAAGACAATTTCCCATTTGTGAAGAACTGAACTTCTGGGTGTTGCACACAAAAGACTTCCAGACGTCTTTCAGATAAAACCCTGCAGGAACTGGTGTTTTCATGCCAGATCTGCATCTCTCCATTGTGCCTAAAGCAAAGAAACATTTACCTGAAGAGACTGTGCCGTAATTATGCAAATTCTTAATTCTCTTGCAACTAACTACATTTGATTTTAGATTATATCGGTCCTGATATATGAACATACCAATTCCTGCAGTGTTGGGAAGGACATTTATGATTTGTGTGTATCCAGTAAAAAGCAACATTTGTAAATTTCCAGTGGAGAGAAAAATAAAAAACATCTTCCACAATTTTTCTAGTTTTACAATTCCTCTGTAATTCATTTTGAAACCTTTCCCACTTACTTTGTGAAAATGTGCTTCTCAAAAGGATTTAATGGGGTTTCCAAACCACCTCTTGAGTGATGAACCAGTTTGTCACAAGAAAGTTTCTTTGGTCTCTCACACTGCCACACCATCCCTGTTTTTATATCCTTATACTCACAGCAGCAGTCGCCTTTACTCCAACCTCCATCTGCACCCCACTTAAGATTGCATTGTACTACTTCATGGATCCTGGTTTTATTGGGTCCTGGCCCTTCAAAGTGGCCATTATAGTGGCTGCGTGGGAATGAGGACTCCCTGTATTTTTTAAGAATCTGCACAAGCTCACTGGAGTGCTCTAGACGTACATAAACTTGTGCCTGACCTTCCCAGGGCAGAAGAAGAGCAACAGAGTAAGTCCCATTACAGTGATCCACAACCTCCCCGTACACACTCGCCTTCAAGAAGAATAGAGAAGGCTAAGTGTAATGTAGAAAACTAATGTCTGTTGGTAAATCCAATTTTAAAGCATATAAAACTATAATATATAAAATGTTGTAAATCAACCATTAACAGGCAAATGAAACTCAGCTAATCAAACTCAGTGTCTTAATTTTCATAAAAAGAAATATTATAAAAATAATATAAAACAAACACACCTTGAGCTTTGAATTGAATAGCTTTGCTTGGAAAAAATCTCCTCCATATCTTTTCAGGTTCTTGTTGTGGTCTCTGGCTGTGATGGTAACAGAGATCTTTTCTCCCACTTTGTAACTCTCCTTGAGTCCCACAATAGAGAATGTTGAGTGGACTGGGCTTGTGCTCTGATTCAGCTGAGTGATTTCTTGATCTGAACCGGGCCAGTCCAGAGCCTTCTGTAGCCGGTCCTACTCCTCTTCACTGATTCCCATGTCATGAGCGGATATTGTAGATGAAGAATTATTATTTTGAGGAACTGGTTTAGGTCTGGGGGGCTGAAATGGAATTTGGATCCCACCATTCAATCCCCATAGAGCCTGGGAGAGGACCAGAATATCAATCAGACCAAATTCAGTTTTTTGTTCTATATATAAATTATTTATTTATTGTAGATAAAGATCATTTCTGGATAATACTATAAAAGTTATGTGGATCTCATTTGCGGTTGGTGAAATCATGCACAAAGTGTGAATAGGTTAGGTCCTACTGTGTAGCGCTAGCAACACCATCATGGGTTCAAAAGCAAAGAATTGTCTTTACTCAACAAGACAAAAGAGAACATCAAAAGGACCTTAGTTCTCATCAAGATGGCTGTATGTTCGACATTTTATCTGCTTCTCCACTACTAAAATAATTAAAACTTAAAACTGAAGTTTGTCTTTTTTTCTTCTTAGAATACTTTCAATCCTAGATAAATATGCAGAAACAACTATAAGTAACCTTGAACATGAACACTATGGTCTGTGGTGCTATACTGAAAAAAAATGTTTAGTCAGTTCAACTTAGAAAATGTACTTCATGTTACCATCTACAATAACTGGCTTTGTTTAAATGAAATAAATGATTTATTAAGATTACTGATTTTAACCGAATTTAACCAACCTGAAAAAAAACAAGGTTTTACTGAAGCGTAACTCTCAGTAGATTTAACCTGATTTCAGTAACAGAAACAACTCTAAATGTCCAACATAAATGAACACTAAACATTAACATAAACTACCAACAGCTTTACCTTTACTGAAAAACACGTAAAGTAACACTTAATCTCTAAATACGCTCTCCTAATGCAGCCCCTAGCCAAACAACGACACGTTGTCGTTTTATCTGTACAGTGTCACCACGTGGCTACGCGGACGCGACAAATAATTCTATATTATACAAGTTAATAACTAATGATCTTCGCAACGGGAGTGAATCGATCAAAACTAACTTTAGCTTGACAATAACTTTATCCTAGAGCTGCTGCAAAGCCAAAACAATCTCTGTTACTGTAATTTCCTATTATCACTGTAAAGCTGCTTTGAAACAATTCATTTTGTTAAAAGCGCTATATAAATGACAGTGACTTGACTTGACTTGACTATAGAGAGCAATACAGGAATCTAGTGGTTACACCATAAAATCACATTTTATTTTATTTTCTCTCACCGGATGTCTGCCTTCAAAAATTGGATTTAAAAGGCATAGTCTCTATATTAATCTAAAATTCTGCATTAAAGCAACACTATGGAACTTTTTCTCTGCGGTCCCCCTACAGGTTGGAAGCGGAATTGTCCATCACCGCTGTCGTAAATCATTTAGCCTACCGCAGCCTCTCGCACGCACACCAACTGTTTATCCAGCACCGGCTTTGCAATGAACGATGTCCACAGACAAGGTAGAGTATGATGTATGATTATGAAAGTATGATGTATTGCGACATCAGAAACGAAGAAAAACTAAATAATGACTATTGTAATGCTTGCCGTAAAGCTAGTCAAATTTGTAGTTTTCTTATGTCTCATTAGAACTACAGAAACGCGACGCGATCTGGCAATCTTACATAGTGTGGTTATAGCAGATAAAGGACCGCAAAGCGGAGGCATAAGCCTTTCACCCTGTTACGACTTGATGAACCACTAAAACGATTTTGGAAACATTATTTTAAGGTATTTTTAAGGAATTGCTTTAAATACATTTTATTATTATTATTATTATTTTCAATGGCAAAAATGGACCATAATTATTGCATAAATATTAATTAGTACCATAAAAATCTCAAAAGAAACTTATTTTTTAGAAATGCAAAAGTGATTGAAAAAAATATATATTACATTGATTTCACTGGGGGGGAGTTTCATTTTCAGGTGTCCGGTCACTTTTGACTGAGAAGAAACAACTGCACATGTTCACTTTTTACAGTGTATGAAAATGAATGTTATGAAAATGGAAAAACAACAACAACTGACAACTACATTAGGTGACAGAATATAACTTTATTAAAACATAACTATTACATAACATAACATAATTATTTACAATTATATAATTGTTATATTATAGCATAATTATAGAAATTATAGAATAAACTTTAGAATTACAAAATACTGATATTTGTGTCAGTGCCTGTGTAGCTGCTGGGTTCCTCTGGAGAAGTGCTGATTGTTGCCACTCCATTCTCTGTTGTGAAAAACTTCAGCATGACCCTGCATTAAATAATAATGTGGAACATATTAGTCATTCAACAACAACAACAACAACAATCATTCAACAACACTCATGACAAAGTTTTAGGATACTGGGTTAGTTAGGTACTCTGATTTCTGATTCTAAACTTCAACCAACAATTGAATTTAACTTTGCACTGCCTAATCTAAAGTGACAAAAACTGAGCTTAAAGGGATAGTTCACCCAAAAATGAAAATTAGCCCATGATTTACTCACCCTCAAGTCATCCTACTGTAGGTGTATATGACATTCTTCTTTCAGACTAATACAATCGGAGTTATATAAAAAAATGTCCTGGCTCTTCCAAGCTTTATAATGGAAGTGAATGGATGTTTCTGTTTTGAAGTCCATAAAAGTGCATCTATCCATCATAAAAGTGCTCCACACAGCTCTGGGGGGTTAATAAAGGCCTCCTCAAGCAAAGCGATGAGTTTGTGTAAGAAACATATTCACATTTAAAACGTTATAAAGTAAAATAACTAGCTTCCGGCCAAACGCACATAGGATTCGACAAGTCTAAAGCGCAACTAATGAGAGTAATGCGACGAACTGCTGATATTTACGCTACGCTATGATGGACTACACTACTTCTGATGTCACAAGTTGTGTAAGTTGCACTTTAGGTGTAAGTAGACTGCGTATGTTCGTTTGGCCGGATGCTAGAATTTTACTTTGTAACATGTTGAATATGAATATTTGTCTTACACAAACTCATTGCTTTCACTTCAGAAGGCCTTTATTAACCCCCCAGAGCTGTGCGGAGGACTCTTATGATGGATAAATACACTTTGATGGACTTCAAAACAGAAACAACCATTCACTGCCATTATAAAGCTTGGAAGAGCCAGGGCATTTTTAATATAACTCTGATTGTATTCGTCTGAAAGAAGAATGTCATATACACCTAGGATAAATTGAGGGTGAGTAAATCATGGTATAATTTTCATTTTTTGGGTGAACTATCCCTTTAAGTGTCAGTATAAATCTAAGACATTTTTTAAGAATCACTGAGTTCACCTTTAATTAAACAGTTACTTGTAAAAACAAGAGCAATGAGTGTTTAATAAAACAACAGTTGATTATAAACCAATATAAAACATAATAATGTCCAATGGCTATTGTTGTCTGATTGATTTTACAGCCTTGGGCATTCTGTAAGATTATGCAGTTTTGTTGCAGCAAATAATAATTTACAAAGAAGAAAACGTACTCGGTTACTAACGTAACCTCGGTTCTCTCTAGAAGAGGGAACGAGTACTGCGTAAGATATCTTACGCTAGGGGAAAATCCTTTTTCGACGAGATATTGAAGCCAAAAATTATCCTTAATTTTGTAATAATGCAAAACGCGTTGCGGCAGCATGCAGACATAGGCGAGGCAGCTCGCACGCCTATTGGCTGCTCTGCGGCAACTGCAGCAGCCTGTCGAGCGAGGCCTGGCGTGAAACGGCGTGGTCTAGGCCTATAAATACCGCTCGCAGGCAGCTATTAACTGGTTTTTCATCATCGAAGCAACCAGAGCGTGCGCATGCACGGCAAGATACGCAGTACTCGTTCCCTCCTCTAGAGAGAACCGAGGTTACGTTAGTAACCGAGTACGTTCTCTTACGAGAGGTCTCTCGTACTGCGTAAGATATCTTACGCTAGGGGACCCAATGCAAAACGCTGTGCATGCTGAGATCTGACACCAAAGACCCAAGGGCGAAAGCCCGGGGTTCATATAGTGCACAATCACCCAGGGAACTCACAGGGAGTCCGGGAAGAGGGAGGGGCGAAGCCGCACTCTTCCACATATGGCAGCGTCGCTTAGACGCAAATTTCATCATACAGACAGGGCGGAGTACGGCCTGAACTGATGGGGAAATGTGGGTCTTACACAGTTTGCCCAGGCACATCTTGTGCTACTGCTTTTCACTGTCGATCATCAAACTGTGCTCAGTAGACGCAGCATTCTGAGCTGATAACATCAGGTCAGATAATACTGGTTAACTAGACCGACAGCAGCCTGGCCTGCAGGGTGGGAACCTCTAGGTTGTAAAACCTTATAAATGTAGACGGGGAGGCCCAGCGGGCACAGCATGCCCTTGGAGGCGTATGCCAGCGCTATAGCATCAACTATCCATCTGGATAGGCTCTGTTTCGACGCGGCTAGTCCCTTAGAACGCCCGCTAAACGAAACAAAGAGCTGCTCTGTCTGTCTGAAAACAGACGAGCGAGACACATAAGCTCGCAAAGCCCTGACTGGGCAAAGGAGGCCCGCGTCTCTTTCCTCATCAGGGACCGGTAGGGCTGACAGGGAGATAACCTGCACCCTAAACGGTGTGTTGAGGGATTTCGGAACATAACCGTGCTTAGGTTTGAGTATAACTCTTGAGTCATTAGGCCCAAACTCCATGCACGTCGCGCTCACAGAGAGCGCGTGTAAGTCCCCTATGCGCTTCACTGAAGCGAGAGCCAGCAGAAACACAGTCTTGAAAAACAGATGTTTCAGATCAATCGTCTGTAAAGGCTCGAATGGTCCACCTTTCATGGCTTCCAGTACCGTAGAAAGGTCCCATACGGGGACTGAGGGAGGTCTGGGAGGATTCAGTCTCTTAGCCCCTCTAAGGAAGCGGATGACTAAATCGTTCCTTCCTATTGACTGACCAAGCGTTGTTCTTGAGAACGCTGCTATAGCCGCCACATAAACTTTGAGCGTGGAAGGGGTCCTGCCCTTATCCAACAGCTCTTGTAGGAAGGAAAGCACCTCCGTCACTCCACAGTCTGTGGGTGACACGCCACGGGCTGTGCACCAGCCCGAAAACACTGACCATTTCGAGGAGTAGAGCCGGAGCTCTAGCCTGCGTGATCGTGTTTAATACTCTAAGGGAGTTCAACATGTACCCGTTGATGGCCCAGACATGAAGGGACCACAATTCCGGGTGAGGATGCCAGACCGAGCCGTGGGCCTGAGAGAGGAGGTCTCTCCTCACTGGCACTGGCCACGGGGCAGTGCTCGCTAACCGCATCACAACTGGGGACCAAGGTTGGTTTTCCCAGAAACGGTGCTACAAGCAGTACTGAGCATCCTTCTTCCCTGATCCGCTCTATCACCTGAGGCAGGAGAGAGACGGGGGGAAAAGCATAGAGCCGGGCGGCGGGGCCATACATGAGCCAGCGCGTCCCAGCTCTTGGAGAAAAATTCCGGACAGTAAGCGTTTTCTTGAGACGCGAACATGTCTACTTCCGCTCTGCTGAATTTCTTCCACAGCAGTTGGACTGTCTGTGGGTGTAGAGACCATTCGCCTACCGGAACATTGTTCCTGGACAGTCTGTCTGGTCCTATATTCAGGAGCCCTGGCACGTGCGCTGCTCTGAGCGAGCGCAGGTTGCGCTGAGCCCATACCAGGAGGCGTTCTGCTAGCCTGTACAGGCTCCTGGACCTGAGGCCGCCCTGGCGATTTATGTAGGACACCACAGACATGTTGTCCGAGCGGACCAGGACGTGGCGTCCTTTTATTTGGGGACAAAACGCGTCAGCGCGTTGTCTACTGCCAGCATTTCGAGGCAGTTTATGTGCAGGAGCTTCTCCCGTTCTGACCACTGGCCGAAGAACGGTCTGCCCTCGAGCAGCGCTCCCCATCCCGAGGTGGATGCGTCCGTGGACACCACTCTCACCCTCGAGGAAGTCCCCAGGCTTACACCTGATTGGTACCAGTCGTCCGCTCTCCAAGGTTTCAGAGCTGTGACGCACTTCTGATTGACCTTGAGGCGAAGCAGACCAGATGCCCACGCTTGGCGTGGGACTCGCGCTTTCAGCCAAAACTGCAGCGGGCGCATGCGGAGCAGGCCCAGCTGGAGCACTGATGATGCTGAGGCCATGAGACCCAGCATCTTCTGAAATTTCTTGAGCGGGACAGACGCGCTGCAGCGGAACGAGCTCGCTGTGCGCTGAATGTCTACCGCGCGCTGTGGTGATAGTCGCGCTATCATGGACAGCGAGCCCAACTCTGTGCCCAGGAAAGATATCGTCTGACTGGGGGACAGAGAGCTCTTCGCCCAATTGACTCTGAGACCCAAATTCTTGAGGTGATGGAGTAAAATGGTCGTGTGCTCTATGAGCACTGAGCGAGATTGCGCTAGAATCAGCCAATCGTCCAAATAGTTCAGTACTTGCACGCCCCTCATTCTGAGGGGTGCGAGCGCCGCATCCATGCACTTCGTAAATGTACGGGGTGCCAGGGAAAAAACGAACGGCAGGACTGTGTACTGATATGCCTGGCCCTCGAAGGCGAATCTCAAAAATCGCCTGTGACGTGACGCTATCTGTATTTGAAAATACGCGTCTTTCAGATCTATTGACACGAACCAGTCTCCTCGGCGAATCTGCGCAAGGATTTTTCTGGTCGTGAGCATCCTGAACTGTCGCTTCACAAGCACTCTGTTCAGTTGCCTTAGATCTAGTATGGGTCTGAGACCCCCGTCTTTTTTCGGTACCAGGAAGTATCTGCTGTATAGCCCTCCTTCGCTCTGAACTTGAGAGAGAGGCTCTATGGCCCCTTTGCTCAATAGTTTCGCCACTTCGGCTCGAAGTAAATGTGCTACTTCTGTTTTACCGTGGTCTCGACGCGCGCCGTATAGAGGCGAGGGCGTCGGCGAAACTGCAGCGAATAGCCTCTTTTTATAATGTTTAGCACCCACTTCGAAACCCCAGGCAGCTTTGCCCATGCATCTGCATGAATAGCTAGGGGTTGAATACGAAGCGTGCTCCGTTCGCTCAGCGATGGAGAGGCTTCGGTGTGCTGTAACACAAGCGTCGCGCTCATGACATTTGAGGCAGGGGCGCGCTGATAACAGCGGGCAGATTACCCGCGCTCGACTCCTCTGCGGCGGTCAACCGAGAGGGGGAGGGCTGGGCGAGTCCCGTAGGAACTGTCATGTCTGTGCATGGATGTGAGCGCGGGATAGCGGGCACATTTACCACACCGAAAGCATTGATCGCTTGAGTGAAGCGAATGCACGTTGGTTTCGTTTTTACAGAAAACGTGAGACATGCATAACGTAGTGTTTGTGGGCACTGGGTAGTGGGCACATTTACCACGTTTGATGCGCAATCGATCTGAGTCGATTTATGTGCGCGAGCCCTGTGTGACGGGCTGTGCTTGTGTGTAGAGATGGGCACTGGGCAGTGGGCATTCTTTCTACACATAAAACACCATCGGCCGTGGCCGGGACACCAGAAAATTCACTCTTATGGGATTTATCTGGGTAGCCGTAAAAGCGGTGTTTGTGTGCAGGCAAGCATGCTGCGTCGCCGACTTGTTTACTGCAGAATACACTGGAACAGTCACATTTACTGGAACTGAACGAGCGAGAAGTTGCCATAGAAACAGAGAGCGTCAACATGCTGGCGTTTATTGCAGGCCTGCATGCATTACAACAGGCTCGTTCACTCCAATATTGACATTTCCAGTCGCCTGAATTTCAGAGGGGAATGAGAAATGTATAGGAAATGGAGGTCGGTCCGTCCGCAGCGGGACCAGAAAACTCTCTTTTCTCCTTACGCCAGTGACGCACGGAAACCATAGAAACGGTGTTTGGGTGCAGGCGAGCGGGTTGTACAACGCGCTCGTTGGCTGCAAAATACACATCTGCAGTCGCCTTTTCAGGGAACTGACAGAGCGAGCATTGACGGCATAATTTCAGCAGTCTCGGAGAAGGATGCCAGGTGAGTCCTAAGAGTCACCATAGGCAGTAACTAGCTCGCAGTGAGGGCAGTCGCCGTCAGCGAGCGTGAGAGCTGCGTGATCCTCAGGAAAAGGGGCCCAAAAAGACGCCCAGCTCTTTTAGTGCAATGAGAGTGTGTGTCGCGGCGGCGAGCACACACACATACATAAACACAGTAGCAGAGAAAGGATATAACGCCGGATAGCGCAGCAGGAAGGCAAGGAAGGCAGCGCAGCCAGCGACTTCAGTGACTCGTCCCGCTGAAGGTGGTCTCTCTCAGACGGCGCGGCTTCTTCTCCAGCTCCAGCGATGCGTGTGCTTCGCTTGAAGGATGAAAAATCAGATAATAGCTGCCTGCGAGCGGTATTTATAGGCCTAGACCACGCCCGTTTCGGCGGGACGTGACGCAGCGGGCGCGAAGCACCCTCATTGGTCGCTCGACAGGCTGCTGCAGTTGCCGCAGAGCAGCCAATAGGCGCGCAAGCTGCCTCGCCTATGTCTGCATGCTGCCGCAACGCGTTTTGCATTATTACAAAATTAAGGATAATTTTTAGCTTCAATATCTCGCGGAAAAAGGATTTTCCCCTAGCGTAAGATATCTTACGCAGTACGAGAGACCTCTCGTAAGAGAACACTGTAGGCATATTGACATGTAAAGCCATACACCACGGATGCACTATATAGTATGTGATCTGAATGTCAATGACAAATATGACAAAAATATCTTTACTATAGTTCAAAATGCAATGCAGCGCACAGTGTTATTGAATTGAAATATGGCATAAATTGGATATAACATTGCTGGTGCTTTTATCAAATCAGGTAGATGTGTTGGTGGTGGTTAAATTATTAATGCTGTTAAACATGTTTAATAAATCACATTAACTTCAATAGCCAAAAAATAACATTTTACAGGTTGGTAAACATACTTTTTTTTTCTTCGCTTCTCAGCACCAGACTGCTGTTGTGTCCTCCTGTCCATCAACTATCATTTGCAACCAGGTGCAAACATAAGGTGTAGGTGTGGATGCAGTAATAGCATGTAGCTTCTTACGGCATTCACAAAATGCCTTTTATTTTTATTTTATATTATTAGTTTAAATGATTGGTTGCACTTTGTTATCCATGTTACAGTGTAATTTTACTGAACAAGTATTAAATAATTGAATTATTTAAAAAGAATTAAATAATGAACTACATACTTACTAAAGGGTTAGGGTTAAGATTAGGGTTAGTTGAATGTAATTATGTATAATTTATTACTATTGTAACTATATGTAACGTGTAACAAGGACAGTGTAAAATAAAATGTTACCAATTATAGTTACGCTGGTAGGGTAGGCAATTTCGGAGAGGCTAGCAATAGCAAGCTAGCTTTGAAAGCACAAGATCCCTCCCTCACTTCCGAGCTTCTACAAAGCCTAACTCCTTCAAAACACATGAACACACAGTAGAGTTTTAAAAGCGTCACGAGACGAGAGACGGTGTTAAATTACCTCATGTCTCAAAGCACATAACATTGCAATAATAATGAACACCAGCAACTTACAGAGCTCTAGTTATACCAACTGACTGCAGCAGATTCATTTCCGGGCGTTGATAGTGTTGACATAGAAAAGCATAAATCTGAGTAGAACGTCAAGGGTAGCCATCTTGTAATTATGGTTATGACCAGTGTTGTGCCTGAACGCGTTCATTGAACGATAGTTCATGAACTCGTTCATATTCTGGGCGAACGTGAACTGAACGTACTCTGTTACTGCCTGATGAACGTTACTGTGAAGTCGTTCATTCTGGTGTCTGTGAACGGCACGCTCTCTCAGTTTAACTTCGTTCAAAAGGGTGCAAGATTTCTATAGAAATGTATTTGTCCCGTTCGGAACCTCCGTTGTCTTGTTTATTGACGCTGATCTAACCACTGATGTATGACTGAATCTGATACAACAGCAACACTTGATCACGACACCGGTCATCATCCAATCACAGTCCACACTCACGCGCATCAGACCCAGAGATCAGACCATACGAATAACAAACTCTAAATTGAGAATTAATTATTATTTTGGGACAAATCATTGTTTGATTTGCGCACAGAATCCTCCGCTGTCTGGTCGCTTCGATCCGGACTCGCGCTAACGGCAAATCCCTTTCACTGTCCGACTGGGTTTTGATTTCGGCAAATCAGTTTTAACGAATTCAAACAACGTGATTATTGTGAGTCCAACATACGCAAGAAAGCCACGCAAGAAAGCATCAAATCGTCCTGAGGGAATAATATACTGATGTGATTTGCTGACCAAGAAACATTTCTGATTATTATTAATGTGAAAAAAATTATTTGATGAATAAAAGGTTCAAAGTAAATTTATCCGAAATAAAAAAAACGTAACATTATAAATGTACTTGCTGAATAAAAGTAGGCTATTAATTTCTTTAAAAGTAGTGTATAATTACAAAAGCTTTCTATTTCAGATAAATGCTATTATTTTGAACTATGGTTTGTGTGTAATATGACTTTAATCAAAACAAATGTGTTGTCTGAAAACCTTTTAAACACATACGAACCTGAAATGACATATAGGCCTACTGTGTTGTTGGCCTAGCCTATAGCCTACAAATATTTTGAGTGTCCCTCATTTTCCTGTAAAGAACCATGCACGATTGTCCCGCATTTGTTTAGTTGGCAACCCTACCCTCAATGCTATGTAAACCCTGGTTGGATAAGGATTTTAAAATTGGATATGAAGATGAAATCTGACGCATAGTTTCAGTGTTAAAACTGATAACATAATTGCTGTCTGTGGTTTTATATGGGCTGTGGCAATAATTTTGAAAAATAATAGCTCGCAGCAACATATGGAAAAAAAGAACTGAACTAGTTCATTTTTTGGAACTGTGAACTTTAGTTCAAAATTTTGAAGTTTGAACTATGAACTGAACTAGTTCATTTAAAAATGTGTTAACTGAACTTTGAACTAGTTGTTTTGGTTCAGGAGAAACTTTAAAGCAGCTAAACAACGGCTGTTTGTTTGTGTCACTCTGTGACTATATGTCTACAAATCGACCTAGCCTCATGGAATGTGCTGATCATGTGTGACGTCTGCGTGAGCATGGTGTGCGGAGGTATTGAAACACATGCAGTATGGTAACAGGCAGGTAGGACAACAGTCGGACCAAATTCAATGATTGAGACTTCCACAGAAGAAATATGTACATGTTTTAATATTTAGACCACTTCTATTATTGATTGCTATCAGGATATGAAGAGAGTTTAAACCAGTATAACAAAAAGTGTTTATAATACAAATTGCCTACCCTACCTCTAATAAAGTGTGGAACGTGTGGAGGTGTTTTTTAATTAGGATATTTGATGAAGAGAATGTTTGAAGTAGAAATTTTAAAAAGAATTTTAATTATTTGAAATGTAAATCTTTAGGAACATTATACATTTATTTACTGACATAAAAACAAAAACAGCAAAAAAAACAAACAAAAAACAAATATCACATTTATAACAGAAATCAGTACTTAAATATAGGCTATAATTACACATTATACATTACACAGAAATACACTTTTTAATGTATAATTTTTTTTATGAACTTACCAGAAGGGATGATGTACAAAGAAAACATGCCACTAGTAGTAAAAATTCTCTTAACCTGTGGACTGAAATACACAGAAATGATCAATTTCCAAATCCTTCAAAACATGAAACCATCTTGACCCATAAATATTACAATATTCATAAACTAATGATTACCTGGGGGATTTGATTTCTTTGTGGATGGTACGACCATGGCTAATCTGTTGTTTTTCTAGAATAATTTGAAGTCCGCTTGTGAGCGAAGTACATTCACACAACTTCAAACCAATGTCCTGATAAACTGCCAAACTGCTCTGATGAGGCGTTCCCACTAATTATGTGACACTCAGTTGAACATCCCATCTGTCCTCAGTACTGGTTTAGCCAGTTTGGCTTTGTTTAATTTGATTGACATTAGATGTTCATTTACATATGAATGGTAAAGATATTCTTGCTATGGGAACAAAAAAAACTTTTTCCTGTTCTTTTTTTCCCAGGAGTGTAATCATTATGGCTCTGTGACACTCACACAACATTGTTTTCACTTTTTATTGCTAGGAAAATATACACACAATATAGTATATATACAGGGTGGTATGAACTTACAGATTAGAAGATATATGGAACCTGTTAGCCCACTCTGGGAAATGTTAACCAGATTGCAGGTGATAACCAACCAATATGGTCAAACAGGTTACACAGGTCAAACAGGTCAAACAGGTTTGTTTCTGTAAAGGCAACCGCAGAAGTCTCATTTTCTTGAATGAGAAGATATATCAATACAAATCTAAAATGTCTGTATAGGGTTAAATCCCACAGAAACGGACTATTTTTATTCAGGGTCAATCAGCTTCACTTAAATGATGACCGGTGGATATTACTTTACAGTAGGAATTTGAATGTGATCGTGAACATGCCCTATTATGCACACTTAAGCAAGCAGGTTATTGTAAGTGTTTTGTTTTTTATTTTTTTTGCCTATGCCCACACAATTTTGAGATTGGGATGTTTCCAGTGTTCCAAAATCCATAACAACTATGGACACCAAATTCTCAACACCATAACTTGCTAAAAAGACATGTGTTGTCATGCCAGACCTGCATTTCTTCTTTGGTTGTAACAGCATGCCACCTGTGTGCTTTAGTTGCCAATTAAGAAATGTATTTGAATTTCCCCTTTCTTTAGTTTATATTTAAATGACAGGCCTCTAACAGTTTAGGTTATCTCCAAGCACATTTTCCACACTACATCTTAACCTAACTTTATACATGTACATTTAATATACCTTTTATGTAAATCTGAAACCCCTAACAGACACAAAATCGAGACTTTGTAAAAGGACATAATAGGACCCTTTTAAAAACAGTATAGCAGTAAGCAGTAATAAACATCAATTTATTCCAAACATTATAAAGCAGTGTTGTGTTGTGTTGTGTTGTGTTGTGTTGTG
This sequence comes from Leuciscus idus, assembly GCA_021554675.1. NCBI lineage: Eukaryota > Metazoa > Chordata > Actinopteri > Cypriniformes > Leuciscidae > Leuciscus > Leuciscus idus. The sequence goes on from CM038642.1 coordinate 26,345,162, forward strand.
TTGCAACACAATGTGTTGCATCCAAAGTTCTCTCTGGTGGTATACAATAGTTTTGTGGAGGTAACCCGTAGAATTTAAATTATTAATAGCTGAAAATCGTATCCTGGACCCCTCTGTGAAGGCGCGCATTGTATTCAAATGCACAACTATGGAAGTAAAATAATGACAAATGTTTTTGAAACAAAAAAGCTTGTTGAATTGCACTACTTGAAAAAAAAATATGCATTGCATTAACCGTGCTTGCATTTTAATGCATTGTATTTTTAAGGCTTGCATTTGTATGGGCTGAAATTCAACATGGTCGAATATTTAAGCGGTGAATATTTCAGTTCAAAACATTTCACACATATTTTATTATTAGTAATTCATATTCACCTTTCAGATTTCACTTCCAAAATGTTCATTATGTTTAAAATACAACCTATAATATTCAACAGGAAATTTTCAATCCATTTTATTTCGCCTTACAAATTCGTGGTTCAAATTCGACACCAAATTCAACATTTGACATCTGGGAACACCAGGAATAGCAGTAGATGTAATGTTTCTGAATCCAGTAAAGAACCAGTTTTGTAACAAACTTATCTTTTATTCTCTTTTAGGTCGCGAGCAGGAACAGCAACAGCACATCTAGGCTGCGTTCCAGTCCAAAATTGTCATGCCCTTCACTCGCTAACTTCCCTCCATCTCGTTCACTCGGATGTACGTCACTGCTGTCTGGAAGAAGTCTGCTGCGGAGCCCGCATCAGTGCAGGCTCGGCAAAAGTGCGCATCGAGGGCGCATATCGCCTGCAAAGGGGGGCGCTCACGAGCACCGTTCTGAGGCCAAAATGACAAATGGGACACCTTACGGTCTCAAGGACTTAACGGACACGCGCACGCGGCAGCCATTGTAAGTCCACAAGGCCGAAAGTGCATATGAAGTGTGCCATTTGGGACAGGGCCCATATAAACTTCCTTGTCCACTTCACGAAGTGAAACGCACTTCAAAATGGCGGCAGGGATTCCCCCGAGGGGAAGTGCTTAGGGAAGTTTGCAAGTGCGTGTCTAAAAAATGATTTTATTCACACCTCTAACGTTACTATTGAATCCAACGTATCAGCGCTCGGATTCATTTCCATGGTGCTGTCAAGTACGACTTGCTGTCTGTGATGTAAACTAAATGCTATTGACTATTTGAAGAGGGGGAGAACCCTTTCAATATGTAGCTTAGCTTCCTGTTTCAGTGGAAATTACGTCAACGCATCATACAAAGCTAAGAGTTTCAAGGCACTTCAATGGGCCTTTAAACACACCCGGGCATGTCACATAACCTGCATTCTGGAATGCCCCAGCACACAACATCTAACACAATATACACTATTATAATAACATACAAATAAATAAGCACGGAATGTACCATTGCCATTTATGGCAATGCTATGGCCATCTACACACCCTGAAAGTTACCTCAGTTTTTGGAACCAAAGGTTGAGGTTACAAATAAATAATGAATGAATTTAATTTAATTAATTTTGAGATTATACAGGTTTACATTAAGCAGGCATGAGGCATGTAGCTTTAGCTTATTATTAACGTTAACTGACGAGAGAGAGAGACAGAGAGAGAGCGAGAGAGCGAGCGCACTTCTGTTGAATGCTCTTGATTGCTGATCGTTCACTCAGCACATGTTATTTGGATGAAAACTAAATCGTATATGTAGCCTAAGTAAAGTAAAACATGAACTGTTACCTGACTGAAGTATAACGAGTGGTTCCCTACGTTATTACAGGACGTGTGCAGGTTAAGAAGTTTCATGAACGCAAACATCCGAAGCGCGCGCCCCACAAACCAGCGTCTCAGCGCGAATACTGAATTAAATTGTCTTTCACGTCTTGCGCTTGTACGGACGAATTCACACACAATGTAATAACGGCCGTCTTGGTGAGTATCCTATAGTAAACAAAGTCGGTTATATCTCAAATGAACGTAGCATGTTCAAGTGCGGTCTGTGCGTTCGGTCTTAAAGGGGCAGCAGTTTGATAAACCTGCTTCTGTGTTTTAATGCTAATCAAACAAAGGAGAAATAAATACTCACTGCTCTTGACTAAATAGGCTACCCTTTTCAACTTTAGAAAATATCCATCTATATATAATTCATACAGTAATGAATATGCTTTTTTCACATTTGATTACTTTATTCAAATTTCTGTACTGTTAGATACCCGAAAAACTCTAAAAACACTGTTTATTTCATTTGTAGCCTTTCTTTGTTCTATATTGTATATATTTGTCCTATTTGTAATTCGATTGTTTGTTTTTATTTTGTTACTGACTGCTTACTTGTTTTAAATTCACATTAATTAGGCTGCTAGTTTTTGTTGTAGTATCAAAATTGGATTAAATAATTGATATTTCACTGGTTTTGACAAACATTTGAACCGCTGACCCAGTCCTCAGCACTGAGCCCTGCTGAAGCAGCTCTAAATATGTGCTGTGCTATTAAATGAAAGATGAAATATGATAGAGCAATAGAATGAACAGTGACAGTAGGCTTACAGAAGCTCATACAATGCATTTTAGCAGGCTTAATTAAGCATGAAAATAACTGAAAGAAATATATATATTTGATGAACAAATTAAGCCAACTAATATGATTTATAATCTTTTGGTTTATCTACTAATACATTTAAAAATTACAAATGCAGTGAAAATTCAGGTATCGGTTACGGTATCGGTATCGGCGAGTACCAAAAATTACAGTATCGGTATCGGACTCGTTCTGCAAAAAGTGGTATCGGGACATCCCTAATCAAAACGGATGAAAAAAAGAAAAACAATGCCAGGAGAGTCTACCGATGAAGAAAACACAACTGAAGACTCACTGACAGCTTACAGGATCAATGTTCACAACATCATTCTTGATACAGTCTCTGAATGTATGCACCGCCGCTTCCTGCAGCACGGGAAACTTTATGCTGACTTATCACTACTTGATCCGCTTCATTTTCCAGAAATAAATTCAAATGGACTCCCTCATAATGCACTTGAGGACATAAGTAAATGCCTCATTCCATTTGATGAAGATGCAACAGTTGAACATTTACAGTCTGAGTTGTGCAGTCTGGCCCTCCACTGGAACACTATTAAAAAGTCCCCTCTCAGTGAGTACACAACCAGAGAGTCACAGTCTCTTACCTCTGAGGAAGAAGACAATCAGGAGGACATGGAGGAAATTGATCTAGTTAGCAAAAGATGCACAGCCTGCAGGAACTGTGCTGTGTGTTGCTACTTCCTCCTCCAGCAGCTGAAGTTTTTTTCACATGCATACCACAAAATACAGTTGGCCTACAAATTTTTGTTGACCCTGTCCTGCACACAAGTGGCATGTGAAAGAAGCTTCTCGACACTGAAGTTCATCAAGAGTCGTCTAAGGAGCAGAATGCGAGAGGAAAATTTGGAAGCCTTCATGTTGATGGCAACAGAGAAGGAGATCCTCATGAGACTGGATACAGATGATGTGATTGACAGAGTGGCAGAGAAAAGCAAATTATTGCGCAACCTGCTACTGTAACCACATGAAGGTAAAACATTTATTTTTCATGTCTTGGTTAAGCTATTATTGGAGTGTGTTGTTTGTGTAATGTTATGTTTCTTTGTTGGTTGCAGATGACTTGAGAAGACAAATGTGGCCTCTCTGCTAAAATTGCCAGGGCCTCTTTTTGGTGCCAGTCCGCCACTGGATGTGAGCAATTATAGACCGATTAGCATTTTACCCGTCATCTCGAAAATTGCAGAGAAATGTGTTGCTGAACAGCTGACCACACATTTAAATAGTAGCCCTTATACACTGCACCCAATGCAATTTGGTTTTCGAACTAACCATTCCACTGAGACCGCAAACTGTTTCCTTTTAGAAAACATCAAGCTAAAATTGAATAAAGGAGGTGTTGTCAGAGCTTTATTTCTAGATACAGTCAACCATCAAATACTTATTTGTAAACTAGCAAATTTTAATTTCTCAGATAATGTGATGAAGTGGATGAAGTCCTATCTTGAGGGCAGAGTTCAGTGTGTAAGGGTGGGTAGTGAAACGTCATCCTTCCTGAGCAATGAAATGGGTGTGCCTCAGAGATCCATCCTGGGCCCTCTCCTGTTCAGCTTATATTGATTTACCATCGATCTGCACAGGGTGTGAAGTTCAGATGTATGCAGATGATACTGTGATATATGTCCATGCAAGAACCAAAGAACAAGCCGCTTCTAAACTCAGTGCAGCAATGATTAATGTAAACAAATGGCTTAAATGATTCACACCTGTTTCTTAATGTTAAGAAGACTGTTTGCATGTTTTTTACAAAAACACACTCTGCAACTGACTATGATCCTAAAGTATATGTGTCTGGAGAGGTCCTCCAAGTAGTCTCTCATGTTAAATATCTAGGCATTATCCATGACTCCACCCTGTCCTTCAAAAAACAAATGAAGAAAGTAATGCAAATAACTAAATACAATTTGGCCAACTTTAGATATATAAGAATCTGCCTAACAACCACAACAGCAAAATTATATATAAATGCAATGATCATCAAGTTGGACTCAAAGCAAGAAGTACAACACTGAAGCCTATTCTTTCTTTGTACAAGCAGACTCACAAAGTGTTATATAGAAAACCCAAAACCTACCACCATTGTAATATTTTGGAAAAATATGAAATTCTAAGTTGGGAAAATGTAATGAAATACAGTGACATCTGTCTGGTGTTTAAGATTTTAAATAGTAAAGCTCCCCCACCACTTGGTACTTTTATTAAGCAGAAAAATGTTACCAACAGAACTACAAGATCAGCTCTAAGAGGAGATTGTGTAATCCCTTTTAGGTCTAGCTCCTTCAGCCAATCATGTTTTTCTGTAAGAGCTTCTCAATTATGGAACACCATACCAATTGAAATAAGAAAAGGTAACAACTACTATACCTTCACGTGAAGTCTTAAGGCCTGGCTATTGAAAAGTCAAACATGTGAACATTTTTAAATAAAAAGTGCATTGCACATTTTATTTGTAATATATTACTATTTAACCTGCTGCTAATATCTCCCAAGTTCTCTGCCCGTTGCCAGGCAATTGTACTGATGTTTTAATGTTTCTGGATGTTTCGTGTGGTTTTATGTTGTGAGAATTGTTCTGTTTTATTTGTTGTTTTATCGTGTCTTGAGGTACTTTTTGTTTATTGTATATTTTATAATTGTAAAGGTTTCAAAACATCTTGCCGAAGGACTGCAGTTGAAAATTAACCAGTAGGCTAATACTGGCACATTTACAGTAATGTTGATCAATGTGTAAAAAAAAAATATATTTACTGACATGAAAACAAAAACAGTATTTTTTTTTCACATTTATAACAGAAGTCAGTACTTAAATATAGGCTATAATTACACATTATACATTACACAGAAATAAACGTCTTAATGTATCACATTTTTTATGAACTTACCAGAAGGGATGATGTACAAAGAAAACATGCCAGTAGTAGTAAAAATTCTCTTAACCTGCGGACTGAAATACACAGAAATTATCAATTTCCAAATCCTTCAAAACATGAAACCATCTTGACCCATAAATATTACAATATTCATAAACTAATGATTACCTGGGGGATTTGATTTCTTTGTGGATGGTTCGACCATGGCTAAGTCTGTTGTTCTTCTAGAATAATTTGAAGTCTGCTTGTGAGTGAAGTACATTCACACAACTTCAGACCAATGTCCTGATAAACTGCCACACTGCTCTGATGAGGCGTTCCCACTAATTATGTGACACTCATTTGAACATCCCATCTGTACTCAGTATTGGTTTAGCCAGTTTGACTTTGTTGATTTGATTGACATTAGATGTTAATTTACATATGAATGGTAAAGATATTCTTGCTATGGGAACAACACAATTATTTTTCCTGTTCTTTTTTTCCCAGGAGTGTAATCATTATGGCTCTGTGGCTCTCGCACAACATTATTTTCACTTTTTATTGCAAGGAAAATATACAAACAATATATTATATATACAGGGTTTTATGAACTTACAGATTAGAAGATATATGGAACCTGTTAGCCCACCCTGGGAAATGTTAATTAGATTGCAGTTGATAACCAACCAAGTTGGTCAAACAGGTCAAACAGGTTTGTTCCAGTAAGTCATTTCTTTAAATTATTAAAGGCAGCAGCAGAAGTCTCATTTTCTTGTAGGAGAAGATATAACAATACAAATCTAAAATGTCTGTATAGGGTTAAATCCCACAGAAACTGATGATTTTTCAGGGTCAATCAGCTTTACTTAAAGGGCCCCTATTATGGGTCTTTGAAAATGACCTTTCATGTAGTGTGTAACATAGCTTTAAGTGAATGAAACATCCTGCAAAGTTTTAAATCTGAAAGTGCACCGTATATATAAAATTATGGTCTTTCAAAAGTAAGCGTTGACTGAGTCATAAGAAATTAGTCATAAGCCGTTTTGTTGTGACATCAAGACGAAACATTAGCATATTGCCCGCCCACTTATTGCGCACGCAGACACCAGGGAACTTGAACCTCAAACCTGCAGCTGATTCCTGTGGAGCTGGCTTCTCAAATCTCGGAGTTCAATGCAGGATTCGCAAACCGCTTGTTCTTGAAAGATGGTGTTCAAAATACTTAGTTTTGAGTTTTATATTGTGTAGGTCTCCTGTTAGCTGGCAAACTCACATTATCACTGTCTTACTTAAATACTTCTGCTAATCAGTTGTATGCCACTATTACCTATAACTGTGTCTATTAATGCAGATTGTCTGTCATTCTCACTACTTTGAGGAAAGATTAAGCATGGAGCAAGATTTGTTTTACAAACGTTTTTATGTTACATCAGTCATTCACGCTAGTGCTCGGGTAATGTACATTGCATACATGCACTGTTATTGATACAGTTTCCACATGTTCACCGCAATATATTACAAAAATACTCAGTAAATAAATTAGTACAAGTAAAATAATCGGTTTGTTGATGGACATGCACTTGTTAATGCTGATGGATGCGGAATTATAGTTGCAACATCTCATAATGTACCTCAAACTGAGTAGTGCATCACTGAGAAACATTCTGCTCAAGTCGTCCTTGCGATGGAGGTTCTGGTTGAATAATTAGTTCTTCCAGTGTTTCATCATCGAACTCGCGCTCGCATTGATATGGGAAAATCGACGTCATTGTTTGTTACTGTGTTTAGTTTAAGGTGTAGGAAGCCTCAGGACACGCAATCACAACAGACTGAGCTGTCTGGCCAATCAGAGCAGAGTAGCTCGCGGAAAGGAGGGATTTAGAGAGATTGATTCATCTCACGAGTCGTTTGAGACTTGATGTACAAATGTATATTATGAGGAAATTAAACAGTTTTTTTTTTTACTTTGATGCATGTAAACCTATTGTAGGAGACTTTAAAACAACATTGGGAAACTTTAAAATAGCATAATTGGGGCACTTTAAATGATGACCGGTGGATATTACTTTACAGTAGGAATTTGAATGTGATCATGAACATGCCCTATTATGCAGACTTATGCAAGCAGGTTATTGTAAGTGTTTTATTTTTATTTTTTTGCCTATGCCCACACGATTTTGAGATTGGGATGTTTCCAGTGTTCCAAAATCCATAACAACAATGGACACCAAATTCTCAACACCATAACTTGTGTTGTCATGCCAGACCTGCATTTCTTCTTTGGTTGTAACATTAGCATGCCACCTGTGTGGCTTTAGTTGCCAATTAAGAAATGTATTTGAATTTCCCCTTTCTTTAGTTTATATTTAAATGACAGGCCTATAACAGTTTAGGTTATCTCAAAGCACATTTTTACGTTTTAACCTAACTTTATACATGTACATTGACTACACCTTTTATGTAAATCTGAAACCCCTAACAGAAACAAAATCAAGACTTTGTAAAAGGACATAATAGGACCCTTTTAAAAACAGTATAGCAGTAAGCAGTAATAAACAGCAATTTATTCCAAACATTAAAAAGCAGTGTTGTGTTGTGTTGTGTTGTGTTGTGTTGTGTTGTGTTGTGTTGTAACACAATGTGTTGCATCTGAAGTTCTCTCTGGTGGTATACAATAGTTTTGTGGAGGTAACCCGTAGAATTTTAATTATTAATAGCTGAAAATCGTATCCTGGACCACTCTGTGAGGGCGCACATTTTATTCAAATGCACAACTATGGAAGTAAAATAATGACAAATGTTTTTGAAACAAAAAAGCTTGTTGAATTGCACTAATTGAAAAAAAAATGCATTGCATTAACCGTGCTTGCATTTTAATGCATTGTATTTTTAGGTTTTGCATTTGTATGGGCTGAAATTCAACAGCTTAATATTTAAAGGGCACCTATTATGCAAAATTCCCTTTTACATGGTGTTTGAACATAAATGTGTGTTGGCAGTGTGTGAGCAAAACCACCCTAGAATGATAAAAATCCACCCAGTGGTCTCAATAAATCATAAGCACTGTCTCAGAATGAGCTGTTCTCAGATTCAGCGCAATGTGATGTAGAATTGCGCAGGCCCCTCCCACGACTGTTGAGTGACACTTCAGTTTGAGCATAGACCCGCCCTGAGTGAGCTGGACACAGTCCGCCAATCAGTGATGCCAACTTAGCGCCTTTGTCGCTATTTTTAGCGACTTTTCAGACCCCTTTAGCGACATTATTTCAAAAAAGCGACTAGCGACAAATCTAGCTACTTTTTGGACAAACCTCAGTAACCTCCAAATGTTGCCAGCACAGTCCTGCGAGCGCGAGGTTTGCGTTCTCCTTGCCGTCACCTCTCTCTGCGTCTACCCTGTTCAGTGAATGGCTGAGAGAGGAGCAGCAGCAGCACGGAACAGACGTGAATGAGCAGTGTTGTTTCCACGGACGGACTTATCACTTATCTTTTGTTTTATATTAAAGAATTTAGTTTGACCATTTTATTTTATTACTTGTGCTTATCACTTGTAATACTCACTATCACAATGCTTTAGTTCACCCAGTTCCCGAACTCTCTCAATTCAGATAATTTTACACATATAAAAAAATAGTCATTCAACAGCTACTCGTTCTATTGTCTGACAAAAAAATATAGTAAATGAGAACAGCTTTATTGGACATTCGGCTATATTATAAATGTTATATTATATTATAGTATAGTATGTTATATAAAAACACAGTATGTGAGCATGATTTTAACGAGAAAAAACATTAGGCAGGCAGAACGCAAGTACGCCGCGATGACGTCATGAATATGCTAATTGACGTATGACGTCATCTAGCGACATTTAGCGACTTTTAGGGGAGGCGTTAGCTACTTTCCTTTGAAAATAGTTGGCAACACTGCCGCCAATGTTCGACGCTTGAGCAGCTGTAGACAAGAATGTCTCCTAAGCGATTGAGGTGTGTTGTTGTTGGATGTCAGAATGAACATATCAGTCTTCATTTACTCTCGTTGTTACTCGAGGATGGATCTGTACCAACTGTTCGTGATCCAGATTACACTCTCCGGAGCGACAGGACTAACGTTACTGACCACGGCAGAAATGAAAGTGAGAACGCGCACTTTATGACAGCTAGGGTTGCCAACCGTTCCGTATAATACGGAATCGTCACATAAAAGTCTTGTTCCGTATTGAACTGATACGGAACGCACTTTGTTCCGTATTTTTGAGAATCAATTCAGTGCAAATCCATGACAGACACGTGTCAGACTATGAACGAAGACATTTGTAGGCTATGATAAGAAGAAAAAAACGACGGTGAGGTAGATATTAATTTCTCCCCCTGTTTGTCTATGATCAGCGTAGCGTTTTTAACATCTTGGAACATCATCAGAGAATGCCCTTTTAATTGGTCGTTTCAGTCATTGTGAGTCACGTATCGTAGCAACGATGACGACAAGTGACAACAGCGGGAAATGTAAAAATGACCACCTCCGAGCAGCTGGCGAAAAAGAAAAGAGCACAAAAATATACATACAGGTGTTGTATTGCTTGAATGCAGTATTTGAGTGCAATATTTTATATTTTCTTTATTAGCTGTTTTTTTATGTATTATTGTTTTGCACTGGAAAGAAAGTTAACTATAATGGAAGTATAATTATATAAAGATATTTGCACTACTCTTCCTTAAAATGTTGTCTAATTAAATTAAAAATATTATTTTTTGCACTGGAAAGAACATTCTAGAAGTCTAATTCTATTCAATAAGTTCGCACAAGGCTACAGAAAACTGTTGTGTTTATTTTTCTTCAAATGCAGTGAGTTTTGAATGATATATTTTTTATTTCTTTAAGTTAAAAATAAAACGTATTATAAACTAAATAAATTCATGGTTCATTGTTGGCAAAATGATCATGATAGCCTTTATATTTCACATCTATGTGGTTCAGTCTTGTATATTGATTAGGCCTACTTTGCTATTCTATAAATATATAGGCCTAATAAGTTGTAATATAATATGCTATAATGTATGAAATATATTTATCTAAATGTATCAATTAGTTTCCACAATATTCACCAGAAGTCATCATTTCAGGGGTTATTTTACAAAATTTTCTTCCGTGGGGGCATATCATACAATCCATACAGTATATATTCTCTGGCGCTGTGGGCATTATTGTCCGACTCCGAGTCAAAATTATGGAAGTAGAATAATGTCAAATGTTTTTGAAATAAAAAGCCTGTTGAATTGCACTACTTGAAAAAAAAAATAGGCATTGCATTAACCATGCTTGCATTTTAATGCATTGTATTTTTAGTGCTTACATTTTTATGGGCTGAAATTCAACATGGTTGAATATTTAAGCTGTGAATATTTCAATTAAAAACATTTCAAACACCTTTTCATTATTAAAAATTCAATAATCCATATTCACCTTTCATTTTTCACTTCCAAAATATTCAAACTGTTTAAAAATACAACCAATAATATTCAACAGGCAATTTTCGGTCCATTTTATTTCGCTTTGCAAATTCCCTTCCACAAATTCAGTGGTTCAAATTCGACAGTAAATTCAACATTGACGTCCAGGAACTGCAGGAAAAGCAGTAGATTGCCGAGCATACTCTCCATCTGCTGTTAGTCGACCTCACCATCAGATGGTGCAAAAGCGCTTGTTGCTGACGAAGACATTCATTCATAAAATGAAAATGATTATCTGTGTCAGTATATGCGGAAAAGATGATAAACACACAAAAGCTGTGTTTATGTTTCATTCAATAACTTCATTGTTACTTTCCCTGTGTATTCTACATGTCATCAGCTTTCTCTACCATGAACAGGATTATAATCGGTTTCCCTCAATACCTCATACTCAAGGATTTCCCTTCCGTTGATAGTGATATGAAAGACCAATCTTGTACCTTATTAGGGAAGTAGGCTGTAGGCTATTATATAGGCTATAGGCAAGAAGATGGACTCAGAATATGAACTTAACGCGCAAAGTTTCATGCTGAGCGTTTCGTGATATACTGGCATAAAATCAACACATACATATATATATATAGTATGCATACGTGTATTGCATTAGCTTAAACTGTCACAGCACTTGCATATTGTCCTCCTATTGTTAGTTTAACTGTAAATCGCTTTGGATAAAAGCGTCTGCTAAATGACTAAATGTAAAAATTGGCTTGATATTGGACATTAGCACATTTAGGGACCGTCTCTAAAGTTGCATACAACATTGGCATACACGTTTCTAACTTCAATAGCAAACTTAAATTTATTTGAATAAATATCAAAAATCCAAAGGGTGCGCATTATGCCTGACACTAAATGAACACTTTACAGTTGGTTTTATGACTGTAAGTCGTTCTATTCAAATGCTATCGGAGTTAGAAACGTGTATACCAAAGTCGTATACACTTTAGAGACGGTCCCTAAATGTGCGAATGTCCAACATCAAGCCATCTGTATGCCAATCTATCACTGGGAAACGCTCAGCATTAAGCTTTGCGCGTTATTCTGAGTCCATCTGTTTGCCTGCGAGTTTGGTCTTTTACATCACTGTAGTCCATTAAGCTACGTTAAGCGTTGTATATGTCCAGCAGGGGAATCCTTAAGTATTGAGGGAAACCCTAATAGCCTGCATGCAGCACATCGCCACAATATAAAGTTAAGGCAACTAAACAACCAAGAGAAATATATGTCAACCTCAAAAATGTAACATTGGATCTGTATATCCGCATCGGGGAATAACATTATAATCTCGTTCACGGTAGAGAAAGATGCATGTAGGCTACACAGGAAAAGTAACCGTGAAGACACTGAATTTAACATAAAACAGCCGTCATAATAATCACAAATACACTTACATTGCTGTAAATGAGTTTTATGAATGAATGACTTGTTCTAACTGTTGCTGGTCTTCAACACGCGCTTTTGCACCCCCTGCTGGTGAGGTCGACTAACACAGCAGATGGAGAGTATGCTCGGCAATCTACTGCTTTTCCTGCAGTTCGTCAATGTTGAATTTACTGTCGAATTTGAACCACTGAATTTGTGGAAGCGAATTTGCAAAGCGAAATAAAATGGACCGAAAATTGCCTGTTGAATATTATTGGTTGTATTTTTAAACAGTTTGAATATTTTGGAAGTGAAATATGAAAGGTGAATATGGATTATTGAATTTTTAATAATGAAAAGGGGTTTGAAATGTTTTTAATTGAAATATTCACAGCTTAAATATTCAACCATGTTGAATTTCAGCCCATAAAAATGTAAGCACTAAAAATACAATGCATTAAAATGCAAGCATGGTAAATGCAATGCCTATTTTTTTTCAAGTAGTGCAATTCAACAGGCTTTTTATTTCAAAAACATTTGACATTATTCTACTTCCATACAAAATGAACACGCTACTGAGAGTTTCTGTTTTGATATTATCAGATGACTTTGTCCTGACTGAAGCGAGCTTGTGAGGCTCCGCCCCCTGGGCCAGCAGCAGCAGTTAATTTGCATTTAAAGGGATACACACTAAAACAGCGCGTTTTTCTGAGCCCCCAAAAATGACAATTTAAACATGCTGTAAAAAAATATCTGTTGGGCATTTAGAGCTAAAACTTCACATACATACTCTGGGGACATCAGAGACTTATTTTACATCTTGTGAAAAGGGTCATAATAGGTGCCCTTTAAGCTGTCAATATTTCAATTCAAATACATTTCACACATATTTTTATTATTAATAATTCATATTCACCTTTCAGATTTCACTTCCAAAATGTTCATTATGTTTAAAATACAACCTATAATATTCAACAGGCAATTTTCAGTCCATTTTATTTCACCTTACAAATTCGCTTCCACAAATTCAGTGGTTCAAATTCGACAGCAAATTCGACATTTGACATCTGGGAACAGCAGGAATAGCAGTAGATGTAATGTTTCTGAATCCAGTAAAGAACCAGTTTTGTAACAAACTTATCTTTTATTCTCTTTCAGAGGAATGAAACGCAGCCCTACTCTACTGACTCTAAAGCCTGGTTCACACGGGACGATTTTAAAATTGTCGGCCGATTTTCCAAACCTGAGAGACCCCACACACAGGGATAAAAAATCACGGGTCTAACAGTTTTGGTCGTACAGTGTGTGGTGCACAGCCACACGGCAAAATCAACACATCACACACAAACTGATTTGGCTCCCGAGCATTCCCAGGTCAGACGGGAAATCTCGCAAAATACCTCCAGATCAAACGTGACTTCAGAGTAAACAATCATGGCGGACGAAGAGGATGCAGTGTCGATAGTTTGTATTTAACCGAAAAAAAAAACGTTCTCAAAAGAAAGGAGATGATCTCTGACGTCCACGGGACTTTCTGGTGCGCCATGCCGCCGGCTGTTTTCATTATGTTTCCCGGTGCTTCCTCGCCGTTTCGTCACCTCGCTTTCTGATTGGCTACACTCCACAGTCCACAGGCTGCGTGCTCGGGGGACACCACACACGAGAAGAAATCGGGCCAAATAAATCCAACATGTTGGATATCCCCGATTTGAGATCGGAGCGGTCCCGACGTCCTTCCGAGCAGACGAGAGCAGCCTTAACACACCACACACGGCAGGAATATCTGATCAGATTATTTTACGATAATCGGAGCATCCTTAAGATTGTCGGAAGGGGTGAATCGGGGCTAAAATCTGCCTAATTATCCTGCCGTGTGAACCAGGCTTTAGTCTGCATACTCTACAGGTAAGTGTAATGCTACTGGCTTCCTGTTTCAATGGAAATTACGTCAACACATCATACAAAGCTGAGAGTTTCAAGGCACTTCAGTGGGCCTTTAAACATACCCGGGCATGACACATAACCTGCTTTCTGGAATGCCCCAGCACACAACATCTAACACAACATACAATTAAATAAGCACGGAATGTACCACTATGGTCATTTACACACCCTGAAAGTTACCTCAGTTTTTGGAACCAAAGGTTGAGGTTAAAAATAAATAATGAATTAATTTAATTTAATTAATTTTGAGATTATACAGGTTTACATTTAGCAGGTAGGTGCTAAGCTTGGTAAGTTTTAACAATATGTATACCAGAAGTTTCTTACAGATGCTCATTTTTGTACTGTAGATACATACATTTCTTGGTATATTATAACAAAGTAAGGTAAATATTATTCTAGTGTATCAGGCAGGACAGATATATGAGAGCAACATGTCGACTTCATTAGCAATGATAACAGTATAACCAACAGTTACTACTTTGGGTAAATGCTAATTAATAGTCTGTTAATAGGGAGGGTCATAAGCATCAACATATGTTTAAACCAAAGAGCAAACAAAAACAGCAATGAAATATGTGATTTTATATATATAGACACCAAAATATATTCAAAACAAAGAAACTACATTCAAATAGTATTGCCAAAACACCCAGTACACAAAGAGTTATAAATAGTGCAGTATAAGAGTTGAAGTTTCCAGCAATATATGAATCAGTCTTTATAATGTTCACCGGTGTAAACGGTTAAGGTGATTTATGAGAGTCAGATACAAGTCTTAATTCTCTTTAGGAAGTCAAATGGTGTGGAGGTTTGATGGTAAACGAACGACGGTTGCTGACCGTCATCAAACATACAGATTTCCCACCAAAGTCAGTCCATAGCAGTAATCCAACTGTCCAAGGTAGCTACATCCAACCAGAAACCTTGTTGTTGGACTCAGTGTAGCAAAATCTCAGCCAGGACCACAAAACTGGCACAAATATTTGTTCAGTACAAACAGAAAAGTCCTTCTACAAGACACAAAATGCCTCCTGTTAATTATGTGCAATCCATTCACTATATTCAATAAGTACAAAGACAATCTTTCATCAGTAAATAAAACATCAACATGAACATATACATTTTACTTACAGTTGAGCATGAAACAGAGCGTTTCTCAACCAGGACTTTGTTTGACAGGTGACCAAGGAGGTCAGCCATGCTAATTTCTCCTACTGCTCACCTGTCTCTTTATCTAGGCATAGAGGTCTCACTACTACCTCTAGTGGTGAGGAGTGTAATTGCAGTTAAAAAAAACTACGTAACTGACAGGTGTTTGTTACATATCCTCCCCCTCAGAAGAAGAAATCCTGACATACCCATGACAAAGTTTTAAGTTCTGTACATGAAAAGTATCAACATATTTAGAGTCATCAAGAAATGAAACAACATAGTTCACAGGTCCTAAACGTTTCTCAATTTTGGCAGGACCCTTCCATTTTGCAGACAATTTAGCCATAAATCCGTCATCTGCCTTGGATAGAGGATGAGCTCGGACCCAAACTACATCTCCTACTTGAAAGTTAGTCTGTTTCCTTTTCTTGTCGTAGTAGCGTTTTTGTTTGGTTTGAGCCCGTTCCACATTCTCCTTTATCAAACGGATCAGGCTTTGCTGTCTGTCTATTACCGCATAAGTAGGACTATCAGGATCAGGTGGATGATGAAGAGCTCTTTCCAAAGGTCCCTTTAATTTCCTTCCTAATGCGATCTCTGAAGGAGTGTACCCAGTACTTTCATGCCAAGCCGTGTTGATGGCGAATCTAAATTCGGCCAACCACCTATCCCATTGTCTGTGGTGATCCCCCACATATGAAGCCATCATTGTTTTAAGTGTACGATTGACTCGTTCGGTAAGGTTTGTTTGTGGATGGTAAGCTGTTGTTAGCTTCTGAGTAACTCCCCATTGTTTACAGATTTCGTTGATGAGATGTGATGTAAACTGTGCTCCGCGGTCGGACACGAGATATGCAGGTGTTCCCCATCTTGTGAATACTTCTTCAACTAAGATCCGTGCTATTTGTGGTGCTTTAGCAACTCGTAGAGGGAATAATTCTACCCACTTGGAACAGTAATCGACCACCACTAGTAAGTGTTCATTCTGTTTGATGCTCTTAGGAAAGGGTCCCATCAGATCCACACCAAGCATAAAACCAGGTTCAACAACTGGAGTTGATTGTAAAAGCCCTGACAGTTTTGTCAGAGATGGTTTGTACTTCTGACAAGTTTGGCAATTCTTACAGTACTTCCATACGTCAGCACGTATACTTGGCCAATAGGCAACTTCCATGAGCCGGAGAAGTGTCTTCATTTGTCCCAGGTGACCACTTAGTGGATTATCATGTGCGTACTGTAAGAATTCTTCTCGAAAATTTGCAGGTACGAGTAATTGCAACTTTTCCCCCCGCAGACCACCAGGAACACTACGGAACAACAATCCGTTTTCATGAACATAATGTACTCGTGTGGGATCACAGCTCATTTGTGGATCAGCTTTCTTGCTTAGCTCTTGTATCTCAGAGTCGCCTTGCTGTGCAGAAGAAAGCTGAGATATATCTACTGGCAAGTTTGCTGGATTTACAGTAGATTTAATGGCTTTGACTACTGTTACCATACCTGATGTGGCCGTGGATTCCAAACTTCTGGACAATACATCAGGGACAACATTACACTGTCCCTTCTTGTATTTAACAGTGAAGTCAAACCCTTGCAAGCGGATGGTCCATCGTGTCAATCTTGAAGATAGCTTGGGATGTTGAAACACCCATGTCAAAGCAGAGTGGTCAGTAACTACCTCAAAGGATCGGCCTTCCAGGTATGATCTCCATTTTTCCACAGCCCAGATTACAGCCAGGCATTCTTTTTCTGAAACAGAATAGGATTTCTCTGCTCCGTGCAATAATCTGGAGGCATAAGCTACAACATGTTCTTCTCCCTCTGAATCTTGTGTTAATACTGCTCCCAATCCAACTTCACTAGCATCAGTTTGCACTCTGAAAAGTTTGGTCAAATCCGGTGGAACTAGCACAGGGGCATTGATTAGGTCATGTTTGATGGTATCAAAAGCTTTTTGGCATTCCTTTGTCCAAGACCATGTGGATTTCTTTTGTTTTAAGGCATGGAGCGGAGCAGCCTTATCTGAGAAATTAGGTATGAACCTATGGTACCATCCTGCCAATCCTAAAAACCGCTGCACGTCTTTGAGAGACTGCGGTACAGGAAACTCACGAACTGCAGACACTTTGGATGGATCAGTCTTAACTCCTTCACCAGATACAAGATGTCCTAAGAAGGTAAGAGATGTTTGAAAGAAGTTACATTTCTGAAGATTCAAAGTGAGGCCTGCATTAGCGAGACAGCTGAACACTTGATCGAGATGTTTTAAGTGTTTTTCTTCGTTTTCTGAATACACCACTACATCATCAATGTAGACAAGGCAACACTTTCCCTTCAGTTCCCGAAGAACATGCTCCATCATTCTTTGAAACGATGCGGCGGCATTTTTCAGCCCGAAAGGAAGACGCAAAAATTCAAAGAGACCTGCAGATGTAACCAAAGCAGTCTTCTGTATACTGTCTGGTTCCATGTCCATTTGCCAATAGCCGGTTTTAAGATCAATTGTACTGAACACTGTCACTCCATGTAATGATTCCAAAATGTCCTGGATTTGTGGCATGGGGTAAGCATCCAGGTGAGTCTTTGCATTTAAACCACGGTAGTCCACGCATAACCTTGATCCTCCATCCTTTTTAGGCACTACTACTACTGGTGAAGCCCACGGGGAAGTTGATGGACGAATGATTTTCTTATCAAGCAACTCTTTAATTTCTGCTTCAATAAACAGTTTTTTTTCTACTGACACTCTATAAGCTCTTTTCCTGACTGGAACTTCATTGGTAGTGATGATTCGATGTTTGACTACGCTTGACTGACCAATCTCATTAGTGCACACTGTTGGCCATCTCAACATCAGTTCCTGCAGCGACTCTTTGTTCCATTGGTTGGTGTTAGATTTTTGGACTAGCTGATAGATTGAATGTAGAGTATCATCAGAAACTGTAGGTGAGGATAATGCAAGGTAGAAATGTACTGATGAACTGGATACCTGAGGCATGAAAGGGAAAGTTGAATCTTCATCTGCATCTTTCAATGATGGCAGTCGATATTGAGATCTTCTGAAATCAAGAATGATCCCTGAGGATAACATAAAATCCATTCCAAGAATGATAGGTACCGTCAAATCTGCATCTCTCATAATGTAGAGCGTCAGGTCCATTGTTCTCCCATGGAGTTCACATTCCCAGCGTAGCTTTCCAATAGCAGTCTGTTTCTGACCATTAGCTAGTAAAAAAGATTGCCCCTGGCTAGGTTTGCATGTTTCTTGTTGTCGCAATTGCTTCCAACAGGATTCTTGAATCAAAGACAAGGTACTCCCAGTATCAATCATTGCTTGAAAATATCTACTACGTATTACGATAGGAAGGGTGAGCATCTCTGGTTGAACAACACTTTTTCCAGACTGCATGACTCTCGTGTTAGCTGGAGAAGACTTTAGTGCAGCTTCTCTGGAATAATTAGCTTTCCTCTTTTGTGTCTCGGCACTTACTTGACTCCAGTATCTTTTGGATTCATC
This sequence comes from Leuciscus idus, assembly GCA_021554675.1. NCBI lineage: Eukaryota > Metazoa > Chordata > Actinopteri > Cypriniformes > Leuciscidae > Leuciscus > Leuciscus idus. Next base: position 26,364,095 of record CM038642.1, read on the forward strand.
AAAGTCTCTTTCAATTTGCGTGCCAATTCTCACTAGCTCATCCACGTCTCTTACAGTTCCCCTGAGTAGACTCGCTAGCCGTGGGTTGCAATTTCGCAAAATGGCATGCACAATTTCTCTTTCAGGCATATCTTTGTTCCTTCGAATACATAAGGCTCGATAATGGTAAGCAAAATCCCTAATACTTTCTTTTACACCCTGTTTTCTTTCAAGTAATCTTCTTGCCGCTTCTTCTTCATAGTCTTCACTTAGAAAAGACCGCAAGAAGATTTTTTTGAACTGCTTCCATGTCTGTACATTCCTCTTCTCTGCCAGCCACCAATCTTTAGCAGTACCTTTTAACACTGACGTAAGAGAAGCAAATATCTCATAATCGCAGAGAGGTCGTATGGCAAAGTATTCTTCACATCTCTCTATAAAAGTAACTGGATCTTCTTCTTCATTGTTACTAAAATTTGGAAAGTCTAATTTCACTGGAGGATGTAATGACATCATGGACATACTTTCTAGGCCAGGTATCTGACTACGTGGCACACGATAAGTTTGATTCGTACCTGTGGAACCCGGAACAGGAATAGGAGATTTCTGATTTGACTGTATGGGAGTGGATACTAAGGGCACAAGGTTTTTTAGCTTGTGGTCAATTTGGACATCCCGCCTTTTTAAACAATCCACCATGGACTTGCCCAAGTCTTGGATTTCGAGATTCACTTTATTTTGTACTCTTTCACATTCTCGTTCAAGGCGGTAACTCGTTCTTTCCTCAATAGCTCTACATCCCTCTTGCATTTCCGCAAAGGTAACACAGTCATTCAACTTCCGAACACATTCCTCAAAACGACTTTCCATCGTGTCAACTCTTGCAGTCAGTTTTCCAATTAGTGCTGTCAATGATGCATTTGGTTCTTGTACTTGTTCCTCCGCAGGTTCTGGAGGTGGTGGTAGAATATCAGTAAAATCAGGCACAATCTCAGCCTCAATACCTTCACCTTCCTCCTCTGAGTCTATATAAAGGTCACTAAAGGTATTGATCAGTTCTTTAACAGGCTCTCTTCTATCAAGAAATGTACCAGAAGAAAAATCGGGTTTAGGTCCTGGCTCATCCTCATCACTATTATTTTGGCTTGCCATATTTACCATTAGAATAAACAATGTTTCATAAATGTCAATGAGTCCCTGTTTGGGCGCCAATCTATAACCAACAGTTACTACTTTGGGTAAATGCTAATTAATAGTCTGTTAATAGGGAGGGTCATAAGCATCAACATATGTTTAAACCAAAGAGCAAACAAAAACAGCAATGAAATATGTGATTTTATATATATAGACACCAAAATATATTCAAAACAAAGAAACTACATTCAAATAGTATTGCCAAAACACCCAGTACACAAAGAGTTATAAATAGTGCAGTATAAGAGTTGAAGTTTCCAGCAATATATGAATCAGTCTTTATAATGTTCACCGGTGTAAACGGTTAAGGTGATTTATGAGAGTCAGATACAAGTCTTAATTCTCTTTAGGAAGTCAAATGGTGTGGAGGTTTGATGGTAAACGAACGACGGTTGCTGACCGTCATCAAACATACAGATTTCCCACCAAAGTCAGTCCATAGCAGTAATCCAACTGTCCAAGGTAGCTACATCCAACCAGAAACCTTGTTGTTGGACTCAGTGTAGCAAAATCTCAGCCAGGACCACAAAACTGGCACAAATATTTGTTCAGTACAAACAGAAAAGTCCTTCTACAAGACACAAAATGCCTCCTGTTAATTATGTGCAATCCATTCACTATATTCAATAAGTACAAAGATAATCTTTCATCAGTAAATAAAACATCAACATGAACATATACATTTTACTTACAGTTGAGCATGAAACAGAGCGTTTCTCAACCAGGACTTTGTTTGACAGGTGACCAAGGAGGTCAGCCATGCTAATTTCTCCTACTGCTCACCTGTCTCTTTATCTAGGCATAGAGGTCTCACTACTACCTCTAGTGGTGAGGAGTGTAATTGCAGTTAAAAAAAACTACGTAACTGACAGGTGTTTGTTACAACAGGAACTGGGTGAATATTTTCAAGTAGATAGTGACAGGACGTCATCTGCCAGACATCGAAGTAGATTACTCCGTCAATATCTCGGAACATCTCCTGCATCACTGTATTCATCTGCATTGCATACCAATCACTTTGAAAAATGTCCTGTAACAACACAGATCAGTAACAGACAATACTAGCATTAATATTAACTTGGTTTAGACAAACTACAATGTTTGCATTTTCTACCAGAAACAGTGCTGAGTACGTTACTTAAATTTTTGTCTGTCACCTGTTATAACTGACATTAAACTTTGACCTTGTAGTTCTATCTAACAGGGGGAAAACAAGGAATAGTTAATTAAAAAAAAGTATTAATTCATCTATATTTCCTCATGTTTTATGCTGAGCTCTATATTAGTCTCTTTTCTTGAACAAAAAAGTTACTTATAGCAGAATGTCCAGTGAATGGTGACCATTTTTTCATGGGAAAAATAGTTACATTTCAGTCTGTTTCTCTCACAGTGCTTGAGTCATATGGACTACTTTGCTTATACTCTGGTACCCATCCACTTTCATAGTGAAAAAATTAAATTAGTAGACATTCTGCAAAACCATGGAAGACAATCATACAGGTTTGTAATGACAGGATATGACTGAAACACCTTTAAGAGATGGAATTTTGCATGGGTAATGGAATGTTGGATTGGATAATGAAGTGTCACCTCAGCACATGCATATTTGTGTTTCTAGACTTTAAATATAAGGACAGCAGGACAAATGTACCATTACAAATACAAGACAGAAAAATTATTGAAAATGGAGTAGGATTGGAAAATTAGCAATTGTACCTTTAATCCTGCAGTGTTTCCAGACTTGATGATGACGGTAGTCTCTGGTGCACGACTCAACAATGCAACAACAGACTGGCGGATTTTGGCCACTTCATGCACGTAAAATGTTATTGGGTGAAAAACCAAGTGGGCAAATATTGTAAAGACAACAACTGCATGAGGACCACCAGCTATTTCATCAATATCATTGCTGATATAATGTAAGTCAGTAATGAGTGTTTTAGTAAATCGCAAAGGAACACCGTGTGGCCTCCAGTGAACAATGATATTATTTTTCAATTCTACAGCCATCAGGGGTCCACAAAAACGAGGAGTGTGGAGGTCCATTCTTTTTATGTCTAAATAAGATAAGCAAAACTTAAATTAGACTCAATGCTTTATTTATTTCTTAAACAACTTTGCAAAGCTGTTTTTTCTTGTACACAACAGCCCTCTAGAAATATGGAAATATGGTACTTAAGGAATAGTACACTTAAAATGTTTAATTCTGTCATCATTTACTCACCCATATTGAATGTTTGAATGTTGATGAGTAGATGATGACAGAATTTTCATTATGTGGTGAACTATCCATTCAAGATGCACTGACTTATTTGCATGTCTGAATGTCATTACATTAGATGCAAAATTTTTTTTTGAAATTTTGCAATTACATGTTGCAATGAGAAAAAAAAATTAGTGTAATTTTTAAGCGTGACCTATTTAAGTCTTTACAAACAATTGTCACTTGGTTTAATATTTTGGTGTAATGGCAAGACATTCATGCATTTGTTGATGAAGTATCCAAATACTTTTTGGGGCTTCAGTATATTTCAGTTATATTACTTTTATGACATCAAGTCTTAAATAACATGAGAACATTTTTAAATAAACCCCCGCCACCCTCCCATCAATGTAATTTATGAACAACTTGCCTGGCACTTTTCTTTCTAAATACTCAAACCACTGCCTTGTGGTGGAGTCTCCCATCAAGTAGACAATCTTGTTTTTAAGACAATTTCCCATTTGTGAAGAACTGAACTTCTGGGTGTTGCACACAAAAGACTTCCAGACGTCTTTCAGATAAAACCCTGCAGGAACTGGTGTTGTCATGCCAGATCTGCATCTCTCCATTGTGCCTAAAGCAAAGAAACATTTACCTGAAGAGACTGTGCCGTAATTATGCAAATTCTTAATTCTCTTGCAACTAACTACATTTGATTTTAGATTATATTGGTCCTGATATATGAACATACCAATGCCTGTAGTGTTGGGAAGGACATTTATGATTTGTGTGTATCCAGTAATAGCAACATTTGTTAATTTCCTGTGGAGAGAAAAAAACATCCACAGATTTTCTAGTTTTACAATTCCTCTGTAATTCATTTTGAATCCTTTCCCACTTACTTTGTGAAAATTTGCTTCTCAAAAGGATTTAATGGGTTTTCCAAACCTCCGGTAGAGTGATGAACCAGTTTGTCACAAGAAAGTTTCTTTGGTCTCTCACACTGCCACACCGTCCCTGTTTTTATATCCTTATACTCACAGCAACAGTCACCTTTACTCCAACCTCCATCTGCACCCCACTTAAGATTGCATTGTACTACTTCACTGATCCTGGTTTTATTGGGTCCTGGCCCTTCAAAGTGGCCATTATAGTGGCTGCGTGGAAATGAGGACTCCCTGTATTTTTTAAGAATCTGCACAACCTCACTGGAGTGCTCTAGACGTACATAAACTTGTGCCTGACCTTCCCAGGGCAGAAGAAGAGCAACAGAGTAAGTCCCATTACAGTGATCCACAACCTCCCCGTACACACTCGCCTTCAAGAAGAATAGAGAAGGTTAAGTGTAATGCAGAAAACTAATGTCTGTTGGTAAATCCAATTTTAAAGCATATAAAACTTTAATTTATAAAATGTTGTAAATCAACCATTAACAGGCAAATGAAACTCAGCAAATCAAACTCAGTGTCTTAATTTTTATAAAAAGTAATATTATTAAATAATATAAAACAAACACACCTTTAGCTCTGAATTGAATAGCTTTGCTTTGAAGAAATCTCCTCCATATCTTTTCAGGTTCTTGTTGTGGTCTCTGGCTGTGATGGAAACAGAGATCTTTTCTCCCACTTTGTAACTTTCCTTCTGTAGCCGTTTCCAGTCCTCTTCACTGATTCCCATGTCATGAGAGGATATTGTAGATGAATCATTATTATTTCGAGAAACGGGTTTAGGTCTGGGGGGCTGAAATGGTCTTATTTGGATCCCACCATTCAATCCCCATAGAGCCTGGGAGAGGACCAGAATATCAATCAGACCAAATTCTGTTTTTTGTTCTATATATAAAATATTTATTTATTGTAGATAAAAAAAAAATTCTGGATAATACTATAAAAGTTATGTGGATCTCATTTGCAGTTGGTGAAATCATGCACAAAGTGTGAATAGGTTAGGTCCTACTATGTAGCGCTAGCAACGTCATCATGGGTTCAAAAGCAAAGAATTGTCTTTACTCAACAAGTCAAAAGGGAATATCAAAGGGACCTTAGTTCTCATCAAGATGGCTGTATGTTCGACATTTTATCTGCTTCTCCACTAATAAAATAATTATGAGAATACTTAAAACTGAAGTTTGTCTTTTTTTCTTCTTAAAATACTTTAAATCCTAGATAAATATGCAGAAACAACTATAAGTAACCTTGAACACTATGAACACTGGGTCTGTGGTGCTTCACTGAAAACAAATTTTTAGTCAGTTCAACTTAGAAAATGTACTTCATGTGTTAACATCTACAATAACTGGTTTTGTTTAAATGTAATAAAAAATGATTTTAGGTTACTGATTATAACCAAATTTAACCAACCTGAAAAACAAGATTTTACTGAAGCATAATACATTTTACATTTAGAAATATAAAAAATTGTAGCTTCATCGGAATGGTACAAAACCTGGTGACTTTTATGGCACTTGGTATATGAACACACAAAAATGTAGGGCATGATTTGAAAAGGCTAAGTGGTCGTAAAAAAAAGAGTCACACTCACGGTCTTCGTGGCCAAAAATAACTGGCATAGAAAATGAATAGGAAATGGGCAAAAAGTATGTAAACACAGAATATTTTTGTGTGTACAATCTACAAATCAGCCACGATGCAGAAAAAAAGTGCACAGTAATGAAGGGGTGAAACTGTAAAACATCAAGAGTGCAAAACAGACAGACCCACTCACACACACACACACACACACACACACACACACACACACACACACACACACACACACACACACACACACACACACACACACACACACACACTCTCTCTTATTGAATTTTGATGTTACATGTAACAAAATGTTTTCTCTGTATTCAGGTTTGACTGTAGTAATAATGCAAAAATCTAATTTATTATTTCTTTTTATAAACCTTGACAAAAAATAAAAAAATACATTCAAATCTTAAAAGGAAGTATTTTTGTCTCAAAACTACTAAATTCACAAGCCTCTCTATTATCCCTATTAAACATCATATAGATTTTAAAATATTGCTGATCACTTACAAAGCACTAAATGTTTTAGCTCCCCAGTACTTGAGAAAGCTCTTAATGCATTATAGTCCTTCACATCTATTGCGATCTCAAAATTCCGGGCAGTTGATAATACCTAGAATATCAAAATCGACTGCTGGCGGTAGATCCTTTTCCTATTTAGCACCAAAACGTCTCGGTTACGCATGTAACCCTCGTTCCCTGAGTAGGGAACGGAGACGTTACGTCGTGACAATGAATGGGGTTTCGCTTAGAAAGCCTATCAACTTAGAGAATTAGAAAACGAGCCAATGGCAATGAAATGCCTTGGGTTTGCGGAATTTGCATAGCGTAACTCCGTCCCACCTCGTGGGTATACAGTATAAGGAAGTATGCCGGCAACATGCAGTTATGTTTTCTCGCTGAGGAGATGAGACTGCACTCCGGCGTTCCGTATCGTCTAAGTAACCGAGACGTTCCCTTTCGTGGTCACTACGAGTTACGTTGTGACGACTAATGCGGTTCCCAGTCTAATTACGCCACCTCGGCTGTCTTCCAGTGCCCTGCGTAAGTCTGAGATCCCTGTCCTGAGACTAGCACGAACGAAGGACTCCTACTTAACACAGGAATACCAAGGTATACGTCAACAGTGCTGGAGAATCTCAGGGCTTCTCGGGGAGGCTCACCTGAGGAGAATATCGCATGTATCCAGTCCGTGGAGTGGAATGGCGAGCAAGCGAAGACACCTGAGCAGATCCTAGTACCTGCTGGTTGAAACGAGTACATGAGAGGACGCTGGCTCCACTTTGAGATTATAAAATCTCGCAAACGTTTTGGGTGTCGCACAGCCTGCAGCTCTGTTAGTGAGGCGCCATGCGCTAGAGGCCAAGAGGAAGCCACACTCCAGGTGGAGTGAGCCTTCACACCAAGGGGGCACGTTCGACCTTGGTGCTGGCATGCCAAAGCAATAGCTTCCACTATCCAGTGAGACAACCTTTGCTTGGAGAGAGCCTTTCCCTTCAGCTTCCCACCATAACAGACAAAGAGCTGGTCTGAGGTCCTGAAACACTGCATTCTGTCTACGTGGAGGGCGCGTGCTGGACAGAGCAGTGCCAAGGCTGGGTCTGCCTCCTCCAAGGGCAGCTCTTGCAGGTTCCACCTGATTTCAAAAGAGAGTGGTGGGAACCTTGGGCACGTATTCCAGGCACGCTTTGTCAACGGAAAATGCCTGCAGGTCCCCTACCCTCTTAATGGAGGCCAGGAAGGAAAGCACGACACTGATTAAGCATTTTCTGGGGTCTTCTCATCGAGAAGGGCACCAGGTGACGAAGAGGTTCCACTTCAACGCGTTCCGCTCTAGCGGAAGTGATGGTAGCCACCACCGCTGGTGGTAGGGTACTCAAACCTGCCGCGTCCCGTCCAGGAGCCACACGTGGAGGTTCCAAAGATCGGGACGAGGGTGCCATAGGGTGCCCCGTCTCTGAGAAAGGAGGTCCTTCCACAGAGGAATTGGCCAGGGAGGTGCTGTCGCGAGGAGTACAAGTTTGCAGAACCAGGTTCGTTGTGCTAATGAGGGGCAACCAAAATGACCTGCTCCTCGTCCTCCCTGATCTTGCACAGGGTCTGTGCAAGAAGGCTCACTGGGGGAAACCCATACTTGCGGAGGCCCCGCGGCCAGCTGTGCGCCAGTGCGTCCATGCCGAGCATGCCCTCGGTCAGGGAGTAAAACAGGTTGCAATGGGACGAGTCGTGGGAGTTTGGATCTCCTCCAAACGTTATAAAAGTGGAAAAATATGAAATGTGGAACATATTAGTCATTCCACAACACTCATGACAAAGTTTTAGTATACTGGGTTAGTTAGGTACTCTGAATTCTGATTCCAAACTACAACCAACAATTGAATTTAACTTTACACTGCCTAATCTAAAGTGACAAAAACTGAGCTTAAAGGGATAGTTCACCCAAAATTGAAAATTATCCCATGATTTACTCACCCTCAAGTCATCCTCGGTGTATATGACATTCTTCTTTCAGACGAATACAATCGGAGTTATATAAAAAAATGTCCTGGCTCTTCCAAGCTTCATAATGGAAGTGAATGGTTGTTTCTGTTTTGAAGTCCATAAAAGTGCATCTATCCATCATAAAAGTGCTCCACACAGCTCTGGGGGGTTAATAAAGGCCTCCTCAAGCAAAGCGGTGAGTTTGTGTAAGAAAAATATTCACATTTCAAACTTTATAAAGTAAAATAACTTGCATCCGACTTTGTAACATGTTAAATATGAATATTTGTCTTACACAAACTCATTGTTTCACTTCAGAAGGCCTTTATTAACCCCCCAGAGCTGTGTGGAGGACTCTTATAATTTAAAACTAGATTAAAGACGCATCTCTTCAGCCAGGCATTCATATAATATTTTTAATCTTACAGTTAAATCCGGCCTCTAGTTCATAAATGCCAGAGGAGAACTGGCCCCTGACTGAGCCTGGATTCTCCCAAGGTTTTTTTTTTTCTCCATTGGGTCACCTGATGGAGCTTTGGGTCACCATTAGGTCACTTAATGGAGTTTTTTCGGTTCCTTGCCACTGTTGCCTTTGGCTTGCTCAGTTGGGGGATATTTTGGGGATATGTAATTTAATTTTATCAATCAATAAATTCCACTAGAAACAAACCTTGTTGTATTATTTTAATTTAATACTGTGAAGCTGCTTTGATACAATCTGTATTGTGAAAAGTGCTATACAAATATACTTGACTTGACTTGACTTATGATGGTTAGATACACTTTGATGGACTTCAAAACAGAAACAACCATTCACTGCCATTATAAAGCTTGGAAGAGCCAGGACATTTTTAAATTTAAATCATGGTATAATTTTCATTTTTTAGGTGAACTATCCCATTAAGTGTCAGTATAAATCTAAGACATCTGCCATTTTTAAAGAATCACTGAGTTCACCTTTAATTAAACAGATACTTATAAAAACAAGAGCAGTGAGTGTTTAATAAAACAACAGTTGATTATAAACCAATATAAAACATAATTATGTCCTATGGCTATTGTTGTCTGATTGATTTTACAGCCTTGGGCATTCAGAAATCACAGAAAGTAAGATTATGCAGTTTTGTTGCAGCAAATAATCATTTACAAAGAAGAAAACACTGTAGGCATATTGACACGTAAAGCCATACACCACGGATGCACTGTATAGCATGTGATCTGAATGTCAATGACAACTAGAAAAAAACGTTTTTTGAGACAAACTTTAAGTTGGCTTGAGAAAGCCGGACCAGAGAGTTTGAATAATTATAAAGTAGTTAGAAGTTTAAAGTAGTTTAAAGTTTAAAGTAGGTAGAAAGAAAGAAAGAAAGATTAGGTAGAAAGAAATAAAGAAAGAAAGAAAGAAAGAAAGAAAGAAAGAATAGTTAGAAAGAAAGAAAGATTAGTTAGAAAGAAAGAAAGAAAGAAAGAAAGAAAGAAAGAAAGAAAGAATAGTTAGAAAGAAAGATTAGGTAGAAAGAAAGAAAGAAAGAGAAAGAAAGAAAGAAAGAAAGAAAGAAAGAAAGAAAGAAAGAAAGAAAGAAAGAAAGAAAAAAAGAGAAAAAGAAATAAAGAAATAAAGAAATAAAGAAAAAGATTAGGTAGAACGAAAAAGATTAGTTAGAAAGAAAGAAAGAAAGAAAGAAAGAAAGAAAGAAAGAAAGAAAGAAAGAAAGAAAGAAGGAAAGAAAGAGATTAGGTAGAAAGAAAGAAAGATTAGTTAGAAAGAAAGAAAAGTTAGACAGAAAGAAAGAAAGAAAGAAAGAAAGAAAGAAAGAAAGAAAGAAAGAAAGAAAGAAAGAAAGAAAGAAAGAAAGAAAGAGTGGGTATAAAGAAATACAGATTAGTTAGAAAGATAGATTAGTTAGAAAGAAAGATAGATAGATTAGTTAGGAAGAAAGATAGATAGATTAGTTAGAAAGAAAGAAAGATAGATTAGTTAGGAATAAAAATAAATAGATTAGTTAGAAAGAAAGAAAGATAGATTAGTTAGAAAGAAAGAAAAAAGAAAGAAAGATAAATAGATAGGTTTAGTTTATATTTAACCCCCTGAGGTCGGCTGTATCGCCGGCGATACCAGCTCGCTTTTTTTTATCAGTGTAAAAGAAACTCATAAATACTCTGTTGACTTTGATTTTCCATAGGAGTTTCATACATCAATCGATTCTGTTAAATGTTTATTATTTTTGTGTATACTCACAATAAAAACAAAGTGTTGTGCTTTTTGCCAAATAAAGAAAAATAAACACAAAGCGAGTTCTGCCTTCTCTCTGCCAGTGAAGTCCATTCTGAAACGCGTCCGAAAATGAACAATAACTCAGCGAATACTCAGTCAAACAGGCATACAGACACACAGGCATGAAGCTTGAATTCTCTTCTTTTAAATTAAGTAATTTATATAAAAAACAAATATTCTCATCTTGTGAAATCTGTATTAAAAGAGAGCGATTCCAGTCGAACTCATTACAGCTCATTCAAATGTAATGTGACTCCGCCTACGGAGAGCGCGCGCTATTCAAACGCAAATGAATGAGGCAATCCATGCAAACCTGTGAACGCCCCCACATCAGCTCGAGAAAACACAAGTTTAATCAGATCATTACTTGTTTACACCGTCTCGCAGCGCTGTGAGGAATAATAATAATGGAAAATGTCCCTCAGAAGTGCGGGTATATCGAGGAGCAAGGATCCGACTGAGCTGAGGAAAACTGTAGTAAGTTTTTTTCCTTCTCACGTGAATCGCGTTTCTGTTTTGTGAATGAATGAACGGCAGAGATGCGCGCTGTTTACCACAGCTCGCAAAAAGACAGTTTAAATTTAAATCGCGTGTGTGAATGAATGATGATGTTTTAGCAAACTGTATTGCTATACTGAGATGAGTAAAAATCGAAATGTAGGCTATTTGTATAAGCAACGTATTAAACTGCAAATTAACATTTATATGCCCTAATATTTCATAAAAACAACGTTACAGTCAGGCGAAATATGAAAGACAACATTTTGTTGACTAGATGTGGGTACAGTTTTTACTGTAGAATATACTGCCACATCAAATAAGCTTTTGTTTAGCAATTTCTATATATATAAAATACTATTTTTGTCAAAAATAAAGTCATCAACTAAGATGTTAGCTGTTCCAATGTTGGCTATATTAAAACTAATGAATACATAGATAAAATGTAGGCCTATAATCATTTTTTTTACAAAGAAAGAGTACACTTGAAATATTGTTGAAATTGTAATTATTGTTGTAATTGTAACCTTTTTAATAAAATAGCAAAACATATTTACAAGATAGATGTAAGCAAAATCTTAAATGGTCAATATAAGTCTTCTTCTAAATATATCTTTTGTCCTTGCATTGTGGCTCAGTCAGTGTCACACCTGAATTAATGGCTAATTATGCAGAGTGGGTGGGACATTGTATTCTCAGGTGTAAACCACTCCTCGTTCACGCCCCCCTCGCATATTGGCTTTCCAAGCAAAACCTGTTTTACATCAATTTAAATCAATGTATAGTTTTATGTGGACGATAAAGCAAGACTATTTTCACATAAGTTTGAAGCCAGAACTCGAAGGAACAACATCCATTAGTCAAAAGTCTTATTGACACATATTTATTATGAGTTTTGTGGTCATATTTCAGCAACTTTCATTTTTATTTTTTTCAATAACCATGCATAAACATTATTCTCTTAAAAATTTAAAAATATACATGCATGGTGATCACATATTTTGGTAGCCCTGTTTGTGCTATATAGAGTGAATTTACACCTTTGCCATTAACATGTTTATAAATAACTGAAAAAAGCACAAATGTCAGAGCATGTCAGAACACCTCCAGGGCCCAGAAAACACCTCAGACTCCAGAGGGTTAAATGACAGGCCTATAACAGTTTAGGTTATCTCCAAGCACATTTTTCCACACTACATTTTAACCTAACTTTATACATGTACATTGACTACACCTTTTATGCAAATCTGAAACCCCTAACAGAAACAAAATCAAGACTTTGTAAAAGGACATAATAGGACCCTTTTAAAAACAGTATAGAAGGAAGCAGTAATAAACAGCAACTTATTCAAAATATTATAAAGCAGTGTTGTGTTGTGTTGTGTTGTGTTGTGTTGTGTTGTGTTGTAACACAACATGTTGCATCCGAAGTTCTCTCTGGTGGTATACAATAGTTTTGTGGAGGTAACCCGTAGAATTTAAATTATTAATAGCTGGAAATCGTATCCTGGACCACTCTGTGAAGGCGCACATTTTATTCAAATGCACAACTATGGAAGTAAAATAATGACAAATATTTTTGAAACAAAAAAGCTTGTTGAATTGCACTAATTGAAACAAAAATATGCATTGCATTAACCGTGCTTGCATTTTAATGCATTGTATTTATAGGGCTTGCATTTGTATGGGCTGAAATTCAACATGGTCGAATATCTAAGCTGTCAATATTTCAATTCAAAAACATTTCACACATATTTGTATTATTAATAATTTATATTCACCTTTCAGATTTCACTTCCAAAATGTTCATTATGTTTAAAATACAACCTATAATATTCAACAGGCAATTTTCAATCCATTTTATTTTGCCTTACAAATTCGCTTCCACAAATTCAGTGGTTCAAATTCGACAGCAAATTCGACATATGACATCTGGGAACACCAGGAATAGCAGTAGATGTAAAGTTTCTGAATCCAGTAAAGAACCAGTTTTGTAACAAACTTATCTTTTATTCTCTTTCAGAGGAATGAAACGCAGCCAGAGAATGTCTAATATGGCGAGAAGTTTCACTCTCACTACACTTCCGGCTTTTGAACTGGTTGCAGTTCCACTCTGATTCCATATGAGGGCGCTCACAGGACGAGTGCAGAATGAATGGAGGTCAATGGCGGTATACCCCTCAAAATCCACTTTTCTCAGGATATAATTTTTTGTCTAGTAATTTGAATGTTGTATTCGAAAGGAGATGCAAAGAAATTACACATTGCTGGGTGTTAGATTTTTTAGAGTCACTTATTTGCTTTAAAAAAGTCTTTCAAAATGTCAGTGACGTCAGAATGCTGACGTCATTAGCAGAATGCTAGCGTGTTATGGGCAACAACAACTCAACCTGTAAGAAATCAAAACGACATAAGTACTCGTTCATTCAACTTTCGACCTAAAACCCATGTTGAACTTGCAAAATCTACAATCACATCTGAGATTTCTCAACGGCAATCGGGTGAAAGAGACAAATTTAGCCGTCTAGCCCCATTGACTCCCATTCATTTTGCACTCATGGCAAGCGCCCCCAGTGGAACTCTGGTGGTACTACAACCAAAATTCGGTACAATAGGGCTTAATAGGGAGTGGACAGGCTCTCCGTAGACGGGCTCTGACGCAGCCCTACTCTACTGACTCTTAGTCTGCATACTCTACAGGTAAGTGTAATGCTACTGGCCCCTAGTGGCTAGTTTTGGTACTCACATCTACAACTACACTATCACTACAGTAGATTACTGACTAATAATCAACATAGATGTTAGTCGACCCCACCAGCAGAAGGATTCACTTCGATTTGATGAACTGGTACGACCGGTTCACAAAAAAAGAACCGGTAGGTCACGTCACTGAGCAATATGGGTTGGAGATGTGTGTTCAGTTGTTCAAACGCTCGAGTTTTATTCCGTTTCAGAATGAAATGGCTAGAATTTATTCACACCTCTAACGTTACTATTGAATCCAACGTATCAGCGCTCAGATTAATTTCCATGGTGCTGTCAAGTACAACTTGCTGTCTGTGATGTAAACTAAACGCTTTTGACTATTTGAAAAGGGGGAGAACCCTTTCAATATGTCCCGCCTTAGCTTCCTGTTTCAATGGAAATTACGTCAACGCATCATACAAAGCTGAGAGTTTCAAGGCACTTCAGTGGGCCTTTAAACATACCCGGGCATGTCACATAACCTGCTTTCTGGAATGCCCCAGCACACAACATCTAACACAATATATAATAACATACAATTAAATAGGCACGGAATGTACCACTATGGCCATTTACACACCCTGAAAGTTACCTCAGTTTTTAGAACCAAAGGTTGAGGTTAAAAATAAATAATGAATGAATTTAATTTAATTAATTTTGAGATTATACAGGTTTACATTAAGCAGGTAGGTGCTAAGCTTGGTAAGTTTTAACAATATGTATACCAGAAGTTTCTTACAGATGCTCATTTTTGTACTGTAGATACATACATTCCTTGGTATATTATAACAAAGTAAGGTAAATATTATTCTAGTGTATCAGGCAGGACAGATATATGAGAGCAACATGTCGACTTCATTAGCAATGATAACAGGACCTGGGTGAATATTTTCACGTAGATAGTGACAGGACGTCATCTGCCAGACATCGAAGTAGATTACTCCATCAATATCTCGGAACATCTCCTGCATCACTGTATTCAGCTGCATTGCATACCAATCACTTTGAAAAATGTCCTGTAACAACACAGATCAGTAACAGACAATACTAGCATTAATATTAACTTGGTTTAGACAAACTACAATGTTTGCATTTTCTACCAGAAACAGTGCTGAGTACGTTACTTAAATTTTTGTCTGTCACCTGTTATAACTGACATTAAACTTTGACCTTGTAGTTCTATCTAACAGGGAGAAAACAAGGAATAGTTAATTTAAAAAAATGATTAATTCATCTATATTTCCTCATGTTTTATGCTGAGCTCTATATTAGTCTCTTTTATTGAACAAAAAAAGTTACTTATAGCAGAATGTCCAGTGAATGGTGACCATTTTTTCATGGGAAAAATAGTTACATTTCAGTCTGTTTCTCTCACAGTGCTTGAGTCATATGGACTACTTTGCTTATACTCTGGTACCCATCCACTTTCATAGTGAAAAAATAAAATTAGTAGACATTCTGCAAAACCATGGAAGACAATCATACAGGTTTGTAATGACAGGATATGACTGAAACACCTTTAAGAGATGGAATTTTGCATGGGTAATGGAAAGTTGGATTGGATAATGAAGTGTCACCTCAGCACATGCATATTTGTGTTTCTAGACTTTAAATATAAAGACAGCAGGACAAATGTACCATTACAAATACAAGACAGAAAAATTATTGAAAATGGAGTAGGATTGGAAAATGAGCAATTGTACCTTTACTCCTGCAGTGTTTCCAGACTTGATGATGACGGTAGTCTCTGGTGCACGACTCAACAATGCAACAACAGACTGACGGATTTTGGCCACTTCATGCACGTAAAATGTTATTGGGTGAAAAACCAAGTGGGCAAAGAATGTGAAGACAACGACTGCATGAGGACCACCAGCTATTTCATCAATTTCATTGCTGATATAATGTAAGTCAGTAATGAGCATTTTAGTAAATCGCAAAGGAACACCGTGTGGCCTCCAGTGAACAATGATATTATTTTTCAATTCTACAGCCATCAGGGGTCCACAAAAACGAGGAGTGTGGAGGTCCATTCTTTTTATGTCTAAATAAGATAAGTAAAACTTAAATTAGACTCAATGCTTTATTTATTTCTTAAACAACTTTGCAAAGCTGTTTTTTCTTGTACACAGCAGCCCCCTAGAAATATGGAAATATGGTACTTATGGAATAGTACACTTAAAATGTTTAATTCTGTCATCATTTACTCACCCATATTGAATGTTTGAATGTTGATGAGTAGATGATGACAGAATTTTCATTATGTGGTGAACTATCCATTCAAGATGCACTGACTTATTTGCATGTCTGAATGTCATTGCATTAGATGCAAACAATTTTTTTTGAAATTTTGCAATTACATGTTGCAATGAGAAAAAAAAAATGTGTGTAATTTTTAAGCGTGACCTATTTAAGACTTTTCAAACAATTGTCACTTGGTTTAATATTTTGGTGTAATGGCAAGACATTCATGCATTTGTTGATGAAGTATCCAAATACTTTTTGGGGCTTCAGTATATTTCAGTTATATTACTTTTATGACATCAAGTCTTAAATAACATGAGAACATTTTTAAATAAACCCCCGCCACCCTGCCATCAATGTAATTTATGAACAACTTGCCTGGCACTTTTCTTTCTAAATACTCAAACCACTGCCTTGTGGTGGA
This sequence comes from Leuciscus idus, assembly GCA_021554675.1. Lineage (NCBI taxonomy): Eukaryota > Metazoa > Chordata > Actinopteri > Cypriniformes > Leuciscidae > Leuciscus > Leuciscus idus. The sequence goes on from CM038642.1 coordinate 26,380,681, forward strand.
GTCTCCCATCAAGTAGACAATCTTGTTTTTAAGACAATTTCCCATTTGTGAAGAACTGAACTTCTGGGTGTTGCACACAAAAGACTTCCAGACGTCTTTCAGATAAAACCCTGCAGGAACTGGTGTTGTCATGCCAGATCTGCATCTCTCCATTGTGCCTAAAGCAAAGAAACATTTACCTGAAGAGACTGTGCCGTAATTATGCAAATTCTTAATTCTCTTGTAACTAACTACATTTGATTTTAGATTATATTGGTCCTGATATATGAACATACCAATGCCTGTAGTGTTGGGAAGGACATTTATGATTTGTGTGTATCCAGTAATAGCAACATTTGTTAATTTCCTGTGGAGAGAAAAAAACATCCACAGATTTTCTAGTTTTACAATTCCTCTGTAATTCATTTTGAATCCTTTCCCACTTACTTTGTGAAAATTTGCTTCTCAAAAGGATTTAATGGGTTTTCCAAACCTCCGAAAGAGTGATGCACCAGTTTGTCACAAGAAAGTTTCTTTGGTCTCTCACACTGCCACACCGTCCCTGTTTTTAAATCCTTATACTCACAGCAGCAGTCACCTTTACTCCAACCTCCATCTGCACCCCACTTAAGATTGCATTGTACTACTTCACTGATCCTGGTTTTATTGGGTCCTGGCCCTTCAAAGTAGCCATTATAGTGGGTGCGTGGAAATGAGGACTCCCTGTATTTTTTAAGAATCTGCACAACCTCACTGGAGTGCTCTAGACGTACATAAACTTGTGCCTGACCTTCCCAGGGCAGAAGAAGAGCAACAGAGTAAGTCCCATTACAGTGATCCACAACCTCCCCGTACACACTCGCCTTCAAGAAGAATAGAGAAGGTTAAGTGTAATGCAGAAAACTAATGTCTGTTGGTAAATCCAATTTTAAAGCATATAAAACGTACTCGGTTACTAACGTAACCTCGGTTCTCTCTAGAAGAGGGAACGAGTACTGCGTAAGATATCTTACGCTAGAGGAAAATCCTTTTTCCGCGAGATATTGAAGCCAAAAATTATCCTTAATTTTGTAATAATGCAAAACGCGTTGCGGCAGCATGCAGACATAGGCGAGGCAGCTCGCACGCCTATTGGCTGCTCTGCGGCAACTGCAGCAGCCTATCGAGCGAGGCCTGGCGTGACGCCAGACCCAATCAGGGCACTTCGCGCCCGCTGCGTCACGTCCCGCCGAAATGGGCGTGGTCTAGGCCTATAAATACCGCTCGCAGGCAGCTATTATCTGGTTTTTCATCATCGAAGCAACCAGAGCGTGTGCATGCACGGCAAGATACGCAGTACTCGTTCCCTCTTCTAGAGAGAACCGAGGTTACGTTAGTAACCGAGTACGTTCTCTTACGAGAGGTCTCTCGTACTGCGTAAGATATCTTACGCTAGGGGACCCAATGCAAAACGCCGTGCATGCTGAGATCTGACACCAAAGACCCAAGGGCGAAAGCCCGGGGTACATATAGTGCTCACTCACTCAGGGAACTCACAGGGAGTCCGGGAAGAGGGAGGGGCGAAGCCGCACTCTTCCACATATGGCAGCGTCGCTGAGACGCGAATTTCTTCATACAGATAGGGCGGGGTACGGCCTGAACTGATGGGGGAATGTGGGTCTTACACAGTTTGCCCAGGCACATCTCGTGCTGCTACTTTTTACTGTCGAACATTGAGCTGTGCTCAGTAGACGCAGCATTCTGAGCTGATCGCATCAGGTCAGATAATACTGGTAAACTTTAGACCGACAGCAGCCTGGCCTGCAGGGCGGGAACCTCTAGGTTATAAAACCTTATAAATGTAGACGGGGAGGCCCAGCCTGCCGCCATACAAATATCTTGCAAGGCAATCCCACTTGACCAGGCCCACGAAGAGGCCATGCCTCTCGTGGAGTGCGCTCTGACACCCAACGGGCACAGCATGCCCTTGGAGGCGTATGCCAGCGCTATAGCATCAACTATCCATCTGGATAGGCTCTGTTTCGACGCGGCTAGTCCCTTAGAACGTCCGCTAAACGAAACAAAGAGCTGCTCCGTCTGTCTGAAACCAGACGAGCGAGACACATAAGCTCGTAATGCCCTGACTGGGCAAAGGAGGCTCGCGTCTCTTTCCTCATCAGGGACCGGTAGGGCTGACAGGGAGATAACCTGCGCCCTAAACGGTGTGTTGAGGGATTTTTGAACATAACCGTGCTTAGGTTTGAGTATAACTTTTGAGTCATTAGGCCCAAACTCCATGCACGCCGCGCTCACAGAGAGCGCGTGTAGATCCCCTATGCGCTTCACTGAAGCGAGAGCCAGCAAAAACACCGTCTTGAAAGACAGGTGTTTCAAATCGATTGACTGTAAAGGCTCAAATGGCGCACCTTTCATGGCTTCCAGAACCGTAGAAAGGTCCCATACGGGAACTGAGGGAGGTCTGGGAGGATTCAGTCTCTTAGCCCCTCTGAGGAAGCGGATGACTAAATCGTTCCTTCCTATTGACTGACCAAGCGTTGTTTCTGAGAACGCTGCTATAGCCGCCACATAAACTTTGAGCGTGGAGGGGGCCCTGCCCTCATCCAACAGCTCTTGTAGGAAGGAAAGCACCTCCGTCACACCACAGTCTGTGGGTGACACACCACGGGCTGTGCACCAGCCCGAAAACACTGACCATTTCGAGGAATAGAGTCATCTCGTAGACGGAGCTCTAGCCTGCGTGATCGTGTTTAATACTCCTTTAGGGAGTCCAACATGTACCCGTTGATGGCCCAGACATGAAGGGACCATAGTTCCGGGTGAGGATGCCAGATCGAGCCGTGGGCCTGTGAGAGGAGGTCTCTCCTCACTGGTACTGGCCACGGGGCAGTACTTGCTAACTGCATCACGACTGGGAACCAAGGTTGGTTTTTCCAGAACGGTGCCACCAGCAGTACTGAGCATCCTTCTTCCCTGATCCGTTCTATCACCTGAGGCAGGAGAGAGACGGGGGGAAAAGCATAGAGCGGGCGGCGGGGCCACACATGGGCCAGCGCGCTCCTGCTCTTGGAGAAAAATTCCTGACAGTGAGCGTTTTCTTGAGACGCAAACAGGTCTATTTCCGCTCTGCCGAATTTCTTCCACAGCAGTTGGACTGTCTGTGGGTGTAGAGACCACTCGCCTGCCGGAACATTGTTCCTGGACAGTCTGTCCGGTCCTATATTCAGGAGCCCTGGCACGTGCGCTGCTCTGAGCGAGCGCAGGTTGCACTGAGCCCATACCAGGAGGCGTTCTGCCAGCCTGTACAGGTTCTTGGACCTGAGGCCACCCTGGCGATTTATGTAGGACACCACAGACATGTTGTCCGAACGGACCAAGACGTGGCGTCCTTTTATTTGGGGACAAAAACGCGTCAGCGCGTTGTCTACTGCCAGCATTTCGAGGCAGTTTATGTGCAGGAGCTTCTCCCGTTCCGACCACTGGCCGAAGAACGGTCTGCCCTCGAGCAGCGCTCCCCATCCCGAGGTGGACGCGTCCGTGGACACCACTTTCACCCTCGAGGAAGTCCCCAGGCTTACACCTGATTGGTACCAGTCGTTCGCTCTACAAGGTTTCAGAGCTGTGACGCACTTCTGATTGACCCTGAGGCGAAGCGAACCGGATGCCCACGCTCTGCGTGGGACTCGCGCTTTCAGCCAAAACTGCAGCGGGCGCATGCGGAGCAGGCCCAGCTGGAGCACTGACGATGCTGAGGCCATGAGACCTAGCATCTTCTGAAATTTCTTGAGCGGGACAGACGCGCCGCAGCGAAACGAGTTCGCTGTGCGTTGAATGTCTACCGCGCGCTGTGGTGATAGTCGCGCTATCATGGACAGCGAGTCCAATTCTGTGCCCAGGAAAGATATCTTCTGACTGGGTGACAGAGAGCTCTTCGCCCAATTGACACTGAGACCCAAATCCTCGAGGTGATCGAGTAAAATGGTCGTGTGTTCTATGAGCACTGCGCGAGATTGCGCTAGAATCAGCCAATCGTCCAAATAGTTCAGCACTCGCATGCCTCTCATTCTGAGGGGTGCGAGCGCCGCATCCATGCACTTCGTAAATGTACGGGGTGCCAGGGACAAACCGAACGGCAGGACTGTGTACTGATATGCCTGGCCCTCGAAGGCGAATCTCAAATATCGCCTGTGACGTGACGCTATCTGTATTTGAAAATACGCGTCTTTCAGATCTATTGACACAAACCAATCTCCTTGGCGAATCTGCACAAGGATTTGTCTGGTCGTGAGCATCCTGAACTGTCGCTTCACGAGCACTTTGTTCAGTTGCCTCAGATCTAGTATGGGTCTGAGACCCCTGTCTTTTTTCGGTACCAGGAAGTATCTGCTGTATAGCCCTCCTTCGCTCTGAACTTGAGAGAGAGGCTCTATGGCCCCTTTGCTCAATAGTTTCGCCACTTCGGCTCGAAGTAAATGTGCTACTTCTGTTTTTACCGTGGTCTCGACGCGCACCACATAGCGGCGAGGGCGTCGGCGAAACTGCAGCGAATAGCCTCTTTTTATAATGTTCAGCACCCACTTCGAAACCCCGGGCAGCTTTGCCCATGCGTCTGCATGGATAGCTAGGGGTTGAATACGAAGCGCGCTCCGCTCGCTCAGCGATGGAGAAGCTTCGGCGTGCTGCAACACAAGCATCGCGCTCGTGACATTTGAGGCATGGGGCGCGCTGATGACAGCGGGCAGATTGCCCGCGCTCGACTCCTCTGCGGTGGTCAACCGCGAGGGGGAGGGCTGGGCGGTTCCCGTGGGAACTGTCATGTCTATGTGTGGATGTGGGCGCGGGACAGCGGGCACATTTATCACACCGAAAGCATCGTTCGCTTGCGTGAAGCGAGTGCACGTTGGTTTCGTTTTTACAGAAACCGTGAGACATGCATAACGCGGTGTTAGTGGGCACTGGGTAGTGGGCACATTCACCATGTTTGAAGCGCAACCGATCTGAGTCGGTTTTATGTGTGCGAGCCCTGTGTGACAGGCTGTGCTTGTGTGTAGGGATGGGCACTGGGCAGTGGGCATTCTTACTACACATGAAACACCATCGGCCGTGGCCGGGACACCAGAAAATACACTCTTTTGGGGATTTATCTGGGCAGCCGTGAAAACGGCATTTGTGTGCAGGCAAGCGGGTGACAGAACCGACTTGTTGGCTGCAGAAAACACTGGAACAGTCACATTTGCTGGAACTGGACGAGCGAATAGCTTTGGTGTGAGTCTGGCCGCAGCGGGACTTGAACACCGTCGTTTTCCTAGCTGTGCTAGGACGACTTCGGGGCCTCGGGCTTCACCGTAATCCTAGGTCGCGGGCCACGCACGGCGGGGCGGCGACCGGATGAGCGGGAGCGTGGTCTCGCGCTTCGGGCCTGGCGGCGCTGTGAAGTGGAGGCAGTGGACGGTGGCTGTGGCTGTGAGCTCTGAGCAGACGGTTTCGCACGGCCTGCTGCAGAGCTGGAGCGCTTCGGGAGGAAGTGCTTCATAGCCTGTGACGCTTTCTGTACCTCTGCGAATCTCTCCGCGAAATCCTTGACGGAGGATCCAAAGAGGCCTGTGGCGGAAAGCGGGGCGTCGAGGAACGCGGTGCGCTCAGACTCGGCCATTTCCGAGAGCGTCAGCCAAAGATGTCTCTCAGTCACGGTGAGAGAGGCCATATTCCGTCCAATGGCTTGCGCTGCAGACTTAGTAGCACGGAGAGCGAGGTCCGTGGCACTCCTTAAGTCCGGCACGCAGATCGCGTCAGGTCCTTCCTCATCCAGCTTACGGAGGAGATCGGCCTGGAAGATCTGAAGCGTTGCCATGGTGTGCAGCGCTGACGCAGCTTGCCCGGCGGCGGAGAAAGCGCGGCGGAGCAGGCTTGACGTCGTGCGGCAAGCTTTAGAGGGTAGGGCCGGCTTAGCACGCCGTCCAGCGGAGGGCGGACATAAGTGGGCCGCTATCGCCTCTTCGACCGGCGGCAGCGAAAGGTATCCTTTGTTCTTGGCATCGTCAACAGCGGAGAATGCCAAAGAAACAGCGAGCCCTGTGTGACAGGCTGTGCTTGTGTGTAGGGATGGGCACTGGGCAGTGGGCTTTCTTACTATGTGTAGGCGAGCACTCCTGCTTACAGCGAGCACTCTAGCCGAATAGGGGGCTATATAATAGGGTTCCAGGACTTGGCGACTTCTTCGTGTAACTCAGGAAGAAAAGGCGCCGGTCTGGACGCAGGCGAAGCGCGCTCCCCAGGCAGGAAAAATCCATCCAGCCGGTTGTGAGCGGGCTGCTCAGGCGAAGACCACTCGAGGCCGAGGCTCGCCGCGGCCTGTGCGAGTACTCGCATGAGCTCCGTCTCGATGGACGCTCTCTTGCCTGACGACGTGCGGGCAGGGGGCGTGGGGTCCTCAGAGCCCGCCCAATCCTCACTGCCTGATGCCAGGATAGAGCAGGAATCATCCTCTCCCAGCAGGGCTTCCTCATCAACGATGTCAACAGAAGCGGCGGCAGACGGCGGCCGCTGTCCGTCAGGAAGCGAGGCTGACGAAGCCGGGGAAGCAAGCGGGCGAACCGGCGAGCTTTGGCGGCTGAGGGAGGGTTCCGGGGCCCGCTGGGCACGGCGCTTTTTACGGCGCGACGCCGCGGCGGGCGGGGGAGCAGTCTCGGTGAAGAAGGCTAGGCGAGTCCTCAGAGTCGCCATTGCCATCAGCTCGCAGTGAGGGCAGCCGCCGTCAGCGAGCGCGAGAACTGCATGTTCCTCACCCAGGCAGGAAACGCAAACCACGTGGCGGTCCCCGTCGCTGAGTGTGGCTCTGCACGAGCCGCAGGAAGGCATCTTTAAAAAGATGCTAGCTCTTTTAGAATGTGTGTCGCGGCGGCGACACACACACACAAATAGAGTACAGTGTAATAAGAAAGGATATAAGCGCCGGAAAGCGCAGCAGGAAGGCAGGAAGGCGGCGCGGCCAGCGACTTCAGTGACTCGTCCCGCTGAAGGTGCTCTCTCTCAGACGGCGCGGCTTCTTCTCCAGCTCCAGCGATGCGTGTGCTTCGCTTGAAGGATGAAAAATCAGATAATAGCTGCCTGCGAGCGGTATTTATAGGCCTAGACCACGCCCATTTCGGCGGGACGTGACGCAGCGGGCGCAAAGTGCCCTGATTGGGTCTGGCGTCACGCCAGGCCTCGCTCGATAGGCTGCTGCAGTTGCCGCAGAGCAGCCAATAGGCGCGCGAGCTGCCTCGCCTATGTCTGCATGCTGCCGCAACGCGTTTTGCATTATTACAAAATTAAGGATAATTTTTGGCTTCAATATCTCGCGGAAAAAGGATTTTCCCCTAGCGTAAGATATCTTATGCAGTACGAGAGACCTCTCGTAAGAGAACTTTAATTTATAAAATGTTGTAAATCAACCATTAACAGGCAAATGAAACTCAGCAAATCAAACTCAGTGTCTTAATTTTTATAAAAAGTAATATTATTAAATAATATAAAACAAACACACCTTTAGCTCTGAATTGAATAGCTTTGCTTTGAAGAAATCTCCTCCATATCTTTTCAGGTTCTTGTTGTGGTCTCTGGCTGTGATGGAAACAGAGATCTTTTCTCCCACTTTGTAACTCTCCTTGAGTCCCACAATAGAGAATGTTGAGTGGACTGGGCTTGTGCTCTGATTCAGCTGAGTGATTTCTTGATCTGGACCGGGCCAGTCAAGAGCCTTCTGTAGCCGTTTCCACTCCTCTTCACTGATTCCCATGTCATGAGAGGATATTGTAGATGAATCATTATTATTTCGAGAAACTGGTTTAGGTCTGGGGGGCTGAAATGGTCTTATTTGGATCCCACCATTCAATCCCCATAGAGCCTGGGAGAGGACCAGAATATCAATCAGACCAAATTCTGTTTTTTGTTCTATATATAAAATATTTATTTATTGTAGATAAAAAAAAATTCTGGATAATACTATAAAAGTTATGTGGATCTCATTTGCAGTTGGTGAAATCATGCACAAAGTGTGAATAGGTTAGGTCCTACTATGTAGCGCTAGCAACGCCATCATGGGTTCAAAAGCAAAGACTTGTCTTTACTCAACAAGTCAAAAGGGAACATCAAAGGGACCTTAGTTCTCATCAAGATGGCTGTATGTTCGACATTTTATCTGCTTCTCCACTACTAAAACAATTATGAGAATACTTAAAACTGAAGTTTGTCTTTTTTTCTTCTTAAAATACTTTAAATCCTAGATAAATATGCAGAAACAACTATAAGTAACCTTGAACACTATGAACACTGGGTCTGTGGTGCTTCACTGAAAACAAATTTTTAGTCAGTTCAACTTAGAAAATGTACTTCATGTGTTAACATCTACAATAACTGGTTTTGTTTAAATGTAATAAAAAATGATTTTAGGTTACTGATTATAATCAAATTTAACCAACCTGAAAAACAAGATTTTACTGAAGCATAATACATTTTACATTTAGAAATATAAAAAAATTGTAGCTTCATCTGAATGGTACAAAACCTGGTGACTTTTATGGCACTTGGTATATGAACACACAAAAATGTAGGGTATGATTTGAAAAGGCTAAGTGGTCGTAAAAAAAAAAGTCACACTCACGGTCTTCGTGGCCAAAAATAACTGGCATAGAAAATGAATAGGAAATGGCCAAAAAGTATGTAAACACAGAATATTTTTGTGTGTACAATCTACAAATCAGCCACGATGCAGAAAAAAAGTGCACAGTAATGAAGGGGTGAAACTGTTAAACATCAAGAGTGCAAAACAGACAGACCCACTCTCACACACACACACACACACACACACACACACACACACACACACACACACACACACACACACACACACACACTCTCTCTCTCTTATTGAATTTTGATGTTACATGTAACAAAATGTTTTCTCTGTATTCAGGTTTGACTGTAGTAATAATGCAAAAATCTAATTTATTATTTCTTTTTATAAACCTTGACAAAAAATAAAAAAATACATTCAAATCTTAAAAGGAAGTATTTTTGTCTCAAAACTACTAAATTCACAAGCCTCTCTATTATCCCTATTAAACATCATATAGATTTTAAAATATTGCTGATCACTTACAAAGCACTAAATGTTTTAGCTCCCCAGTACTTGAGAAAGCTCTTAATGCATTATAGTCCTTCACATCTATTGCGATCTCAAAATTCCGGCCAGTTGATAATACCTAGAATATCAAAATCGACTGCTGGCGGTAGATCCTTTTCCTATTTAGCACCAAAACGTCTCGGTTACGCATGTAACCCTCGTTCCCTGAGTAGGGAACGGAGACGTTACGTCGTGACAACGAATGGGGTTTCGCTTAGAAAGCCTATCAACTTAGAGAATTAGAAAACGAGCCAATGGCAATGAAATGCCTTGGGTCTGCGGAATTTGCATAGCGTAACTTCGTCCCACCTCGTGGGTATATAAGGAAGTATGCCGGCAACATGCAGTTATGTTTTCTCGCTGAGGAGATGAGACTGCACTCCGGCGTTCCGTATCGTCTAAGTAACCGAGACGTTCCCTTTCGTGGTCACTACGAGTTACGTTGTGACGACTAATGCGGTTCCCAGTCTAATTACGCCACCTCGGCTGTCTTCCAGTGCCCTGCGTAAGTCTGAGATCCCTGTCCTGAGACTAGCACGAACGAAGGACTCCTACTTAACACAGGAATACCAAGGTATACGTCAACAGTGCTGGAGGAACTCAGGGCTTCTCGGGGAGGCTCACCTGAGGAGAATATCGCACGTATCCAGTCCGTGGAGTGGAATGGCGAGCAAGCGAAGACACCAGAGCAGATCCTAGTACCTGCTGGTTGAAACGAGTACATGAGAGGACGCTGGCTCCACTTTGAGATTATAAAATCTCGCAAACGTTTTGGGTGTCGCACAGCCTGCAGCTCTGTTAGTGAGGCGCCATGCGCTAGAGGCCAAGAGGAAGCCACACTCCAGGTGGAGTGAGCCTTCACACCAAGGGGGCACGTTCGACCTTGGTGCTGGCATGCCAAAGCAATAGCTTCCACTATCCAGTGAGACAACCTTTGCTTGGAGAGAGCCTTTCCCTTCAGCTTCCCACCATAACAGACAAAGAGCTGGTCTGAGGTCCTGAAACACTGCATTCTGTCTACATAAGCACGGAGGGCGCGTGCTGGACAGAGCAGTGCCAAGGCTGGGTCTGCCTCCTCCAAGGGCAGCTCTTGCAGGTTCCACCTGATTTCAAAAGAGAGTGGTGGGAACCTTGGGCACGTATTCCAGGCACGCTTTGTCAACGGAAAATGCCTGCAGGTCCCCTACCCTCTTAATGGAGGCCAGAAAGGAAAGCACGTCACTGATTAAGCATTTTCTGGGGTCTTCTCATCGAGAAGGGCACCAGGTGATGAAGAGGTTCCACTTCAACGCGTCTCGTGGACGATGCTCTAGCGGAAGTGATGGTAGCCACCACCGCTGGTGGTAGGGTACTCAAACCTGCCGCGTCCCGTCCAGGAGCCACACGTGGAAGTTCCAAAGATCGGGATGAGGGTGCCATAGGGTGCCCCGTCTCTGAGAAAGGAGGTCCTTCCACAGAGGAATTGGCCAGGGAGGTGCTGTCGCGAGGAGTACAAGTTTGGAGAACCAGGTTCGTTGTGCCAATGAGGGGCAACCAAAATGACCTGCTCCTCGTCCTCCCTGATCTTGCACAGGGTCTGTGCAAGAAGGCTCACTGGGGGAAACCCATACTTGCGGAGGCCCCGCGGCCAGCTGTGCGCCAGTGCGTCCATGCCGAGCATGCCCTCGGTCAGGGAGTAAAACAGGTTGCAATGGGACGAGTCGTGGAGTTTGGATCTCCTCCAAACGTTATGAAAGTGGAAAAATATGAAATGTGGAACATATTAGTCATTCAACAACACTCATGACAAAGTTTTAGTATACTGGGTTAGTTAGGTACTCTGAATTCTGATTCCAAACTACAACCAACAATTGAATTTAACTTTACACTGCCTAATCTAAAGTGACAAAAACTGAGCTTAAAGGGATAGTTCACCCAAAATTTAAAATTATCCCATGATTTACTCACCCTCAAGTCATCCTCGGTGTATATGACATTCTTCTTTCAGACGAATACAATCGGAGTTATATAAAAAAAAATGTCCTGGCTCTTCCAAGCTTTATAATGGAAGTGAATGGTTGTTTCTGTTTTGAAGTCCATAAAAGTGCATCTATCCATCATAAAAGTGCTCCACACGGCTCTGGGGGGTTAATAAAGGCCTCCTCAAGCAAAGCGGTGAGTTTGTGTAAGAAAAATATTCACATTTCAAACTTTATAAAGTAAAATAACTTGCATCCGGCCAAACGCACATAGGATTTGACTTAAGTCTAAAGCGCAACTTATGCGAGTAATGCGCCGAACTGCTGATATTTACGCTACGCCATGATGCACTACACTACTTCTGATGTCACAAGTTGTGTAAGTTGCCCTTTAGGTGTAAGTAGACTGCGTATATTCGTTTGGCCGGAAGCTAGAATTTTACTTTGTAACATGTTAAATATGAATATTTGTCTTACACAAACTCATTGTTTCGCTTCAGAAGGCCTTTATTAACCCCCCAGAGCTGTGTGGAGGACTCTTATAATTTAAAACTAGATTAAAGACGCATCTCTTCAGCCAGGCCTTCATATAATATTTTTAATCTTACAGTTAAATCCGGCCTCTAGTTCATAAACGCCAGAGGAGAACTCGCCCCTGACTGAGCCTGGATTCTCCCAAGGTTTTTTTTTTCTCCATTGGGTCACCTGATGGAGCTTTGGGTCACCATTAGGTCACTTAATGGAGTTTTTTCGGTTCCTTGCCACTGTTGCCTTTGGCTTGCTCAGTTGGGGGGATATTTTGGGGATATGTAATTTAATTTTATCAATCAATAAATTCCACTAGAAACAAACCTTGTTGTATTATTTTAATTTAATACTGTGAAGCTGCTTTGATACAATCTGTATTGTGAAAAGTGCTATACAAATATACTTGACTTGACTTGACTTGACTTGACTTGACTTATGATGGTTAGATACACTTTGATGGACTTCAAAACAGAAACAACCATTCACTGCCATTATAAAGCTTGGAAGAGCCAGGACATTTTTAAATTTAAATCATGGTATAATTTTCATTTTTTAGGTGAACTATCCCATTAAGTGTCAGTATAAATCTAAGACATCTGCCATTTTTAAAGAATCACTGAGTTCACCTTTAATTAAACAGATACTTATAAAAACAAGAGCAGTGAATGTTTAATAAAACAACAGTTGATTATAAACCAATATAAAACATAATTATGTCCTATGGCTATTGTTGTCTGATTGATTTTACAGCCTTGGGCATTCAGAAATCACAGAAAGTAAGATTATGCAGTTTTGTTGCAGCAAATAATCATTTACAAAGAAGAAAACACTGTAGGCATATTGACACGTAAAGCCATACACCACGGATGCACTGTATAGCATGTGATCTGAATGTCAATGACAACTAGAAAAAAACGTTTTTTGAGACAAACTTTAAGTTGGCTTGAGAAAGCCGGACCAGAGAGTTTGAATAATTTTAAAGTAGTTAGAAGTTTAAAGTAGTTTAAAGTTTAAAGTAGGTAGAAAGAAAGAAAGAAAGATTAGGTAGAAAGAAAGAATAGTTAGAAAGAAAGATTAGAAAGAAAGAAGGAAAGAAAGAAGGAAAGAAAGAAAGAAAGAAAGAAAGAAAGAAAGAAAGAAAGAAAGAAAGAAAGAAAGAAAGAAAGAAAGAAAGAAAGAATAGTTAGAAAGAAAGAAAGATTAGTTAGAAATAAAGAAATAAAGAAATAAAGAAAAAGATTAGGTGGAACGAAAAAGATTAGGTAGAAAGAAAGAAAGAAAGAAAGAAAGAAAGAAAGAATGAAAGAAAGAAAGAAAGAAAGAAAGAAAGAAAGAAAGAAAGAAAGAAAGAAAGAAAGAAAGAAGAAAAAAAAGAGATTAGGTAGAAAGAAAGAAAGATTAGTTAGAAAGAAAGAAGAGAGTAAGGAAAAAGAAGGAAAGAGTGGGTATAAAGAAAGAAAGATTAGTTAGAAAGATAGATTAGTTAGAAAGAAAGATAGATAGATTAGTTAGGAAGAAAGATAGATAGATAGATTAGTTAGAAAGAAAGAAAGATAGATTAGTTAGAAAGAAAGATAGATAGATTAGTTAGAAAGAAAGATAGATAGATTAGTTAGAAAGAAAGAAAGATAGATTAGTTAGAAAGAAAGAAAAAAGAAAGAAAGATAGATAGATAGATAGATAGATAGATAGATAGATAGATAGATAAGTTAGAAAGATAGATAGATAGTAAAAAAGAAAGAAAAAAAGAAAGAAAAAAGAAAGAATAGTTAGAAAGAAAGAAACAAAGAAAATCAGCATGATGGCAGATATCGAGTCCATATTTTACCAGGTGTGGATTCCAGACACGTATGGAGCTAATAATAAGACAAAATGATTTGAATTTGAATTGTGTAAATTTGAATTATTTACAAGTGTAATCTAACAAATTTGAATTTTATGTGGTATTTTAAATAGTTCTGAATTGGATTTCTTTAAACGAATATTGAACATTTGAAATTTAACAAATTGAAATGTTTTTATGGCTGAATTTTATAGACATGTATTTTTAAACAGCTATTTTTTTTTGTTCTGAATTCTTAGACGGCAAATTCAGTTTTAAAAAATACAGATTCAAGTTTTCAAGATGAAGAAGAAATTCAGAACTTCAAATTCAGTTTTCTAAAATTCAAACCGTGGAAAATTCAGATCTTACAGAAAGTAGGTCACAGGTCATCCACAGGGAAGAGTAAAGGATCTCAGAAAAGTCGAACAGAGCATTTTGGCTGCACTGCAGTAGTTTTCTGCCGCAAACACGGTGGAAGTTCAAGAGAATCCGTGTATCTTTCGTTCAATCATTTTAAAAAAATTTATGTTAAGAGTAGAAAAATTAGAAAACAGCTTGAGTATTAGATTTCTAATAGTAATAATAGTGCTCCGCTGCTGCAGTTGCACGGATTCTTAACGCGCTCATTGCAACTAGCCTACGTAGTAAAAATGTATAGGCTACATTTAATATTTTTCTCATCAAACAACCAGACTAACCAATGGCTCGACACAACCCATACCGAGGAAGAGACAGGGCTTTCTCTCTGTGTAGATATAAATTAACCTACGCTTTGCATCAGCTGGGTATGGCAGGGTAAATGACGGCTGTCATAGCCTGCATAGTCACCCGGTGAGTTAAAAAAAGAAAATAAATTAAGATATAAATCAATATAATTAGTAGTAAATTAAATGATTTAAACACACACTAAACAAAAAGGAAAGAATAATGCATTGATTGGGTATATAATAGGCCTAACGTTCACGCATGAACTGTCATTCAGACTGACTATCAGAGATATTAAAACATAATCTTCTGAGTTTTATGATGTAGGCCTTGTGTTTTATTTTAATTAAAATGTATTATAATTTACATCTCAAAAGGATGCGCGTTGTGCATTCTCTGACATTACATTTATTTATTTCATTAATATTGAGTATCAATTGATGTTAAACAAAACTGTGTGTTATTTTCTCTGGCAACTAAACTTCCAAAAAAAAAAAACTCTGCAGCTTTTTCACACAGATTTTGAGAATTGGCCAGCTAAACAAAATAGGCCAAAGACATAGACTAATGGCTGGTGTCCAGGAGATGCAAGGTACGTTCATATTTATGAAATAAACATAACTGATTTTATCTACACCTAAATACATTTCCAAGGACCCCCTAATAATAACAGTGATTAAAGGGATACTTCAGGATTTAGCATTAAGCTTTGTATTAGTAGAAAACGTACTCGGTTACTAACGTAACCTCGGTTCTCTCTAGAAGAGGGAACGAGTACTGCGTAAGTATCTTACGCTAGGGGAAAATCCGTTTTCCGCAAGAAAGCCAAAAAATTATCCTTAATTTTGTATTATTGTAAAACGCGTTGCGGCAGCATACAGACATAGGCAAGACGGCTCGTGTGCCTATTGGCTGTTCTGCGGCAACTGCAGCAGCCTATCGAGCGAGGCCTAGCGTGACGTCAGACCCAATGAGGGTGCTTCGCGCCCACTGCGTCACGTCCCGCCGAAACGGGCGTGGCTTAGGCCTATAAATACAGCTCGCAGGCAGCTGATATCTGGTTTTTCATCGCCGAAGCTAACCAGAGCGTGTGCATGCACGGCAAGATACGCAGTACTCGTTCCCTCTTCTAGAGAGAACCGAGGTTACGTTAGTAACCGAGTACGTTCTCTTACGAGAGGTCTCTCGTACTGCGTAAGTATCTTACGCTAGGGGACCCAATGTAAAACGCAGTGCGTGCTGGGATCTGACACCAAAGACCCAAGGGCGAAATGCTCGCTAGCTGCATCAGAACTGGGAACCAGGGTTGGTTTTTCCAGAACGGCGCTACGAGTAGCACTGAGCATCCTTCTTCCCTGATCCGCTCTATCACCTGAGGCAGGAGAGAGACGGGAGGAAAGGCATAGAGCGGGCGGCGGGGCCATACATGAGCCAGCGCGTCCCTGCTCTTGGAGAAAAATTTCAGACAGTGAGCGTTTTCTTGAGACGCGAACAGGTCTACTTCCGCTCTGCCGAATTTCTTCCACAGCAGCTGGACTGTCTGTGGGTGTAGAGACCACTCGCCTGTCGGAACATTGTTCCTGGACAGTCTGTCCGGTCCTACGTTTAGGAGCCCTGGCACATGCGCTGCTCTCAGCGAGAGCAGGTTGCGCTGAGCCCACACCAGGAGGCGTTCTGTCAGCCTGTGCAGGTTTCGGGACCTGAGGCCGCCCTGGCGATTTATGTAGGACACCACTGACATGTTGTCCGAACGGACCAGGACGTGGTGTCCTCGTATTTGGGGACAAAAACGCGTCAGCGCGTTGTCTACTGCCAGCATTTCGAGGCAGTTTATGTGCAGAAGCTTCTCCCGTTCTGACCATTGGCCAAAGAACGGTCTGCCCTCGAGCAGCGCTCCCCATCCCGAGGTGGATGCGTCCGTAGACACCACCTTCACACTCGAGGAAGTCCCCAGGCTTACACCTGATTGGTACCAGTCGTTTGCTTTCCAAGGTTTCAGAGCTGCGATGCATTTCTGATTGACCTTGAGACGAAGCAGACCGGAAGCCCACGCTCGGCGCGGCACTCGCGCTTTCAGCCAGAACTGTAGCGGGCACATGCGAAGCAAGCCCAGCTGAAGAACTGATGATGCTGAGGCCATGAGACCCAGCATCCTCTGAAATTTCTTGAGCGGGACAGATGCGCCGCAGCGGAAAGAGCTCGCTGCGCGCTGAATGTCTAGCACGCGCTGTGGTGACTGTCTGGGGGACAGAGAACTCTTCGCCCAATTGACTCTGAGACCCAGATTCTCGAGGTGATCGAGTAAAATGGTCCTGTGCTCTATGAGCATAGAGTGAGATTGAGCTAGAATCAGCCAATCATCCAAGTAGTTCAAAACTCGCATGCCCTGTAGCCTGAGGGGTGCGAGCGCTGCGTCCATGCACATCGTAAATGTACGGGGTGCTAGGGACAAGCCGAACAGTAGGACTGTGTACTGATATGCCTGGCCCTCGAAGGTGAATCTCAAATATCGCCTGTGACGTGATGCTATCTGTATTTGAAAATACGCGTCTTTCAGATCTATTGACAGAAACCAATCTCCTCGGCGAATCTGCGCGAGGATTTTTCTGGTCGTGAGCATTCTGAACTGTCGCTTTGCAAGCACTCTGTTCAGTTGCCTTAGATCTAGTATGGGTCTGAGACCCCCGTCTTTTTTCGGTACCAGGAAGTATCTGCTGTATAGCCCTCCTTCGCTCTGAGCTAGAGATAACGGCTCTATGGCCCCTTTGCTCAATAGTTTCGAAATTTCGGCTCGAAGTAGGTGTGCTACTTCTGTTTTTACCATGGTCTCGACGCTCGTCGCTTAGCGACGAGGGCGCCGGCGAAACTGTAGCGAATAGCCTCTTTTTATAATGTCTAGCACCCACTTCGAAACCCCAGGTAGCCTCGCCCATGCATCTGCATGAATGGCTAGGGGTTGAATGCGAAGCGCGCTCTGGTCGCTCAGCGACAGAGGGGCTTCGGTGTGCTGTAACACAAGCGTCGCGCTTATGACATTCGAGGCAGAGGGCGCGCTGATAACAGCGGGCAGATGCTCGGCTCCTCTGCGGTGGTTAACCGAGAGGGGGAGGGCTGGGCGAGTCCCGTAGGACTTGTCATGTCTGTGTGTGGATGTGGGCGCGGGATAGCGGGCACGTTTACCACACCGAGAGCATTGTCCGCCTGAGCAGAGCGAATGCACGTTGGTTTCGTTTTTACAGAAACCTCGAGACATGCAGGACGTAGTGATTGTGGGCACTGGGCAGTGGGCACATCTGCTATGTTTAATGCGCAATCGAACTGGGTCGATTTTATGTGCGCGAGCCCTGTGTGACGGGGGGCTGTGCTTGTGTGTAGGAATGGGCACTGGGCATTTTGTCTACACTCATAACACCATCGGCCGTGGCCGGGACACCAGAAAATACACTCTTTATGGGATTTATCTGGGTAGCCGTAAAAACAGCATTTGTGTGCAGGCAAGCGGGCAGTGGAACCGGCTTGTTGACTGCAAAATACACTGGAACAGTCACATTTCTTGGAACTGAACGAGCGATGAGTTTTGGTGGAAGTCCGGCCGCAGCGGGACTTGGACACCGTCGTTTCCCTAGGCGTGCTAGGACGACTTCGGGGCCTCGGGCTTTACCGCAATCCTGGGCCGCGGCCCACGCGGGGCGGGGCGGCGGCCAGATGAGCGAGAGCGCGGTCTGGCGCTGCGCTGCGAAGTGGCGGCGGTGGGCGGAGGCTGAGGCTGTGAGCTCTGAGTAGTGTTGTTTTTGGCGGCCTGTTTTAATTTTAGTTTTAGTCTAGTCTTTGTGTCAAGCTGTCGTTTTAGTTTTTATTAGTTTTAGTCACGTTCATACTCTTTTTAGTCTAGTCAAGTTTTAGTCGACGAAAACTGATGACATTTTAGTCTAGTTTTAGTCAATGAAAATTGTATTTTAGTCTCTTTTTAGTAATGCAATTCTATTTAACCCAGTCAATATAGAATTTCAAACAAGGTTATGTTATTATATTTAGTATATTTAGGGCTGTGACGGTGGCAGTTTTATTTACCACGCGGTGGTAATGGACCAACTACCGGCGGTGGTTGGGGGGTTATTTAAAAAAAATAAAACTCGTTTTATATTTCCACACAAAGACGCGTGATATAGCCTACCTACCACTCTGCGCTCTGAGAGGGATGTGGGACACGAGCAGGAAAGAGACCATCGATCTCTTTAAATGATAACTTCTTGTTTTCTACTTGATGTAAATTGGTCTGAAGAGTGAATTTTATCCTTCACAAGGGCGAGATATTTAGGCTATGTTTGAGATTGCGCTGCCAGAGAAAGTGAAACTAAAAATCACCCGCGCGTGTGAAGCGCGCTTTACAACTAAACTTGACGCGCCCTATGTCTAATATAACAAGCACAAACTGTGTTAAAAAGAATTTGACATGCAAGTACAAATGTAGGCTATCTGTCCTACAGCGTTTTTCTACTTTACCACAGTAAATAATACGAATATAATAGGCCTAATTAAAAGTGAACCAATGAAGAAACGTTTATAATCCCTTTAGAAAATGGGTGAGACGTGAGTGAAGATTTGGGAAAAGAAACAAGAGATTCCATGCAGGGATGAGTCACGATTTTTGGATATTCGATTAGTTTATTTAATTATAGAATATCGAATAGGTTGTGCGATTATTCTCTAAAATAAAATCTCCATGTTCTGGTGCTGATGCGGTGACGCTGCCAATAACGCATATAACAGCTGTCACAAAGAACCGGCAAAAGTAATGATTATGAATGTGTCAAATATATCAATGAGACATTTTAATAGAATAACTAATGGAGTAATATTGTTCAATTCGCTGATAATCGGGTGACCAGATCGCAAACCAGAATTTAAACCCGACAAAGCTATTGGGTTCACGCACAATTCTCTCATTCGTCGTGACGTTATAACATTTCGTCTCGTCTCGTTTTGGTCAACGAAAATGAAGAGACATTTTAGCATAGTTTTTATTTTGTAAACCACATTTAGTCTCGTTTTTATTCGTCAACGATATTGCATTATACATGTATTTTAGTCATCGTCACATGACCAGCATTAACGTCTCGTCTCGTTTTCGTCAGGTGATAACGGTTCGTTGACGACAATATTTCGTCAAAATTTTCATTGATGAAAGCAACACTAGCTCTGAGCAGACGGTATCGTACGGCCTGCTGCAGAACTGGAGCGCTTCGGCAGGAAGTGCTTCATAGCCTGTGACGCTTTCTGTACCTCGGCGAATCTTTCTGCGAAATCTTTGACGGAAGTTCCGAAGAGGCCAGCGGGAGAAAGCGGAGCGTCGAGGAACGCGGCGCGCTCAGACTCAGACATCTCAGAGAGCGTTAGCCATAGGTGTCTCTCAGTCACAGTGAGAGAGGCCATGCTCCGTCCTATGGCCTGTGCAGCAGACTTAGTAGCGCGGAGAGCGAGGTCCGTAGCACTTCTCAAGTCTGGCACGCAAATTGCATCTGGTCCATTCTCGTCCACCTTTCAGAGGAGATCGGCCTGGAAAATTTGCAGGAAAATTTTTTTTTTTGCATCTATAAATTGCTCATATATGAACTGTTGTAAGATGCACACAGAGTGACTTTCTATTGCATGTGAAAAGATGGATGCTAAAGTTTGAGCTGACTCACAAATGTACTCTTATACAACAACTTTTCCTCTTCTCAATATGGACTGCGTGTTCCCGGGGGCGGGGTTTATGTAAATTCTAGGGTTAGTGATGTCACTAACCCGAGAGGAATGTCGTGTAGTCCCAACCAGCCGTTTGTTGTAGTCCTTTTCTTTAAAAGCAAATATCTCCCTTTGCTTTGAACTTTGAGCGTTGTAACTTTGCAGATGTTGTTTATGCTCAAACAGCAACATTACACACTAACTAAAGTTAGAAAAGTGAAATCACACTCAACCACCCCTTTAATACTCTGTTATTTATAGTCATACAGATAATATGACATCATTCGAAACAGTAAAATGTATATTTTTATTTGTGTACATTAAAAATTACTACAAATATCATGCAATTAAAAAATAAATAAAACAACATGATGCGCTGCTCTGTCTCCTTTAAAGCCCATGTTGCAGGTTTTTTTCTTTTTTCAAAATTAATATAACCTTGTATGTGTCACAAGCTTGTCCTGTCTTGTTTTGCACTTGGGTGTTTTGTTGTTTTGAGCCATGTGCTCGTGTCCATTGTCTAGCCCCTCCCATCTTGTTATCTAGTTATTGGTTAATTTGTCCCACCTGTTGTGTTCGTTACCCTCCTTTGTTTGCTCCCCTATTTAGTCTGTAGTCTGTAGTCTTGTGCTGTTACGTTGTCTAATGTTCTTGTGTTTTGTTCCTAGTGTTTAGTTCCTAGTGTTTAAGCCTGTTTAGTATTTGTTCTAGTGTTTTCCCCCACGTGGGAATTTTGTTTATTCTTTGTATTTTTTGCTTGGTTAGTTAATTAAAATCTTACCTTTGTTTTTCTGCATTTGAGTCCTCGTTTATATTTCTTGATTTATTCGTGACAGTATGAAAATACCATTTGAAAAGTAAATGCAGGATTAAAAATTGTTTTGCAAGACATAAGGCCACAAATTTAATAGAAAACGTGATAGTTTCCTTGACCGTGTTGAATAACCGTTTTTTTTTTCACCATCGCGTCATATTACGTCACGAGAGGGAGTCGTTTGCCCGCCCTGCGTTCGCTCAGTGTGGAGTAGGTTGGTATTCAGTTGGAGCGGTCATGATTCAGTGTGTTTTCTGTGCTTATTGTATTTCAATGAATCATCGTCGTGGTAAATGATTGTGAATTATGGCCTGTCAGGACATCGAGTCCACAGGTTTCCGAATAAGAAAAAGGACGGTGCGATCTTCCGTGCCTGTGTGCGTTTTGTGCAGAGTAAGAGACGGGACTTCACTTCTGCTTCTGCTTTGAAAAACGCGGTAGTGTGTAGCGTTCACTATAGACCGGATGATTATAATCCCGGCGATATGTGGACACTGTCCACATCGTCGCCCGGTGACGGTCCGCCGTCAGCATGTGGTTCGGCCGCCAGCGGGAAACATGACGCTCACGGATCCGTCAGAGATCACTTATTGTACATCTGTTTTACAAAATGTGCCTTGTCTTAATTTAATTCATTAACATATCCTACATAAACTTGTAATGCAATGCATTTATGTGTTTGTTATTAGTCTGCAGCTGACACTTATTATTATTATTATTATAAATATAATATATTATGTTCTATAATTCATTTTCAATCTGTACAAACCGACTTTAATGTTTGTGTTGGCTGTTTCTACATATAAAGTTTTTATACAGTAAGACAGTTGTGATTGTGATCATTTTTTTTATTCATCGTCACCAAATGGGTAAATTCAAAGCCTTTATAAAGTCCCTCTTCCTCTGGAAACTGTCTCCTAATGGCTGACACACACATGCAGGTAAGGGTCTAAATACTAGCTTTGCTATTGCCTGATACATGATGATAATAATCTATACAGTACTGTGATCTGAGCATAGTGTTATACATATTGTCGGCTAACGTGGATATATCTAAGCTATCGCTGTTCTCTCGCCCTGTTCTCCTCACACCACAACTCACCGTTGTTCTGTCTAATCCTGGCCTGTCCTGCTCACTTGGCTTTATATCAGGCTCATAATTATATGATATCATCATATATATCAATTATATGAATTATATATATCATACGAGTAAACATTTAGCCTACATTTTCCCCAGCTTCCGAGCTGTCATTGCGATCCATTGCTTTCCTATTGTTTACTTTGACCGCTCTCCCTCCCGTTACGTCACTTCCGGTTCGGCGGTTTTCAAATGCGGAAGTAAAATTTTGTCACAAAAACGACTCCAGAAGCCTAAATAGCGTTTTATAAGTATATGTTAATATTTAAATCTAGTTCCTACATTATTTTTCTATACATTGGCTTTCTGGGTACTCTAACCTGCAACATGGGCTTTAAGATCTTTCTGGCGCACACCAAAAATGAACCAAAATACAGCGAATAGCCTTCTTGGCACACCTACTTTTGAATGTCAACATTTAGATTATTTAACGTTAAATGCATTATATATGCCTGAGTCACTTTGGAATAAATCACAGCGTGTTTCATGATAAAACGTGACTTAGCCTACAGTCCGGAAAATAGGCTACAGTATAGGTTATAGCAATCTCAGACCAACTGCTGGTCTACACATAGAGAAAGCCCTGTCTAGGCTCTTCTGTTGTATCGAGCCATTCGTTAGTCTAGTTGTTTGATGAGAAAATGAAATGTAGCCTAATACACGCGTTAAGTTTTGTAAGCTCCGTGCAACTGCAGCAGTGGAGGACTATCTATCTATCTATCTATCTATCTATCTATCTATCTATCTATCTATCTATCTATCTATCTATCTATCTATCTAAATCTAATACTCAAGCCGTTTTCTCATTTTTCTACTCTTAATATTTCACGAGTTCACACTTACAAATAAGTTGGATAGATTAAATTGGTAAATGTATTTGGCGTGCTGTCCGGGGAGAGGGCTCTGATCTTGGTAATTGGCCCGAACACAGAGTATTGAACTGTGACCTACTTTCTGTAAGATCTGAATTTTCCGCGGTTTGAATTTAAAAAAAAGGAATTTGAAGTTCTGATTTTTTTCTTCGTCTTGAAAACTTGAATCTGTATTTTTTAAAACTGAATATTTGCAGTCTAAGAATTCAGAACAAAAAAATAGCTGTTTGAAAATACATGTCTATAAAATTCAGCCATAAAAACTTTTCAGTTCGTTACATTTCAAATGTTCAATATTCGTTTAAAGAAATAAAATTCAGAACCATTTAAAATACCTCATAAAATTCAATTTTGTTAGATTACACTTGTCATCAAAGAGTACCCCAGAAGCCACACAGACAGTCCTCAAGAACTTCTATGTGGACGACTATTTGAAGCCGGTAGCCACAGAAGACAAAGCCGTTGCTCTTGTGAGGGAGCTGATGACGTTGTGTACCAATGGTGGTTTCCTGCTGGGCTCCATTCCTGACAAGGAACGAGCGGCTGAAGTCAAAGATCTCGATTTGGAGCATGATGAGTTACCAGTGGAACAGGCATTAGGCGTGCAGAAATACACCTGCCGGACAAGCCATGCACAAGACGGGGCATTTTATCTGTAATCAGTTCAGTGTAACTAATGGCCTTAATCAAAATGACCTAGACATCAGAAAACCTTCCCCCTCTCCCCGTTGTCATCGGCCCTAAAACCAGTTCTCTTCAAAGGCTGTTATCACCTCGGCTCCACTGAACGATCTCAGCAAGAGACTGTGACTACAAGCCTCAAAGACAGCACAGGAGACACTAACCATTTGGTTAAAGACTATAGAGACAAACTCCAATACACAAAGGACATTTACTCCATTCATATCCACAAACTTTCCCAAATGTTTATAGTATTTCTCCTGTGTGTTATGCATGTCCCTATGTTTTATTAGCCTAGTTATGATTCTTTAGTTATGTTAGAGTAACTTCCAATGTTGATATCCAAAGATGATGTATCACTTCAAATCCCCTCTTTCTTAGTATCAAAATAATCCCCTTTTGATTTTATAATCAATGGTGTACAACATGTTCTGATAAATTGCATCATAAATATTTGTACCATACTTTTGTGTAAAGACTGCACAAATTATCCATGCCAGCATGCACATGCAAATGGAGATGAGATGGAACAAAGACTTTCTCCAGGTCATCTTAGATTGGTCACCTCAACAAATGGGTGTGAACTGATAGGACCTTTAAGAGTATCTGATTAGTTCAGATCTTTGCTCAGTCTCTTTGAGACAACATTCTCCTGTCTTCTTCCGACAACTTTATCGTCAAGTTAACTTCTTTGGATTCAACGTGGACCACCCCAAGAACCCAAATGAACGCTTCAGCGCACTCCTGGCAAAATCATCAAGAATCTCTTGCATCTGGACTTGTTCAGCAACCAAAGTCAATGCAAGTACCTGTTCGCAGCCTTTAGATGCGTTCCTAAGTTATTGTGCCCCTTCAAGGTGACCCTGATTCTCTGATGTTTCTCGTAGGTTGTGGTTAACTGATTGTAATCTTGCCATTCTCTTTTCTTCTCTCTCTCTTTCTTCACTTTTCTTTACTTTCTTGATTTTGTATACAATCTTTGCTTAGTTTAGTTGTGTGTGTAGCCTACCCTAGTTTCATTTATTAAACCATTATATCGACGCTTAATTGTCTCTGTGTTTGCCACATATCGAAGTCACTTAAACATCTTGATCTAGCGATACCTATGCTATTACCCTGCTAGACAGGGCCGGCCCGAGGCATAAGCGAACTAAGCGGCTGCAATCGAGTTTTTTTTTTTTTTTTTTTTTTTACATAATTAACTAACTTAAACAAGTGACATAAATGAATGAAAGGATTAATAATTCAAGACAAGAAAATTCTGATTTCATGATCAATATACCTGCCTACAACTGCTGCTGTGTCTGCCAGTGTTTGAGTCATGCGCATAACCTCGCGTGCATAGACAATTTGTGCGCAAAGTCACAGTAATGTTAAGCCATGTCACAAAAATTTGATTTGATCAATGATTTATCCTTTAAATGTAATGATATTCAGAACAGAACAAGAATAAAGAAATAACTATAAACAAGCCAAAACGAAATAATTTAAAGAGAAAGTGAAAGTAAGCGGCGTTGGGCTCACGTATCTCTCTCATTAGAATCAAAATGTTTCAACATTCGCGATGGATTTGGATGGTAAACTATTCTTTATCATAGGCTTTGTACTTCACTCACGTTCCAATATCGACGGAAAAAATCATCCTCTTCACACGCGCAAAAATGTGCTTGGAAACATCACAGTGGAAGATTACAAAGCTGGAATATGTTGTGTGTGTGTGTGTGTGTGTGTGTGTGTGTGTGCGAGGCGCGGGCGCGATCGAACAGTGGAAACATAAAAACATACTCCGTCATGTTCATACAAGACATCATTCAAACTGCAAAGTGTTGCAAAACGTTGGAAGATATTTTGCAAATATAAATATATTTTTTATATGTTTTGTGACAGTTTGTTTTCAGAAGTTTCCAAGAGTTAGTAAAAGAGTAAAGAAAAAGTTACAACTTTTTTAAGTATCTATTTTTTATTAAGTATTTATTTTGTATTAATACATGACCTCATTGTATTAATTTATAATGTAACATTATAGCGTGACATTGTGTCAATAATCGTCAAGCACAGGTGACTCTGCATGGTGGGAGGGGGCCCCCAAATCAAATTCTGCTTAGGGCCCCCAAAAGGCTCGGGCCGGCACTGCTGCTAGAACTTTATTTACTTTAGTTAGAAAAGGTTATTCTTTCTTGGCCAGGAAGATAATATATTTCCTAGGATTAATAATTGATTATGCTTTCTGTTCATTGGATTAAATAATAATTGATTCAATAATTGTACTATTAATTCTGCTACAGTCAATTCTAAAAATAACGGAAATATTTATGATTAATTATAATGTTAAAATTAATTGTTATAATATATATTTTAAACTGTAACTCGTTACATCAGTGTATGGCCCAATGTTTTTTTTTGGCACCACTCCTACTACCTGTCAAGCTCATTTTAAGAGATCTCTGCCAAGAGAAGAAAGGGTGGGACGAAGAGATCCACGAAAAGTCATGCCGGACATGGATGAAGTGGCTGACACACTTAGACAAGCTTTCAGATCTCAGTCTGAACAGATGTTTCAAACCCCCTGCATTTGGGCCCACAAATGCTGCTCAAATCCACCATTTTTCAGACGCCAGTCAAGATGGATATAGCGTTGTGTCGTATCTCTTGCTGACAAATGACCGGGGTGAGAAACATGTATCATTCTTGATGGGAAAGTCCAGAGTCGCTCCACTCAAACAGATCACTATCCCGAAAATGGAGTTTACCGTAGCGACGGTTGCAGTCAAGATTGATCGGATGTTGAAAGAAGAACTTGAAGTTCCCCTGATGGACAGATAGTACAACAGTACTAAAGTACATTGAAAACGATGCCCTTCCTTTCAAGATGTTTGTGGCAAACCGTGTCTCTTTTATTAGAGAAGTGACTACAGATGGTGCCCAACAAGAATAAGACTTTTACCGCCGCTGTTCCCGCGGCGGCAAAATTGGGATGTGTATTCTCTGCCTTTTACCGCTGAGTGGCGCTGTAATCACAGACTTTGAAAAGTGTCAGTTTATTCTCTTTATGACGTAATCTGCCGCGGCAGTAATCTGAGCTGAGGTCACAGATAAATTCAAGATAAATATTGTGGTTAAACGAATTCAAATTCATTAAATTTAAACAAAGTAGACACACGTTAACATTGTGTGCCCAGTTTTTCTATAATTTAGAAAGGCTATGTCAATAGGTTACTTGTCATTTACTTCGTGTTATTTTAATGTGTTTGTAGATTTATTAACTGAAACATAACAGTGAAATAAATTAAAATAATTTACCGTAAAATTAAAACATTTTCAGGACTTGCAGTTACTAACCGCTGTTAGTCGGTTTAAGCATTCTTTGTTATATTCAGAATTAAATAGGCTTACATGTTGTTATGATTATCAATTGAATTCTTTAATAAATAATCAACCACAATGCCTATTACTGCCGCAGCAAAAATAAACCAGTCGAATTTCAAAGTAGTTCGCGAAATGACTAGGCTATAGCCTACCGGGTGGCGCAAGTGACAGGGCAAAACAGCATCAACTGCGGCATTTTAAAAGGTAAGTTTCCTATCTGTTTATTTAAATTTACATTAGGGACAATTTAAACTTAAAGGTCACTTAAACCATAGGCTAAATCTTGCAGGCTTTGGAAGTGAAAAAAGTTGAAAAAGTTAGGCTATATATTTATATTGCATTATTATGAAAAATTTCGATTTATATATAAATATATTTTCCAAACCATGTTTTACTCTAAACCAGAATTTACTCTACCATCGAATAGCCTATCTATAAATCCTTAAACATTTTTTAAGCCATAAATCCATAAATCTAAGCCATAATCTATATTTATATATGGATGTTAGCTAAAATTATGATAACGTCAACACGAAGAAAACTTTATTACATTATTAGGAATATATTGGTGTAATAAATGCATTCTCTGGAAATTTATATTTCTAGTTGTGACAGCAGAAAAAAATAAATCTAGGCTATATATAATATGATGACCTCCGTTGCAAAAGCCTCTAAAAGCCAAAAATGAGATAATAATATTGAGTGAATGCTCTCCGCACATAGTCGCCTATACGCTTATCATACTTTCAACTTCAGCCCCAGCCCATTCAGAAATGCCGGTACTTGGGTAGAAACCTATAGACAGCAGCCTGATAAAAATGTTCAGACTCACAACTGAGCTCCCAAGCATGCTTCATTGGGCATTAATGCGGAAGCACATGGATGAAGGATCACCATATATAGGCCTACTAACATTAATATTAACGTACATATTTCCAAAGTCTTCTTTCCTAATGTGTGACACTCAATGGCGTAAAATGTGCGTAAAATGTGTGTTTTAAGTGTGTGTGATTGCACGCATTGTGTTTATCGTGCAATTTATACGCGAAAATGAGTTTTAACGTGCATATGACGCAGTTTTCGCGTGCATTTGATACACACTTTTTTCACGAACAGGGACACTTTAGTGTGCATTTGGTATTGTGATTTTACCCCGTCTGTGAGGCGCTCCTCTGTGATGATGAGCCATTGCCACTGAACTGATAGCGGCAACGGCAACACTTTTCATGATTTCAAAAAACACATTCAGGGCCATATCGCATCTTATGTTACACAAAGGAATGTAATTCATATTTTAGTCAATTGGAGATACATCAGCCCCACTCGCTAATTATTCTTGTTAAATTAAAAAGGGGAAAAAGACCACCAATTGTATGACTAATAGCTCATGATACATTACAAAATACAAAACATGTACATTTTACATGTACATTTACAGGGTTGTCATGGAACCATTTACCCAGACAAAGAGCCATATAAGAACCATTATTTCAAAGTGCATATAGCCTATACAGTACCTGGGAAATTAACTGATCATTAGCATGATTTGGGTTGTTATTGCAATCATGTTTGCTTTATAGCCTATTGAATAGCTAGATAGTTGCATAACTAACAAACACCTCTACTTTAGGCCATTACGTTTTAATCCCTTAAAATTAGCTCACAAATCGCCGTTTAATCGCCCTATTAACACAAATCCAGGAAATGAAAACATAATAAATGACAGGGGCGGTCTCTTTTTAGGCTATAAGTTTTTTGAGCTCGATTTCTGCCACACCGTCGACCATGGCGAAGATTTCCCCTGAGATGAGCATCAAGATCAGGTCTATGTGGAGAGCAGGACATCTTTTATCTAACATCAGGACATTTCTGATGCAGTCGGGTGTTCATGTCTCAGACGACACAATCAGACGACATTGTTGTCTTCGTCGCCAGACTCCTGCGACTAAAAAACCAACTGTGTTGAAAGTTACCAGGTAGGCTATTATCCTATTCATTTTTGTTTCAGATAAAATCTACATTAAGCTATTATCCTATTCATTTTTGTTTCATATAAAATCTACATTAAGCT
Organism: Leuciscus idus; assembly: GCA_021554675.1. NCBI lineage: Eukaryota > Metazoa > Chordata > Actinopteri > Cypriniformes > Leuciscidae > Leuciscus > Leuciscus idus. Next base: position 26,409,508 of record CM038642.1, read on the forward strand.
GACATCGCATAAAATGTAATTCTTATTTGTATAGTGCGGTACTTCAATGCATTGAAGAAATACTACATGAGGACGATGAACAGTCTGCAAAAAAAATTCAAAAAGAGCTTCAGTCCCGAATGCAGTAAAAAGTATCAATCAGCACGATCAGAAGGTCCATAAAGAAACTTGGATGGACTTATGGAAAAGCCCGGTAAGTGACTATTAGTAGCTGTAGGCTACATTGCAAATGTATAGTTTAACGGAGTAATTGGTTTTATTATTGTAATAATACTGTTTATTTAATTACAGTACAGACCCTATGATCCGGGATAACAACAAGACACTGCGTATTAGCCAAGTTCAGCAGTGGATGGCTGACAAAGAGACCTTTGACAACGTAATCTTTGCAGACGAAACAACTGTTGCTTTGGAACGATTTGCTTTGATGCGCTACAAGAAAAAGGGTCGGCACATCGCAAAACCTAAGGCCAAGCATCCCATTAAACTTCATGTTTGGGGGGCCATATCCCGTCAGGGTTTCGAAGGTGAGTTATAGCCTAGCCTATAGCACAACTGATTTTTTTCTTCACAATTTAGCTGAATTGTTTATTAATACACAAAATTTTACAGGAATTATGGACCGTTACTATTATCAAGACAGCATAATAAAATCTGCGTTGGCGCCATACATTCAGAAAAAATTTGAAGGACCTCATCGCTTCTTCCAAAGTAAAAAATAATAACGAGCTTGTGACATTTTGCCATTTCTATTAGCGGAATGGTTCATTTGTTTTCTGACATTTCTCTCTGTTTATAACACAGACAATGACCCAAAACATGCAGCATCGAGACAGTGTATTGCCGAGGCGGGGATCAACTGGGTGAAAACCCCTGCCGAGTATGTTTCTAACATCCTGAGTTATTTTAGATTAACTTTTCTATGAAATGTGCACAAGACAAATATCCTCTGACTTGTACCTTGCCCGCAGATCACCAGATCTCAACCCAATCGAACTGGTTTGGCACGCACTAAAAGAGTTCACACTACTGCGTTTTCGTTTAAAAACGGAGACCTTTTGCTACGTTTGCACCTCCCGTCCACACTAAAACGGCAAAAACGGAGAACCAAAACGGAGAAGTTTAGAAACGCTGCCGACCCGTTTTTCGTTTTGAATCTCCGGAGGGCGTTTTAGTCTGGACGGGTCAAAACGGAGGACTTTAGAAACGATGACGTAGTAGAGGCTCACACTTGGCTCTATGACTGGGTGTCATCAATCATGGCGTATATCTTTGCTAGCAGCTGTTGTGCAAGTAAATTCTGCATTTTACAATGCTATAACTGCCTACATGCGCCGGAGGCAAGCTATTATTCGAGCGATCTGTGACAATTCCCGTGTGCAGCGGCGGTACCGACCATACATGGAGCGTCGGTTTTGGGTTAACCCGGGAAGAACCAGCGCATGGTGGGATAATTTTATCAATGAAGTTGTGTTTACACCGGTACGCGCATGCCCAGTGTTGGTGAATGGTCACGTGATCCGCGTTTTCAGTCGTTTTAATGTGCACGGAGATCAATTCTAATACGCAGCTAAAACGCTGGTGTGGACGGAGATCGTATTCGTTTTAATTCTCCGTTTCTAAACTAAAACGCAGTAGTGTGGACGGGGCCTAAGCCATGGAACAAAGACGAGCTTCTTCAGGCCATAGTGACTTTCTGGAGAGATCGCCTAACAAAAACAGCGTGCAATAACTACATCGATCACCTTCAGAAGGTTTTGCCGGCGGTGGTACAGCGCAACGGGGGTTCTACTGGAATGTAGAAATGTAAAATAGGCCTATTGAATTGTTTTCAATATTTTTCTATTGAAATGTTTTGTATTTTTATTAGTGGTGGGCCGTTATCGGCGTTAACGTGCTGCGTTAACGCGAGACTCTTATCGGGCGATAAAAAAAATATCGCCGTTAATCTATTCTCCAAGTTGGGTTGGGAGCTGTCTCTATATACTACACAAGTCAAGTCAAGTCAAGTCAAGTTTATTTGTATAGCGCTTTTCACAATACAGATTGTATCAAAGCAGCTTCACAGTATTAAATTAAAATAATACAACAAAGTTTGTTTCAAGAGGAATTTATTGATTGATAAAATTAAATTAAATATCCCCAAAATATCCCCAACTGAGCAAGCCAAAGGCAACAGTGGCAAGGAACCGAAAAACTTCATCAAGTGACCTAATGGTGTCCTAAAACTCCATCAGGTGACCTAATGGAGAAAAAAAAACCTTGGGAGAACCCAGGCTCAGTCGGGGGCCAGTTCTCCTCTGGCATTTATGAGCTAGAGGCCGGATTGTAGTTTGAACTGTAGGATTATATGAATGCCTGGCTGAAGAGATGCGACTTTAATCTAGTTTTAAACTGGGAGAGCGAGTCTGAGCAACGAACAGTATCAGGAAGACTATTCCAGAGTTTTGGAGCCAAATGTGAGAATGCTCTCCCTCCTTTGGTGGTTCTGGATATCCTAGGTATGACCAAAAGCCTTGAATTTAGTGATCTTAAAGAGCGCGATGGATTATAGGGTGATAAAAGATCCGTTAAATAGACTGGAGCTAAGCCGTTTTGGGCTTTATAGGTCAGTAGCAATACCTTGTAATTAATACGGAACTTTATAGGTAACCAATGCAGTGATGATAAAATCGGTGTTATATGATCATATTTTCTTGATCTAGTAAGAACTCTAGCGGCGGCATTTTGGACTAACTGTAGCTTGTTTATTGAGGATGCAGGACAACCAGCTAGTAAAGCATTACAGTAATCCAGTCTCGAGGTCATGAATGCATGAACTAACTTTTCTGCATCAGAAACTGATAGCATATTACGTAGCTTAGCAATGTTTCTAAGGTGGAAAAATGCTGTTTTTGTAACATATGAAATATGATTTTCAAAAGACAGGTTGCAATCGAGTATAACACCCAGGTCTTTTACTGTAGAGGATAAAGTAACAGGACATCCTATGATGTTAAAGTTGTATTGTGCGAGGTTTTGTGGGTGGTTTTTTGAACCGATAAGTATTACCTCTGTCTTGTCTGGATTTAATAAAAGAAAATTACGGGTCATCCAATCTTTTATATCTTTAACACACTCTGTCAATTTGGAAAATTTTGCGTTTTCATCCGGCCGTGATGAAATATATATTTGAGTGTCATCAGCATAACAATGGAAACTAATTCCATGTTTCCTTATAATATTTCCAAGTGGCATCATATATATTGAAAATAACAGAGGGCCTAATACAGATCCCTGCGGCACTCCATAGTTTACTGGAGTTATGATCGATTTTTCTCCATTTAAATAGACAAAATGGTAGCGGTCAGATAGGTATGATTTGAACCAGCTTAGTGCTTGTCCTTGAACACCAGTATAATTTTGTAGTCGATCTAAGAGTAATGTATGATCTATAGTATCGAACGCAGCACTAAGATCAAGTAAAACTAGTATTGAGATACAGCCTTGGTCAGAAGCTAAAAGTAAATCATTTGTGATTTTAACGAGCGCAGTTTCAGTGCTATGATGCGGTCTGAATCCAGACTGAAACTTTTCATAGATCTCATTTTGTTGCAAGAAAGAGCCCAGTTGAGCGGACACCACTTTTTCTAATATTTTAGACATAAATGGAAGATTTGAAATGGGTCTATAATTTGCTAGATTATTATGATCTAATTGTGGTTTCTTAATGAGAGGTTTTATAACTGCCAGTTTAAATGTTCTTGGAACATGACCTAAAGATAAAGACGAGTTAATAATATTGAGGAGAGGATCTTCCACTACAGGTAACACTTCTTTCAGTAGTTTAGTTGGTATAGGATCTAATAAACATGTTGTTGTTTTAGATGAAGTGATAAGTTTATTTAACTCTTTTTGTTCTATAGTTGTAAAGCACTGTAATTGTTCTTTCGGGGTGATAATTGAAGCTGAATTATAAGGCGCGATTGAAGATTGAACGTTTACAATTGTGGTTCTGATGCTTTCTATTTTCTCAGTGAAGAAGTTCATGAAATCATTACTACTGAACTGTAACGGGATATTTTGTTCGGGTGACGTCTGTTTATTTGTTAGTCTAGCCACGGTGTTAAATAAAAACCTTGGATTGTTTTGGTTGTTTTCTATTAGTTTGCGGAGGTGCTCAGCCCTGGCCGCTTTTAGGGCCTTTTTATAACGTGACATACTGTCTTTCCACGCGATTCTAAAGACCTCTAAATTAGTTTGTTTCCATTTACGCTCTAAAATACGCGTTTCTCTCTTTAAAACATGCGTAGTATTGTTATACCATGGTGCTTTATTTTTCTCTCTGACCTTTTTTAATTTAATAGGTGCAACCACATCCAATGTTCTAGAGAGAATGGTGCTCATAGTGCTAGTTAGTTCTTCTAGTTCATCTGTTTGTTTGGGTTCAGGCAGCAGCTGAGACAGATTAGATAAGCAATTTGAGAAATTATCTATGGTGGATGGGAGGATTGTTCTGCCTGGTTGATAACGCGACGCCGCATGACATATTACAGCAGTACGTAATATGCAAGTTACCATGTAGTGATCAGTGACTTCATCACTTTGTGGAATGATATCTATATCGGTTGGATCGGACAAGCTATGATGACGCAATCTACCCGCGGCCGCGAGGTACACCCGGCTGCAACGCATCATATTCGTCTTCATCTTAAGTAAACACGGCTGAAAGTGAAAGCTGGTGAAAAAGATCGGTGCAACATCCATTATTTGGACTTGGTTCGGATTTAAGCCGTCCGACGAGCAGCAGCAAACTATATAGACAGAGTTTGTGGGGTAACAGTTCGGTAAGTTAACACACGACTAATCCGTTCTACCACTTCAAATTCAAAACGAAACATATCACTGAATACCAGCGCGCGCGTATTATTCCCAATATATCTTAGTGGTGTAGCACATAATCTCTGTCTGCGCCCGATTTTAAGAATCGTTGTTGTGTTTCTTTTAAACTGAAAAGACATCAGTTAGACAATATTCTAATTTTACATTTGGGGGTTCATAAGCTCCAAGCCATAATAAACATTAGACCTATTTAAGTCTCTGCAGCTAGTGTAGGCTACTTAAATTTTATTTATCTGCAAAATTATGTTGTATACTTACAGTTTAGCACAATATATGTTCTCAAAACTACATACACCCTTAAAAAAAAAAAAAAAAACATTTAGCAGTTGTTTAGCAGGGTCTGTGTAACCTGTTCTGAAATGGTTTTATTATAATATATATCGTAATCGCAAGAGGCTGCAATTTATATCACAATATGGATTTTAGGCCATATCTCCCATCCCTAATTGATAGCCTATAGTAGTTGATCATAACATAGGCCTACCTAATGTTGCCTATGGACGGTAACAGTACAGTAGTAACCTTTTACAGTCTATGAGTAGAACAGCTTTCTCAAGCAGTTTGTGATGCATTTTGGAAACAGGAGATGAGCCCCTGGTCTAATGCGCCACCTGGCTTGAGAAACCCGTTCTCAAAGACTTACTTTTATAGTCATTATTTGGGTAGCACACATATTCTGAATGCCTTCGGCAGAATTTAAATGAGCCATTTTAATCTAGATTAATCTAGATTAATTTCAAAATTAATCTAGATTAATCTAGATTAAAAAAATTTATCTATGCCCACCTCTAATTTTTATATTTCATTCATTAAAGAAACCCATGCTGACCACAACAACACGGGACTACTGTATTTCATTCTTAAATATCATACATAACGCAAAATCCAAATGCTGCTTACTGGCATATGTTAGCTAATAGCAAGTCAATGTTTGAATTAATTTACAATAATTTAGTTTCATTTATTTCAGTGTTAATGTTTGAGTTAAAAAATCCTCTACAAATTAAATTAACACAAAGTCGGCTATAAGAGTCCTTTATAGGCTACGTAAAAAAGCAAAGGGCTTACAGTCTTAACATTTAGGCTACTTTGCTTAAATTCGATACATTTATTTTCAGTAGGACCTGATAAATTTGTAGGGATGTAATTTCAGTATGCTTTACCAACGCTATGTATTCAATTAAAGTTCCAAGAGGTCTGGTCTCTATATTTCCTTCCCAGCTGACACTAATATGCAAGTGCACAGCAAAAATCACAACTTGTGCTTGCTGCGAACGCAAGTTATTTAAGGTGTCTCAACTGTACACAGTCTACAGTGTGAATTCGTTTAACTACAAGGTTTCATTAAATTAAATTAATGTGCAGCAATTTGTACAAATAGAGTCTATAGGCCTACTATACTGTTGTAGCCATTAAATAAGCTCATTTAGTATCATATTTGTTAAAATATTATAATGTTATTTTTTTCCATCTATGTTGAATATGAAAAGTGAACAGCACGAGTAAGATAGGATGCGTTATATCGAGAGATGGATATGGAGTGGGTCAGACATGATATTGACCACTTCATTAAGTTTTGTTTGGTAGAAAACCTTTCTTTAAAGTGAATTTCGTTTTCTATAAATTGTATCTTAATTTTAATAAATTTTTCATCAACCAATTGCCTGGATTTAATAAGTAAGAGAAGCAAATATAACAGACACTAATCATGGAGGCGCCCGCGCGGTCACTTGCATTGCAGGTCAGCTGGAGCGCATCTCATCCTCCTAACTTAACGAAACTCAGCGTATGCCTCACACAGACATGATAAATACATCAAATACACAAAGCTTGAAATGTCTTCAAACGAAATAATTCAAAACGAAAAGAAAAAGGCTACTCTCTGATTATGTCTTTATGTGCATTTCTCTCTAGGTGCGTTCACTACAAATATGGCGATCGTCAACTTCATCTTTGCAGTTGACACTGTCAGAAAACACTAGTTTATTGATAAAAATCATGCACGCATCACCGGATTTATAAATACACATCTTGCTTGTTGCACGCACACATATTATGTCGAAAAAACGAGATATTATGTTGAAATAACATTATTATTAATAATACATCTTTTAGAATATTTGATTAAATGCTGATTGTTGCGCTTGTTCAATTTAATAAAATTAAAACTTTAATTGTGATAATTAAAATAATTGAAAATTAAATATTTAGTGGCCAAGTTTTGCTAATTTATTATATAGGCTATTATATGCCTGTTGCCTATATTAAGTAGGTCATATTAAGACAAGGCATATATTAAGTTATTTTAGCTGTTATGAGAAAAATAAATCTAACGAAATCTAAAATCTAAATCTAATAAATCTAAAAAAAATTCTAACGCCAATTCAACATGCCAGAATAAAACATGATTTTTGAACAATGCGTAACGCCACTCGGCCTGGTGTGCCAAAACACTACATTTTAAACTTCAATGTTTAATTCAAAACAATCTCAAAACGCGTTGTGACATTTTTTAAAGCAGTAGCCTAGCCTATATACATTAAGGGCATTGAAACCAGGATCTTAACTAAAACGCGTTCCGCGTAATCTCTCAAAAATTATGCCACAATACTCCATGTAGTTTTTTTTTTTAAGGACTGCTTTTGAAATCACTATAAATTACTATGCAATTGTATCACTCACGAGAGCTCTTCATTTATCTAATTCCTCAATAGAATAGTAAAAATATTCAGCGTCATTGCTCCTAATATTGTCTCTATTTTTAACTTTTGATTCTATTTTTTCAGTTCTAAAATTGATTCTATCTTTGGTTCTATTCTGTTGTAGCCTAATAGGCCTATTTATATATATGAAAAATATGCCTATTAGGCTTAGGGTTTTATATTTAACCCACTTACATTTTAAAATACGGCAATTGCTGCTGTTTTGCACAATGTCCCTTTGCGCCACCTGGCGGTCATTTCGGGAACGACTTTGAAATGCGGCTGGTTTATTTTCGCCGCGGTGATAGGCATTCTGGTTGGGTACCATCTGTACATCTTCTCAATGGAAGTATGTCGGCACCTCACAAAACCCAGCAGGTCAGGCTTCAAGAGGTTGGAAAATCCAGAGCTTCATGGAAAGTAAAAGCTGGTTTCAGGGGCCTAGTTTCCTGCGAAAAGAAGTTGAATGGCCGGAACAATCTGAACAGTGTACTTACTTGACTGAGGTGAAGACATCTACTGCAGTGTCATGCACAAACTGAAACGAGTGCACAGATCCATTGAACCAGCTCGTTGAGTATTACTCCAGTTGGCATAAGCTGAAAAAGGCGGCAGCCAGGATTTTGCGCTTGAGAAGGACGTTGTGGCACCTGAGCGAGGAGAGAAAAGAGTTTGAGCAGAACATACAGCAGAATGAGAATGATCCAGAGAAATGCAGTTCCATAGTTGAACAGCAAATGGTGATATGCAAGAAGAACCTGGACTAAAAAGAATACTTACCGTGGAAGTAAGGATCTATCCAGAGCTGAAATAGAACTGGTTAAATACAGTCAGAGACAAGCTTACACTGAGGAGATACAAGCCTTGCAGCCGGGAGGCTCCCGTGTGAAAAAGAACAGTTCTATCTTCAAACTGGATCCATACTTGCATGATGATGTGTTGAGAGTAGGAGGACGTCTGAACAGATCGGCGATGCCTGAGGAGGCAAAGCATCCTGCCATTCTGCATAAACAGCACAGAATAGCTCATCTCATTCTCCACCACATCCATCAAGAGTGTGGATATGGAGGTAGGAACCACATCTAAGAGCCAATACCAAGAGCCAATGCAGCAGCAAGAAAAGTGATTTCAGAGTGCAACCTCTACAGAAGACTGCATGCAAAGGCAGGAGAGCAGAACATGGCAGATCTGCCACAAGACCGTCTGCTCTCTGACAAACCACCCTTCACCAACACGGGTGTGGAATATTTTGGACCTTTTGAGGTCAAAAGAGGACGTGCAAAGGTTAAGCGTTATGGAGTGCTCTTCACATGTTTAACTGTCAGGGCAGTGCATATAGAAGTAGCCCATTCTCTTGACACCGATTCATGTATTAATGCCATACGGCGTTTTCAAGCCAGAAGAGGCCAAGTGTCAATCATTCATTCCGACAATGGCACGAACTTTGTCTGCACTGAACGAGAGCTGGTGAGGCATTGGCAGAGCTGTATCAGACTTGTATCAATGAAGTCATGATGAGAAAGGGTGTGCAATGGACTTTCAACCCGCCTGCTGCATCCCACCACGGCGGTATCTGGGAGCGTCAAATCCGCACAGTGAGAAAAGTGCTGAGCTCTGTTGTGAAGTAACAGCTCATAGAAGATGAAGGACTACACACTCTCCTATGTGAAGTTGAGAGCATCATCAATGGGAGACCCTTAACCACAAGCACAGATCACCCCAATGACCTCGAGCCACTGACGCCGAATCATCTGCTCGCATTGAAAACACAGCCTAGTTTTCGACCTGGTGTGTTCGCTAAGGATGATGTCTATGCCCCGCCGGCGCTGGAGTCAAATACAATATATGGCGGATCTGTTCTGACAAAGGTGGACTCACGAATACCTACCGCTTCTGCAAGAGCGGCAAAAGTGGCTCGGCCTAAAGTTTCAAGGTTGGAGATGCCGTCCTCATCACAGATTCTTTACTGCCAAGAAACTCCTGGATGTTAGGCAGAATCATGAGGGTGATGCCCGACTCCCAAGGCGTAATTGAGACGAAGACCAGCATCATTCAAAGACCCATAACTAAACTTTGTTTATTGCAGGGAGAAGACAAAGATAGAAGAGAAAGACTTGAATAAACTAGAAATACTTACCAGAGTGGTTTGAATATTGAATATTGAATAGAATAGAAATTACCAGTTTGAATAGGCTGTGAAAAGTATTTAGTTGTTAATACTTACCAATTAATGTTTACCTTTAAATACTTCCCTGTGAAGAGAAGATGATTCTTAATCTTCTTATTAAAATAAGGAATTTTATCCTTCTTAACCCTCTAATGTGTTTTTGGGGTCCTTGAGATGTTTTGACATGCCCTTACATTTGTGCTTTTTTCAGTTGCTTATAAACACATTAATGGCAAAGGTGTAATTACACTCTATTTAGCACAAACAGGGCTACCATAATATGTGAGCAACATGTATGTACATGTTTGTATTTTTGAGAGAATAATGTTTATGCATGGTTATTGAAAAAACAAAAAATGATGAAGTTTCTGAAATAAGGCCACAAAACACATACTAAATATGTGTCCATAAGACTTCTGAATAATGCATTTTGTCGCCTAGAGTTTTTTCTTCAAAATGATGTGAAAATCATCCTGCCTAATCATTCACATAAAACAATACATTGATTTAAATTTTGTAAGACATTTTTTGTTTGGAAAGGCAATATGCGGGTGGGCGTAAACAATCCAACACCATCATGAATATTGAGTGGTTCACACCTGAGAAGTTCACACCCATAATTAGCCTTTCATTCAGGTGTGTCACTGAGCCACAAGAAAGAATGCAAGGACAATATATATATATATACAGGGATGCACATAAGTGGTGCGCAGGTGCGCATGCGCTACCCAATTAAACAATGCGTACCAGATGAATTGCCGCAACCCTCATTTGCGTACCTAAGATTTGGGGATAGATAGGTGCGCAATCTGTGGTGTTGGATAGGCCTCAGAACTAGAGATGCGCGGATGGGCTATTTCATCCGCAACCGCATCGCAAAACTCATCATCCGTCCGCCATCCATCCGCACCAACGTTTTTGACCAATTTTCAAAACCGCACCCGCCCGCCATCCGCTGATTGGGCAATGCAAGGCGCTGCTGACGACAGCCGCGAGACTAGTAAACTCTCTTACCTCAGAATATCAGCAGTGAACTCCGTCTCCGATCGGCGCACATGGACAAAAATAAATAAATTATTTAAATAAATAAATAGCCTAAATTAAACGAACTTCGGCAAACCTGACCGTACAATATTTTCATTGTAGCCTAATAGAAAACGCATTTTGGCACATCATTTAGGATTTTTCGTTGGTGCGCCATCAGCTAGCCTATGCCTACAAAAGACAGGTGAAATTTAATATTAATAATTGATCCATGTCGGTGGATGGATGACCTTCTATTGCCTTTGTTTTTAATTCTCCTTTTTTGAGTTTGTCACGTAAAGTTACCTCCTTCGCCGGCGTTGCCATCTCTGATAATAACAAGCAGTCTGCATAGACTCGACTAGGCCATATTAGCCTACTGCCTGATAAAAATTTGACTATTTCAAAGTGTGCTCGATTTTTTTTTTTTTTTTTTTGGGATGTAGGTATAGTCAGATAACAATATTTAACAATATATTATGCATCCCTCTAATTTGTTCCTCCCGTGAGGTGGGTTAAGGAAAAAATGCATTTGAAAATGTGAGGACCATGCAACAACACCAGGTTCTCCCCTGAGAACAAGACCAAAAATGTTATGTGCACCCCTGTATATATATATAAAATTGGTTCACAGTTGGAAACACAGTTGTTGTTGTTTTTTACAAATTGTGCTTGCAAATTGTATAATATCCAAGGTAAACATTTCTAGTAATAGTGCAGTTAATTGTTCTCACTATATTTTCAGAAAGTTTTGGAATATATTATCTACAAAAATGTGTCACTAATAAAGCACAATAAAAATAATTTAAAGAGAAGGCTTATATTGACCTTTTAAGATTTTGTTTACATCTATCCTTGTATATATATATTTTTGCTATTTTATTAAAAAGGTTATACAATTACAACAACAATTAAAATGTTAACAATATCTCCAGTGTAATCTTTGTAAAAACTAAAGTATACAACTTTATAATCTATCCGATTTTTGTAGTCGATTTTTACTCATCTTTGTATAGCAATAGAGTTTGGTAAAAGCTGTTCATTCATTCACACACAAAAACGCGATTCATATTTAAGGCTTCTTCGTCCGAAAACGGGCGAAAACTTGAACGTTTTGAATTGTTGAATTTTTTTGCTTCATCGGATGGGGGTGAAACTTGGTGACTTTTGTTGTATTACCTATATGAACACACAAAAAAATCAAGGAGATGATTCTGATATGTTAAAGGGTCGTAAAAAAAAAGTCACACTTAGCTTCCTCCCGCCCGAAAACGGGCGACATAGGAAATGAATGGGAAATACGAAAAAATAGGAAAACTCAGAGAAACTTTTGGTGGTACAAGCTACAGATCAGCAACTGTGCTGAAAAAAAGTGTACAGCAATGAAGGGGTGACACTCTAAAACATCAAGAGTGCAAATAAGACACCCTCCCCCCCCCACACACACAAACACACACACACACAGAGAGAAATGAACTGGTAAGACTGAAACAGCAAATTTTGCCCCAAACTATATAAAAATTATATAATCATAATAACTCCAAAACTATAGCAAGGAGAATCAAAAGTTAGGTATCGTTTGAAAGAACTCTTTTTAAATTTTTTGAAAATATAAATTACATTACATTTAGACATTGTCCTGCCAAGAAATGGCGGATAAAAGACAATATATATATATATATATAATTTTTATTATGATTTTGCATATCTTTCTTATTTGTCAAGGAATAACTCCGGAAGGAAATAAGGTAGGAGGAAAATTCTTTTTTAGTGAAGTCCCCCTACATGTTAGCTTCATTTGGATAAAAAAATAATAATTTTTGGATAAAGGAATCAAAAGTTACAGCATTTGGAAAAGAGATAGCCTTTTTGTACAGTCTTTGACACCCCCTCATGGGCAATTTTTTCTCCATGAAGAATATCTTGTCATAAAAGCAATAGATTATGTTAATTTTGGGCTCATTTTAATTGTAATAATATGCTGTAAAAAATGAAGTGCCATTTTCAATTATCTGTGAATGTTTCATGAGCTGAATGATGTTTTTGACACATTGCAGTACATTATTTTATAGATTATGAAAAAAAAGAAATTCTATTTATCAGCAAATAACTCAGCAATACTTAAGAGTTTTTCAAAGTGGATACATTCACTGTAAAGCTCAGACTCTAAGCTTTCAAATGACATCAACTTTGTGTTAATCAAGGCAAGATTTTAGAAAAATATGGTAATGAATATTTTCGCAGCTAGGTGGCGCCTGCTGGCGGTACACTCGGTTTTAGAGGGATTACTCAGCACTCGGTAGGAGTTAATAAAAGTAATTAGATGCATTAAAAAGCTGAGATCCTAAGCTTTAAAATGATATATAATTTGTGTTGTTCCATTCAGTGGTTGCTTAGTAATTAATTTTTTTTCTTTCCGAATGGGAATAAATCAAATAAATAAATAAAAAAGCTATAGGCCGCCTATAGGCGGTTATAGGACATGACACAAATTAATACATTTTGAAGCCACTAGATGGCGCTCTTCTCACTTGAATTTTTTTTTTTTTTAGGCCTGCACTCTATTTTGATGTGAAATGTTGCATTTATTGAAAAATAAAATAAAATAAATAAAATAAAAATATATATATTAATTCTAATGGAAAAAATAGCTCATAAAAATTATATAATTAATGCAAAGTATCATAAAAAATTCTAAAAATTCTAAATAATAATCAGAAAACATTATAGAACAAATATATATTTGATTGGTTATCCTGGGAAAAAGTAAAGTGAAATTTTAAGGCTTCGTCCGTTTTCGGGCGGGAGGAAGCTAAGTGTGACCCAATTATGAAGAAGCCCAGAGGGTTAAACAGTCTTTTTGCGTGTACAGACACTTGCGATTAGAACAAAGCACATATTGAACTGACCTATTCCTCAGCTGGATCCATTGATCCTCGAAATGAAACTTCCAGCACTTCTGAGGTAAATTTTTCAGGATTATTATTAAGATAGTATTATTCCTCACAGCGTCGTAAAGTACATGAGTCTGAAAGTGAACTCGCAGTGTGTGTTATCCAGCTGATGTGGGCGTTTCACAGGTTTGTATGGGATCGCCTCAGATCATTTGCGTTTGAATAGCGCACGCTCTCCGTGGGCGGGGTCACATTAAAACTTAATGAGATGAGATGAGAACGACTGACATCTCCCTCTTTTCATACATATTACATAAACTGAGAATATTTGTTTTTTTATAAAAATTACTTCATTTAAAAGAAGAGAATTCAAGCTTCATGCCTGTGTGTCTGTATGCCTGTTTGACTGAGTATTCGCTGAGTTACAGTTCATTTTCGGACGCGTTTCAGAATGGACTACACTGACAGAGAGTAGGCAGAACTCGCATCATGTTTATTTTTCTTTATTTGGCCAAAAGCACAACACTTTGTTTTTATTGTGAGTATACACAAAAAAAAAATGCACACTTAAAGGTGCAGTGTGTAATTTTTAGTGGCATCTAGGGGTGAGCTTTGCGAATTGCAAACAGCCAGTCACTCATGGCCTATCCCTCCCTATGCAAACTCGAAGGAGAAGCTACGGTGGCCGACGTAGGATCGGAAGATGTCGTCGTCTGAGTCTGAGTCAGCAGAGAGTAGCAAGTCAAGCAATGAGGTTTCTTTATATCATATTTTATATTAAATTATATTTACTTAATTATTCAGTAAAACCACATGTTATTGCGATTGTTATTTTTACTTGTTCATCATTGTGTTAGTCTTTTATTCACTGACTTTACCATAGCTTGTTTCCATGCTAGTTAGTATAAGATAAGAGCTATGGATAAGAGCATCAAAGCAGCTAGGTAAGGGGAAATAGCTAACGTTACGATGTCCGAGGCGTCATTCAAACAGCATGTTTTTCTCCACGTTTGCAGAGTCAGGGACAACCTGAGTATTCTGCTGCGTCTTTTTCTGCTGCTTCTCATTCAAGTTAGTGACGAAACATGCTCTGTAGCGCTGTTTGTTCGCTGTCGGCTACGGTAGAAACATGACGTCACAATATGTCGACCTTCATAGAAGGGGGGTGCCCGCGGTTATGTAGATATAAATGACTCATTCTAAGGTAATAAAAACATAACGGTTCATTAAGTAAGGTCTTTATACACCACTGAAAACATAGTTATGGATCTTATATTGCATTTCTGTCAATAGATCCTCAGAAATATTACACATTGCACCTTTAACAGGATCGATTGATGTATGAAACTTGTTTGTAAGATCAAAGTCAACAGAGTATTTTGAGTCTCTCTTGCACTGATAAGAAAAAAAGCAAGCCTATCGCGCCGGCGTGATAGCCGACCTCAGGGGGTTAATAAAAGAAGGAATTTAAAAAGTGTTCAATTTAGGTGTGTAAATGGCTTCAGTATAAGTTTAAGTTGATAACTGATATGTTAAGGCCTAGTCAATTAGGGACCGGGATATGTTGAAGCCTTTTCTATGGAAATAATATATTTTGAGTTTATTTAGTAAAACCTGAGAAAACGTCTCGGGTTACGACTGTAACCCTTGTTCCCTGAGAAGGGAACGAGACGCTGCTTCGAGAATCGACACATTGGGGAACACCTTCAGCGTGACGCGTCTGAAGTCTGTATAGAACTAGTCCAATCTTGATTGGTGTTGTGTCATGACGTCACTCGTGACGTCGCATGTGACGGTGATGCGGAAGCTATAAAAGGACGCCGGCACATAACAGCGTCAGCTTCTGATCGGTCGAAGCAAGTCGTTCTCAGGAGCGCACGAAGTATGGCACACAAGTAAGTGATCCGACTTTCTCGAGCCCGAGGTTCTTTGGACATAGACCTCCAGTGCTCGGACCGGGCACAATAAGTGTAGCTTCTCTTGCTCATCCAACACATGCGGTGGAGGATGGAATGCCTGAAGAATTACCGTGCCACATTTGTGGGCACCTTAAGTACGTAGCCAGGTCTGGGGTGGAGAATAGCTCTCACTCTGCCGGGAGCGAACTCGAGGCAACAGGGAGCAACAGATAGTGCCTGCAGGTCGCCCACTCTTTTTAGTGAAGTAATAGCGAGCAGGAAGGCTATCTTAAAAGAAAAAACATTCTCAGACACCTCGTCCAATGGTTCGAAGGGTGCCAGGGATAACCCCTCAAGAACCACACAGGCCTCATCCTCCTAGCTCCACGAAGGTAACGTACTATAAGTGGGTGTCTCCCCAAGGTGTCAACCCCTAACGGCGTGTGGAAGGCAGCTATGGCCGCCACATAGACCTTAAGCGTGGACGGGGAGAGCCCGTCAGAGAAACGACTCTGGAGGAACTCCAGCACTGAAGCCACTGGGCAGTTAACTGGGTTCAAATTATGTTCTCTGCACCATAAATTGAATACATTCCATTTGAATGCATACAGTTTCCTCGTGGAGGGAGCTCTAGAGTTTAAGATGGTCTCAGCAACCTCAGTTGAGAGACCAGCATTTAAGATTTGGTCCCCCTCAGGGGCCAGACCCATAGTTTCCACAGCTCCGGCCGAGGGTGGAAGATTGTGCCCTCGGCCTGAGAAAGAAGGTCCCTCCTGATCGGGGTTTGCCACGGAGGGCCTGCAAGTAGAGTTATGATGTCCGAAAACCATACTCGGGCCGGCCAGTACGGGGCTACAAGGAGCAAGCTGATTCCGTACCTCCGGACCCTCTCTAGAACCCCTGGGAGCAGAGCGATCGGGGGAAATGCGTACAGACGTTGCCTCGGCCACGACTGTACCATGGCATCCAGTCCTAAGGGAGCTGGATGAGTGAGGGAGAACCAGAGCGGGCACTGGGTGTTCTTGTGAGAGGCGAACAGATCCACTTCCGCTTGGCCAAACTTCCTCCATATTAACTCCACCGTCTCGGGGTGGAGTCTCTATTCCCCGGGCCTCAGCCCCTGCCTTGACAGGATGTCAGCTCCCACATTTTCGTCCCCAGGGATAAACATGGCTCTGACTGAAAGAAGTTTGCCCTGGGACCACAGAATAACCTGATGTGCCAGTCTGCATAGAGGGCGCGATCTCAGGCCCCCCTGTCAATTTATATATGAGACCACTAACGTATTGTCTGTTCGTACAAGAACATGATGGCCTCTGAGGTTGGGAAGGAAATGTCTGAGTGCCAGAAATACAGCCAGCATCTCTAGGCAATTGATGTGCCAAAGAGATGGTGGTCCTTCCACGAACCCCTGGTGTAGCGGCCTTCCATGACCGCTCCCCAGCCTGTGAGGGACGCATCCGTGGTCACTATTTTTCTCTGACACAGTGCTCCCAGCACGGGGCCTTGGGACAGGAACCATGGTTTCTTCCACATCGTCAAAGAACGAAGGCATCTGCGCGTCACTTTGATCGTGCGAAATGGGTTCCCCCTCGGGGAAAACCCTCTGGTCCTGAGCCACCACTGCAGGGCTCTCATATACAGCAGGCCAAAAGCTATCACGTTGGATGGCAATATATATATAAATAAATGTAAACGGCGTTACTAACGGCGTTATTTTTTTCAGTAACGAGTAATCAAACTAATGACTGTTTCCTCCATTACAACGCCGTTACCGTTACTGTCAATAAAAATGCGGCGTTACTATAAGCTCACTGAAGCGGTTTTCATCCGAGTAGGCTCTCTCTCAGCCACATGAGCTGCAAAGTTTATTCTCTGGTGTGTGTGTTTATGAGACTGGACAAAAGCGAGGTGAACGCCGCGAGCGCGCTCGACAGTGCGCGCGAGAGACCGAGTGTGTCCGAGAAAGCGCTCGGCAGTGCGCGCGAGAGACCGAGTGTGTCCGAGAAAGCGCTCGGCAGTGCGCGAGAGAGATCGAGTGTGTCCGAGAAAGCGCTCGGCAGTGCGCGAGAGAGATCGAGTGTGTCCGAGAAAGCGCTCGGCAGTGCGCGAGAGAGATCGAGTGTGTCCGAGAAAGCGCTCGACAGTGCGCGAGAGAGACCGAATGTGTCTGAGCAGCATAATACTT